>OY776125.1:27908564-28356789 GCA_963675135.1 Galeopsis tetrahit | reverse complement strand
ACATTAGAGATAATGCATCAATAACAGGTACATCCACATATCACAGTGCACAACTTGTTGAAATGGGGGGTTAGAAAGAAAGGACACGCAGTGCACATTTCACATAGTGGAGTGTCTTCAGATAAGGTGTGTCCCTCTATTCCAATCTCAAATATATAAGTTACATAAACATTAGAGATAATGCATCAATAACAGGTACATCCACAGATCACAGTGCACAACTTGTTGAAATGGGGGAAAGAAAGGACACGCAGTGCACATTTCACATAGTGGAGTGTCTTCAGATAAGGTGTGTCCCTCTATTCCATTCTCAAATATATAAGTTACATAAACATTAGAGATAATGCATCAATAGCAGGGGGGTGATAAAGAAAGGAGACGCAGTGAACAACTCACATAGTGGAGTGTCTTCAGATCAGGTGTGTCCCTCTATTCCATTCTCAAATATATAAGTTAAATAAGAATTAGAGATAATGAATCAATAGCAGGTACAATCACAGATCACAATGCACAACTTGTTGAAATGGGGAGGGGGGGTAAGAAAGAAAGGAGACGCAGTGCACATCTCACATAGTGGAGTGTCTTCAGATCAGGTGTGTCCCTCTATTCCATTCTCAAATATATAAGTTATATAAACATTAGATATAATGCATCAATAGCAGGTATATCCACAGATTACAGTGCACACCTTGCTGAAATGGGTGGGGGTGAGAAAGGAAGGAGACGTAGTGCACAACTCACATAGTGGAGTGTCTTCAGATCAAGTGTGTCCCCCTATTCCATTCTCAAATATATAAGTTACATAAGCATTAGAGATAATGCATCAATTGCAGGTATATCCACAGATCACAGTGCACAACTTGTTGAAATGGGTGGGGGGTGAGAAAGAAAGGAGACAGTGCACAACTCACATAGTGGAGTGTCTTGAGATCAGGTGTGTCCCTCTATTCCATTCTCAAATATATAAGTTACATAAGCATTAGAGATAATGCATCAATAGCAGGTATATCCACAGATCACAGTGCACAACTTGTTGAAATGGGTAGGGGGTGAGAAAGAAAGGAGACACAGTGCACATCTCACATAGATGAGTGTCTTCAGGTAAGGTGTGTCCCTCTATTCCATTCTCAAATATATAAGTTACATAAGCATAAGAGATAATGCATCAATAGCAAGTACATCCACAGATCACAGTGCACAACTTGTTGAGAGTAGCAGGACATTGAAATGAGTAGGGAAAAAAAGAAAGGAGAACAAGATCCACAGACCATAGTGCACAACTTGTTGAGAGTAGGAGGGCATTGAAATGGGGAGGGGCGGAGTGCACATCTCACATAGTGGAGTGTCTTTAGATCAGGTGTGTCCCTTTCTTACATTCTCGAATATATAAGTTAAATAACACATTAGAGATAATGCATCAATAACAGTACATCGATAATGCACCAAAAATATCATATATACACAAAAAGATATCATTGCATAATATTTAGCGATATCTACATAATATTTAGGAGTACACAAATGATATTAATGACAAATATTGAGGAGATGCATCAATAGCAGTACATAGGGCAAGAGTTAGAGATAATGCACAAAAACATCACATATACACAAAAATATATAAATGATAGTGCATACAAAAAGGAATAACTTTTAGGATATGTAGCGATAGAATTAATGCATCTTAAACATCACACGTACAAAAAAAATATCATTACATGTCAGCATTCAACAACAAAAGAGTCAAATAAATTCATCTCACCAGAACTCTGACTCAGAACACCCATCGTAGATTGGGCTGAAGGGGTCGTTTGCCATCGACCTACCGAAGGAAGAATTCCCCAAGTCCCCCACATCAACTTCGACCCAAGATCAGCACTTCCTACTCCGATCCATTGCAGCCTGGCGATATGATTCCATTATTTGAGCCTTTCTTTCACCAATTTGCAAACCTGACCAAATTAATGCAGCCGACTCACTGTTGTAGTGGACTTCTCCGAGCTTCCTCGATACATTCAAACATAATTTGACATATATATGTTTTCGTATCTTGTCAAATGATAGTCTTTCCACAATGACCACTTAATTATGGAACAAGCTGGTTTTTTTTTTTTTTTTTTTTTTGAGATTTTGGAATTGCATCGAAGTCACAAGCTAGCGGAAGTTGAAAATGGTGGGGGCGTGGAGCAGGAGGGGTAATGAGTGGCCGCCAGAAGATCAATTATTCTATTTTAATTTTCGTATTCAACTCTACTAATTTTTAATATGTGTTCTCTTACTGATAAATTATTAATTGTAATAATACTACAATTTACTGCATGCTTGAATTAACGCATTTTCTTCATTTGACAAATCATTAGTGGGGCTACTGAGAGTCTGAGATTAATATCAAGGTATATGGGATCTGTTGTAACCTATTTAATATATATGTTGACTGAAATATGCTTTTAAGCATCGACTACTAACATAATAATTTATATAATAAGAGTTTATGCGTGTATTATAAGTGTTTTTGGTGAAGAACAAGCGAGAGAATAAGGGTTGATAAAGAGAGGATATTAATATAAGTGTTTTATTCATTTGGGCATAAGTTAACCCTTATATACCATGCATGCCTTAATTGCGGGTAACATGACATTAGTCGTAATTAAATACATATTTCACTTGTCTTAAATCACTACTACAAAAATGGGCTTTAGTGACGCGCAAAAGTGTCACTAAAATGAATCTTTGATGACGCTTTTGTTATAGTGACGCTCGGGGCAAGCGTCACATGATTTGGCGTTTCAATAGGTTAGTAACGTGGCTCTTGGAAGCGTGACTACAAATTTATATTATGACGTTTTTATACATCACATCTGCACTCTTTAGTAACGCTCTTTGGTGACGTTATCTAGCATCATGACAATATACTTTAGTTACGTTTTCTAGCGTCACATAAAAATTTATAGCTAACTTAACCACCATGTTACGTGATGCTTTGTTTTTTTTTTTATGGAAAGTTAAATACCCATCCCTTTTTTCCCCTCCCCGTGACTCGAACCCAGGACCTAAGGCCTAGGTAGTGGTGCTCTAACCACTTGAGCTATCCCACTTTGTCACGTGATGCTTTGTTGCGTCACGTAAAGGAATATATAAGCAACGTAACTACCTGATTTATTAACGCCTATATGTATAATAACTTATAACAGTAATTTGAAATTTTTATTTAAAAAAATTAGTAAATTTTCATAAAATACCAATCATGTAAATATTACATAAAATCCATACAATACCATCCATTCAACATAAGATTCTATTGTATACACATCCATAAATCCAACTACATAACGATAATTCGATATTACACATCCAAAAATATGTCTGAACCAAAGTTTTTCCTCCCTCTTTCTTCAACGATGCCTGAAACAATAACTAAATATTGATCATAATTAACAGCATTACAAAAAATATTACATGTTTGAAAATGGTTATAAACTACTTCGTTTTTTAGTATGTAGCCCTAGACCACGTTAGAAACCATGAACCCAAGTTCTTAGAAGTCAACAATATAATGCACATTGAGAGTTCACCAATATAAGAAAAAGGTATACATCAACCAAATAAGACTTCACCAATATAAAAGAACTTTGAAATCTTAAGATTTATAGTGCTACCATTCGTGGATCTTCGGATTTATTCAAAATTTTAGCATTCCTTAGTGTTCGGAAAATCATGAAGAAGCAAAAAAACTTGAAAAGAAAAAAACTTGATACATAAGTATTACACTACAAGCACAAAAGTACTACCCTCAATTTATTCAAAACTTTGATGATTACTTAACGTAAACATACCTTTGAGTACTTTTTGACGAAGCTTTTCTAGTTTCGATGGAATATCACTTAGAGCACGTGATCGAAGTCATCACCATGGTACAAAATTTCAACAACCCTCCTTAGCTTCTTACGGAGAATCTCAACGATTGCAACAAAGTAATAACCAAAGCATCCAACGCCGCCTATTGCAAATTGAGAATGATGAACATGGGAGACATGATATCATTCACTCAAACTGCAGTGATGAGATGATCTGCCAAAAAAAAAACACATATTTTAACTAATAACAACTACTCTTCCAAAAACAATATACAACTAAAACATTTTGACATTAAAACCTTTAGAACAATAAAGGGGCTTGATCTTGGACCTTACAAGTCATGACATTTTCTTCACAAATGCTACAATTGTCCTTTTTCCCTTTGAATTCACCAGTTGCATTTTCCTAACAAAGTATAATGAAAGTTTCAACACATTTGATACCTAAAAACAGTTCTTAGGACAAAATGACTTATTAATCGTGAAGCAAAAAATAGTCGCTAAACAAGATAACACCCTCAACATTTAATAGAAGCAAAAATTTTGTCATCTTTTGCTTGTAACTAATTGAAACCCAAGATATGAATGGCTTCATTTATAATACATCACAATACAGCTAGTAAGGTTTTTCAAGACCATATAAATTGGAAAAGCCACTAGACCAAGATTTAGGTCCATAAATGAATTTATTCTCACAATACCAGAGAAAGATGTATAACTTAATTGTTTTGAGAATTGAGGTTTCAGATTTTTAGATGAAACTTGTATGGGTTCAGGTTCTTCTGATTGTTTTAAGAATTTAAATATAAATTAAAATGCACAAAAAAAAAAAAAAAGAAAAGAAAAGAAAAAAGAGAGAAATCACCACTCACAAGATTTATAGTGTTTCCCCATATCTTTTCCTGCTTTTTTCCAGGAGAGGTCACATAAGTAATTTCATGGAAACAAAGTGAATTCACCAATGACTTCCTTGAAATTGCTGCAAAGAAAGAGTCATTTTCAAGAACATATAACTCAACAAGCATCCTACAATTCATCATTATATCTACACAGAAGACTAGAAAATAAAAAAAATTAGACTTGTAGGTTCCTAACGAGAACACTAGAAAAAGACTGTCAAATTATGGACATTATAGCAAAAGGCAATTAATAAAGACCCAAGAAAGAAAACGATATCTCCCTGTACAAAGCAAGGATGCCAATACTAATATTCTCTCGAGTGAGATCAAATTTAACATGTTTTGGGCGATTGGAAGACCATGAAATTCGCTGATTTTCACCCCTGGCTGCCCACTATTAAAGAAGACTGAGAATATCTAAAAATATATCACCCATCATTATACATAATATGTGGATTAATTGAATGAACAATGCATATAAAATACCTATTGTTTTGAATCCATCTTTCTAGTGTAGGAAACTATTATTCCAGCTAAATCTGCAATTGAATAGTTCAATTAAGAATCAATATACAAAATAAGAAAAATAATTTATGTTCAAGCATCTAAACTGATTGACAGTACTACCTCTTTTAGGACCACATAAAAGGAGATTGGTGGAAGAACTAAAGAAATTGCATGTAATTGAGCCATTATTTTCAATTGATGCAATAGATTATCAAATTTTGCCCCTGAAATGCTAAAAATCAACTCACCAAGTCTTTCAGTAGCAGGTACATGTATATTTAAATGGATGTAGGTGCTCAAAATAAAGTGATTAGTTCTAGTGATGCACATTGATTACAATTTAAATTAAGATCTTCCAATTTCATGTATTTTCTATTGAGCCATAATCCTCAAATATATTGCTAAAACCCATACCAAAATACAACTCTGACCATCTTACTTTGAGATGCAGAAATGAATCCCATTTGAAGTCTTCAAGGTTCAATGTTCTTTCCAGCTTGAAATTAAACATACAAGCAGATGTATTAATATATTATCCTCGCATAACAGTGCAAAACCATTATAAAAAATAATTAAAACAGTAAATTTAATAGGGACATAATTATAAAAAGTCTTCAACTACATCAAATACAAAGACAGTAATGGAAAACAACTTCGTATTTAGGCACAACACTTACATTACCAACTGTCTGCTTAAGATAATCAATCCTACAATAATTATAAATTAAAACTAAACAATAAAATGATTAACTTTAGAAATTTATCAGATTAAATTTGTGTTAAAATTAAATCTTGGTAATGAGTTGAAGCAATTTTGACTCAAGCATTTTATGTTTGGCTACAACAAAACATAAATTTTAAGCAAATTAAGCCACCAACCCTTATGGCCTTATCACTATTTCCTTAAACTGCATCAATTACTCCTTCAAATTTGAGATGGGGTTCGAAATTAAATACAAACACTATGTTCTTAAACAATAAATACAACATTTATTGAGAGAAGCAAGAAATTTAAAAGAAGTTACCTATTATATTTTGGTGGCTCAATGCAACTAAAAAACAGAGATGACAAAAGTCAATAATTGGAATTAATATTCCTACCATTCTTCCCAGATACTATATCACATAGTGACTCTGTAAAATGAATACAATTTACGGGAATCAAATATAATTTATTCAAACAACTAATCAAACAAAAAGCTCTGTAAAACGAAAAATAAAAATCAATCGATTGCAAGAAACTGACCAAAAACTCAATTTCTAAAAATAAAAATCTCAAAATCACGCAAAACTTAATATAGGAACAACAGATCGAAACTGAATTCTTCGTATATATTAACAATGAGTGATACATAATAAGGAAGGGAGTAAATTTCGACAAGGGACGACCAAGGACTTCGATGGAGTGAAAAAATAAATTGCATCAGTTATTACAGAAAAATCTTACCAGTTATTATCCATGAAAATATTGAAATTGGGGCTTTCACGTGATGAAAACAGGAACTAGGGCTCCCCACGCGTAAAGGTAGAGTGTGAGGACTCCAATCAAGAAGGCATGAAAGTCGAATATGGAATTAGGGCTCTGATAGAGAAGACGGTGATAGGAGGGAAAAAGAAGAATTGATTGAGAAGGAGGGCTGCTTTTTTCTTTTCTTTTTTTTTTTTAACCAAAAGGGGGCGGTGAATTAAAAAGAAGGGCGAGCTTAATTAAAAAAGAAGAGCGGGATAAAATTTAGGCGTCACTAAGCATCCTCCAAGTCTAATTACGTGATTAAGGGTCATTGTAGGAATATATTGTGATGCTTAAAAAGGTCACTAATGAAGCGTGATTATAGGGGTATTTTTTTAGTAGTGAATGTTATCATTACATGCATTTAATGTTTTTACTTTACATTTAATGCACCTACTCTACATTAAATGTGTCTCAAACAATGTTTGAAACAAACCGCAGTGTCTTATCTCCTCACCATTGAGAGAGAGAAAGAAAGGACACGCAGTGCACAACTCACATAGTGGGCCTAAATAATTATTGTCTGCATTTATTAAACCCAAAAAAGAGTTCATCTTCTAGTGTACCTCAATTCAAAAAAAGCAAGAAAATATACTTATTTATCATGGAATAACAGTTCAAACTCTCTCTTCATACCAGAAAGTTAAATATTAAAATAGAACAACAATCAATTAAATAGTACAAAAACTAAGTAATTTGGTATAACCATTAAATAGTGAGGTACAGACACCTTAGTTTCTTTAGTACAATACTGAATGGTTGTACATTGGTTGATCAAGAATGGTTTGAGTCACAATCCTCTTCTAGAGTACCTCAATTAAAAATAAGCAAGAAAATATTCTTATTATCATGGAATAATAGTTCAAACTCTCTCCTCAAAGTTAAATATTAAAATAGAACAACAATCCATTAAATAGTACAGAAACTACACCATAGGTTGAGTCTTAAACAGTCTTATATTTACAAGATTTTGATGAATTCTATGTATGGCCGATTCAATGTCATGCATTGTTCCAAGCTAACAAACTATGAAAAAAGAAGAGAAACAAAGCTCCCACCACATAATTGGAATAATGAGTTGAATAATTATATAACATCATCCTTATAGTAGTCATGCAAACACAAAAAAAAGTTTATGCAACAATAATTTATAACCCCAAGTGAACATTATTAATGTATTCCAAATTAAGATTACATAACTCATTGTTCAATGTACCAATTTAATTCACAAGGCCCACTAAAAATGTTACATAAGCATTATAGATAATGCATTAATAGCAGGTACATCCACAGATCACAGTGCACAGCTTGGGCCTTATACCATACTAAAAACTTAATAAAAGAAATACCCATCACGACATCCTTTTACTAAAATGCAGAAGAAATTTTAGACTTAAACAAGTGCACATGTCGAAAGTAATCTTGTCAAAAAAATAAAAGTGAGGAAGCCCTGTCAAATAAGAAAAGTCGAGAGGAATCTGTCAATTAAAAAAAGTCGAGCCACCAACTCATTATCAAAACATGTGACATTACTTCCACCGAAAACTATAATACTATTTAGTATGAATACATCCAACTAACAATTCTTTAATTACCACTCACCAAGAGACAGTGTGGAATACATACCACCAACAACTTATTGATTACCACTAACCAAGAGACCTAGTGAGAGGAATACATTCACATATCACAGTGCACAACTTTTTGAAATGGGGGGTCAGAAAGAAAGGAGACGCAGTGCACAACTCACATGGTGGAGTGTATTCAGATCAGGTGTATCCCTCTATTCCATTCTCAAATATATAAGTTACATAAAAATTAGAGATAATGCATCAATAGTAGGTATATCCACAGATCACAGTGCACAACTTGTTGAAATGGGGGGTGAGAAAGAAAGGAGACGCAGTGCACAACTCACATTGTGGAGTGTCTTCAGATTAGGTGTATCCCTCTATTCCATTCTCAAATATATAAGTTACATAAAAATTAGAGATAATGCATCAATATTAGGTATATTCACAGATCACAGTGCACAACTTGTTGAAATGGGGGGTGAGAAAGAAAGGAGACGCAGTGCACAACTCACATAATGGAGTGTCTTAAGATTAGGTGTGTCCCTCTATTTCATTCTCAAGTATATAAGTTACATAAACATTAGAGATAATGTATCGATAGCAAGTACATCCACATATCACAGTGCACAACTTGTTGAAATGGGGTGGGGGGTGAGAAAGAAAGGAGACGCAGGAGCCGCACGCATGTCATTGATGTCAATCAACTTACTTTTTTACTTTTAGTTGAAATTCAAATTTAATTGATTCAATCGGACAACCGATTGCTTCCAACCGGGAAACCGAGTGAACAGTAATTCCAGAACATCTTCTGTAAGTCTATATCACTTGGTTGACCGAGTGAAACAACTCGGTTGACCGAGTCAACACCACCATTTGCGCGAAAAAATTCAGAAATTTCACATTTTCGAGGGACTAACTTGCAAATTCGAACTAAGCTTCCTCCCTACACTTTAAGTAAGTACTCCTATCAGATTTTTGAGGGGATTTCCACAACAAGCCACAAAAAACCCTCACACACAAACACACACTTTAAGGTGTTCTTCCTCCATTTTTCTTAATTTCTTCACACATTGGAGTAAAGTTGGAGTATTAGCCTTGAGATTTCTTCCTCCACCATCCACTTTGACTAAGCTTTTCTTTCTCTTTCCTTTATTTAGCTTTGGATATTTATTTAATAATAGTTTAGAATATGTTGGTATTTGGCTAGAACCATTTTGGTTCTAGGGTTATGTCTACAATTTGAATGATATTTATGAATTAATTTCTTGTTTATTTGGTGTCTGTATTATTACTCATATTTGAATGTTTAATTTTCATTGCAAGTATGTCATTAGTGTACATGATGATATGCTTATCTTTTGTTAATTGAAATTGGATTGAGAAATCTTTTTCATTAATCGAACTCAAACATTCCATTTAATTTATTGTGAGCTCGAGAGAGGATCAACTATTAGGAGGGTGTGTGATGATTTTAGGAGTCTTTTTGGATTTTATTGTGCATGCTAGGTAGAAATACTAGTTTGTATAATATTTCTCTTGGATTAATTGGATCGAAAGAACTTTTAATTCATTATTTAGTGATCAACCCTATAGGAACAAACACAACATCATTTAAATAAGATTTTATCATAAATTGACCCCTTAGTGTGACATATGCCTTGGAACCTACCCTCTCTTAATTGAGTTTAATCCATATTTTTCCTATTTTTATGATTTGCATGAGTTGTTTGATCGAATTTACTTATTGCTTTTAATTGTTTACTTGTGACAAATTTGGTATGCAATTTAGGGTAATTCAAACATTCAAAATTTCGATCATTGTTTATTTAGAACTCGATCAACAAACGCTACTTTTACACTCTCCCTCCCTGTTGGATCAACTCGTACTTACCTCACTACGAATTACACCGTATACTTGCGGTCGTTTATTTTAGTGTTGTAAAATATATACGCGAACAATGTATTCATATTAAATAATATTATAGTCGTCGGTGGAAGTAATGGTCACATGTTTTGATAATGAGTTGGTGGCTCGACTTTTTTTAATTGATAGATTCCTCTCGACTTTTCTTATTTGACAGGGTTTCCTCACTTTTATTTTTTTGACAAGATTCCTCTCGACATGTGCACCTGTTTAAGTTTAAAATTTCTTCTGCATTTTAGTAAATTTTTTAATTAATTTGATTTTTGGCCCAATTCAATTTGTATTACTTTATTTTTGTAATACTTTATTTTTAGGCTCAATTCAATTTTGAAATTATTTGGACTGACACTAGATATATTTACTATAAATAGGCTTGGGCCTCCAAAATTGGACATAAATTAATCAAGTCAGTAAATGTAAATAATTTTTTTCTCTAATAATATATATATATATATATATATATTGTATAATATATGTTGATAAGCACTGCCTATTTGTGTAGTAATCCAGTAATAAAATGAATATCGATCACACCATTTTTCAAGGTTAAAATTGAAATTCGTGACTTGAAGAAAATGAGGTGGGCCTTGTGAATTAAATTGGACATCTAGGCCTCCAAAATATTGAAGATGGACCGAGCTGCTTCTCTCCATGTGGTAGGGTTTTAACTTTGGGTTGGGGTATATACCCCTCCAGCTTTGTTTAATACACTCCTCCTCCCCTTTTATTAATTAAATATTCATACAAAATACCTGTTTTACCCTTATAATAAAATACAAAGGATACATACACACCTCCAAAATTTAAACTAATCCTAACCTAATTCTAACACTGACCCTAATTAAGCAGCCACATTAACCCTAATTTTAACACTACTCAGCCGCCGCCCCTCTAGTCGTCGCCGTCGCCCCTCTGGTTGTCGTCGTCGCCGCCGCCCCTCTTGTCATCGCCACGCCTCCGGCAGCCACCATCAACTCCTCAAATAAAATTAAAAAATTAAAAAACAAACTTAAAAATAAAATAAAAATCTGAGTATTTTTAACAAACCAGAGTCAACCAAAAACAATTCGGTCGACCCTGGTTTGTCGACCAAAATTACTCCGGTCGACTCTGGTTTGTCGACCAAAAATACTCCGGTCGACTCTGGTTTGTCGACCAAAAATACTCCGGTCGACTCTGGTTTGTCGACCAAAAATACTCCGGTCGACTCTGATTTGTCGACCAAAAATACTCCGGTCGACTCTGGTTTGTCGACCAAATATATAAATTTTTTTTTTTTAAGAAAACTGAAAATTTCGGCCATTTTGGATTGCCTAGAAACACTCTCGTCGATAATCTATTGTTGATGAGATTATATTTGGGCGACCTAAAATAGTCGAAAAAAAATAAAATAAAATAAATAAAAAAAACCTGTTTCTTCGCCGGCGACCTGGGGGAACGGCGGCGGCTGGCTTGGGTGGGGTTTATGGCGGCGGAAGGCGGGGGAAGATGCGGAGGCGGCGCCGCCGCCGCTTAATTTGTTGTAGAAAAAAAAATTAATCCGAAGAAGATGCGGAAAATTTGTTGCAGAAAATTTATGGCGGCGGAGGCGGCGAGTGCTGGAGGGAGGGCCGCGGCGGACTTGGTGGCTTCTGGGGCAGGAGGTTGTTGGAGCCCTGGAGAGAGAAGGAAGATGGAGCAATTAAAAAAAAAAAAAGGAGATGCAGCGGCGGGCGACGGCAAGCGCTGGAAGGCCGCGGCGGGCGACGGCAAGCGCTGGAAGGTCGCGGCGGACGCCGGTGGGCGGCTGGGGCAAGTGTAGGTTGGATGATGGTTGGAGAAGAAAATAGTTTTAGGGTTTAAAAAGGGAGGGGAAGAAGAAAGGGTGGAGAAGATGAATGAAAATTAAGGTTTAGAGGGGGTGTGTATTTATCATACATAATTTTAAGAGAAAGGGGTATAATAGGTAATTTAGGAGGAGTGCATCTATCTTAAGTGTATTTTAAGGGGGGTGCGTGTATCGGGGGAGTGTATTAAACAAAGCTGGAGGGGTATATACCCCAACCCTTTAACTTTTATGGACCTATACTTGTAAATTGTAATTTGTGGTAGGGCGCAGTTATAGATACACACCAATGTATTGAGGACACCCACCTGGAGTTTTTTTAGGATAAGTGATATATAAATTGTCTATTTTACCCCTCCTTGCAAAATTTAAAAAAATTGCGGATGAGTACACCCACGCCTGTATCTATCGCGGGAAGAGGGAGGGTCGATCAAAATTCTCATTCCAAAAACTTTTCAAAAATTGCAAAAATGATTTTGAGTGGGGAAGAACTCGAAAATGGCCGATAGTGATGCAAAAGTTACTCGTGGGGGTGCCAAATATTCATTTGTAAGTTGTTTAACATGTTTTGAAGGCTTTTTAGTTTTGAAAATGGATGTTTTTTTATGTGTAGGGTTTTGTTGTGTTTAGTTAGTTTATTCTTGGTTTTTTTTTTTTTTTTTTTTTGCATATTATGAGTTTATAATGGTATCTAGTTTAAATAGTATGCATTTAGGACATACATTTTGAAAATATGAATGACATTTGCTTGAATCGAAAAACCATTATTTCGCGTCTGGTTTGGCGAAGAAGATGAATATGTTCGTGTTTTTTTTTGGACAAAGCATCGTTGTCCGAAAAAAAAAACATGGACATATTGGTGTTGTTCACATATAAATTTCGAACATTTATCTTTTGCCTTGAAGTTTCGAACATTTGTCTCTTGTGTTGAAGTTATTTTTTAACATTGGTCATTTGCATGGAATTTATTTTTGAACATTGGTGTTGTGAATGGAAGTTAGTTTCGAACATTGGTATTTTGCATGGAAGTTATATTCGAACATTTGTATAATTTTTTTGTTTTGAATTTCAAAATTTGGATGATGTTTGGGAGGATGAATATGGTGTTGAAGAGGAGTATGATGATGATGATGATGATGATGATGAGTGGTTGGAAGAATCTAGTATTCAAATGGAGAATGTTGATGCTCCAACTTGTGACATCCCGGGTCGTGAATTGATTATGGACTACACAAACATCTTTACGAACATGGATTACTTTGAGTCTCGAGATGAACTCTCGTCTTGGGTTCGTCGTTTGGGGAAAGAGCACAACATAATTATTGTTGTGAAGCAGTCGGATAACGGACAAGGGAATAAAAAGACACGTATATTCTTGACGTGTGAGCGGGGCGGTGCATATCGTGAAAAGAAGAAGCCTGCAACTCCTAAGAAGAAGAAAGCTAAGAAGAACGAGGTGGAAGAAGAAAAGAGTGGAAGGGTTACGGGCACCAAGAAATGTGGGTGTCCGTTTATGTTGAAGGGTACACAAGAATCTCCATCGAAGTGGAGATTGGAGGTGAAATGGGGTACACATAACCATCCAATTACCTTGAGGGTCATTCGTATGCCGGCAGCCTAACTACCGAAAAACCAGTCCAAACGTATCATTTCGTGCTAAACCATGCCAATTAGATGCCCATTGGTTTATTTTCATCCTAACACATCAAATATTGATACATTGTACACATAAACATGATTATAACACAAAAAACCAACATTAAGCAACACATTCACTAATTAACACAAAATTCAAAAAACAAAACATAAATCATGAAACCCTACAACAATAAAATCAACGTTTCAACAAGAACCTAAATTAAACACGCGTTATCACACACACTAATTCTAAATATAAGCAAGAAAAACTAACCTTTAACCAGTTTTGCAAAAAAGAAAAAAAAAAAACGCATCCTCATTTTCTTCTCCAAAAAATGCGACGCCCTTGTTCTCTCTTGTTCGACGTCGCTGCTTCAAGAGTGGGAATGAAGTGTTTATTGATTGGGAGAGGGGAATGGAGTTCGGTGGTGCAGGGTTTGAGAGTGGGGAGTGGGGGAGAAGTTTTGGGGAGATGGAGGGGTGGGTGTACTGAACCGAAAACAATGGAGTGGAGGGAAGTTTTAAGGGCACTTTCGAGTTTTCCACGTGGGTGTGCTCATCTCATTGTGTGTATCGTCATCTCGTGGGTGTCCTCAATACATTGGTGTGTGTCTATAACCGTGCCCTTTGTGGTATATTTAAGCCCAATTTAATTTATATTACTTTATTTGGGCCTGACACTATATATATTTACTAAGGGGGTGTATTCAATTGAGATTCTATTAGATTTTTTTTAACTTTAAAAAGTAGATGGATTTATAAAATCCATAGAGTTTATGCAGAGTTTGACTGACTTTTTTTATTGATTTATATGGATTTTCATAGACTTGATAGGATTGTAAAATATTTTTTTTTTTATGGATTTACATAGATTTTCATAAACTCCGATATTGATGGGAAGAGTTTTTTTTTAATGTGAAGTGTTTTTTTTAAAATTAATATTATATATACTATATAAAGTTTATATATAATTTGGGCGGGTCGGATACCCGCGGGTTAGACATAAGACCCAGATCCGACCCATACTCAGTACGGGGCGGATTCGACCTGACCCAAAGCTCGTGGGGTGGGTACCCGCGGGTCAGGTCAATATTGTCATCCCTACTTCTGATCTTTCGTCTTCAGAGTTTTCTGAGAGAATCCGTTGAAATCTCTAGTTTTTAGAAGAGATTTTGGATAGTGAAATTTATTTATATTTTTTAAGGAGAATCCAACAAAATCCATAGAGTATTAAAATGTATAGACTGTTGAATAACTAAAGATTTTTAAAGACTTTTTAAAATCGGTATTGAATACCTCAAAATTTTTAAAGACTTTTGAAAATTCGAATTGAATACTCCCAAACTTTGAAAGTCCAAAAATATCCTACAAAATCCACAACCAATACACCCCTAAGTATAAAGTATATAAGACCCAATTTATTCTTTTTAATTACTTCATTTTTAGACCCAATTTAATTTTGAAATTATTTAGGCCCACTAGAAATATTTATTAATATTTTGCTAAAATGCAAACACTAAATATTTTTGTTAAATAAGTTTTATATTTTCAATTTTTTATATAAAATTTTGCACTTTCTAGTTTTGAATTTGTGGAAATAAATTTTTGTTAAGTAACATTTTTACTTATTTTTTTACATATTTTTTTAATGATTTTAAAAAATATATATATAATAAAAAATTATTAGTATTTTTTTTAGATTTTATTAATTTTTCAGATTTTAATATATTTAAAGAACTAAAATTGGATATTTGACCGGAGCATCTAAATTTTTTCCGTGAGTTTATACTTAAAGGACTAAAATTAATTTAAAAAAGGACAAATGAAAAGATGTAGGATTTATTTTGTAAAACCATTTCTAAAACCAAATAGATCGGACCCAAATCATTTCTAAAACCAAATAATTTTCCGGTGAACCCGCCTCTTCCTCTCTCTCGGAGCCACTCACAAACTCCGTCGCCGTCACCGCCTAAACCCTACGGTTCGTTTACAGTATTTTCTTTGTCGGTGCATTTATCTTCTTGGTAGATTCTAGGTTTTTGTCGGTGCGTTTAATAAACTTGTCCTTTATATTTGTAAAACTAAGGGTGTTTGTTACCACTTAGTCTGACAGTATTCGTAGGGGGCGAAATAGCATAGAAATATTAGAATATATATAGCGAAAAATCCAACGGAAAAATTACTTAAGAATCAGAATAAATGTTTTTTTTTTAATCACTAGCTTGTTTTAGAAAGACGATTATTTGGAATTTAGTTCACATTTCCTTGTTTATTTAATATGTCTAGAATTTAGAATACCTAATTATTTTAGGGGAAGATCTTGAATACCTATTTAATTATATTTCCTCCTTAAATTAGTGTTCACATTTTCTTTTTTATCAGTTTACATTAGTTTTTATATTTAAAAAAAAAAAAAGTTTTTCACAGCTTTACCCTTGTAATTCTCACTTATTTATTCTTATAACATTACATTTTCTTATACAATACCTTTAACTTATCACTTTAATAAAATTGAAAGAATATTAATACCCTTATTTAATTACTTTTCTTAGTTTAGTTACGTGTCCAAATTAATGTGAAAACTGATCCGGGATGAATGAAGTAAAATTTAGTTGAAGAGAATTAGGAGTAAGTTTTTTTGATGTGAGATAGAGGTTCTCTTTTATAAAAATCGCGACCTTAATAGGCTTGAATGAATACTGATTTTCCTCTTATAAGCTAGGATCATCTTGCACGGTGGTCGAAAAATTGTCAATTAATTAGAAAGAAAAATATAAATTGAAGTAATGAATAAGTGGATAAGATGCTTTCAATCTAATGAAAATATAACCATTTTCTAAGTGTACATTGAGAGTATATATTTGAGACCTTGCCTAAATATATATATATTATGAGCAATTACAAAATTAAAGAAAGTTGGAGGAACAATGATATTCGAGTGAGAATTTAAAAAAAAAAATAGAATTCAAATTTATAATATTTGGTGTTTAGAAAGTAACTAAAAATGGAAAAGTAGCTTTAATTAGTAAGAAGAAATCCTAAGGTAATCCATTTCCTTTCGTAGTTCGTGTGGTGAAAAAGGAGGGGTGTGTAAGGAACGTCAATATTTGTGTTGTGACAAAATTAAACCCATTTTGAGCTAGCAATATAATGAAAGGCAGTATTGTTCACCTCTCTTTCGCCGATATTTTAACGACGTAACTTTTAATATCTTATCCCCGGAAATTCGACCCCTCCGTCAATGGGTCGCGATTTCCGTATTTCCGTCAATGGTCCACGGCCAAACCCTATCAAATCACCCCGCCCCGACCTCCCCCTCCTCTCCCCCTTCGGCAACATCGATGGCCTCGACCGCGAAGACTTCCGCGAAGCCGCCTACGAGATTTTCTTCACCGCTTGTCGCTCCTCCCCGGGCTTCGGCGGCCGCAGCGCCATCTCCTACTACAACTCCTCCGATACCTCCGGAGGAGCTGCTGCTGCTGATGGCCCGGCTAATGTCTCGGCTTCCACTCCGGGGTCTCCGGCCAAGCACCCCGGCGTAGGAATGGCGGTTACTAGCCGGGTCAAGAGGGCGCTTGGGTTGAAAATGATGAAGCGTTCTCCGTCTTCGCGGAGAACGAGCTCGTGTGGAGCGACGGCCCCGTCGTCCCCGAGTGCTTCCTCGGGGTCTAGCCCCAGGTTGGGGTTCACGGTGCCTCAGGGAGGAGGGAGGACGATGAAGAGGCCGATGACCGCGGCGGAGATCATGAGGCAACAGATGAAGGTGACGGAGCAGAGCGACAATAGGCTAAGGAAAACTCTTATGAGGACTCTTGTTGGCCAAGTACGTCTTTGCATGCATGCATATAGTAAAAAAATGTTTAAAATCAAATCGTATTTCACTGGTATATTTCACCTATTGGATTTTTAACAAGTGTAGTTTCAATATTATAGTACGTTGATTATTTTTTAATATGACACATGTCAATCATCCATATAGTGAAATAAAATGTGGAATACGAAAATTGAAACAAATCATCTCATTCGCGCTAATCTAATCGTATGTCTCTCACTCATCTAATATGCATACAATAGAGATTTTTTTTAGTTTAATTAGGCATCTATCTTGAACAGCTTCTATCCTGTTAATCAACCATACTAAACTAGGACTAATATGCACCTAATCGAGATTGTTCTTGCGTTCTATCTCGAGCCTGATTACCTGTCTATCTTATGCTAATCTACCATACTAAACTAGGACTAATATGCACCCAATTGAGATTGTTCTTGCGTTCTATCTAGAGCCTGATTACCTGTCTATCTTGGGCTAATCTACCATACTAAACTATTAAGGTATCCCACATCGAATATAGAGATGGTCTTGGGTGGGCTTATAAGCCTGGGTAATCCTCTCACTTAACACCTTGATTTTAAGTGTAGAGTTAGGTCTTGTCACATAAACGAAGGCTAATATTATATATTCAAAGATTTCCGCCGCTAAAGTAGAGTTTTGGGCACGTATCTAATATTATATATTCAAAGATTTCCGCCGCTAAAGTAGAGTTTTGGGCACGTATATGCATGACATGCGGATCAAGATTGAAGACACAAATATTGAATTTGTATTCTTTTTAAAAAATTGTTGAAATGAAATTTATGAATATTTTTGCACAGATGGGAAGGAGAGCGGAGACGATAATCCTTCCCTTAGAGCTTGTACGACATTTAAAACCCTCAGAATTCAACGACGGCCACGAATACCACATATGGCAAAAACGACAATTGAAGATCCTAGAGGCAGGGCTTCTCCTCTACCCCTCAATCCCCCTCGAAAAATCCGATGCATTCGCAATCAAATTCCGAGAAATCATCGATTCTTGCGAAATCAAGGCCATAGACACCAGCAAAAACTCCACTTCCATGAAAGCACTTTGCAATTGCATCTTCACCTTGGCTTGGAGGAGCCCCGGCGGCGGCAGCACCGACATTTGCCACTGGGCCGACGGCTACCCCCTCAACGTCCTAATCTACGCCGGTTTGCTTTCCTCGATTTTCGACTCCAAAGAAGAGACCATGGTTCTTGATGAAGTGGATGAGCTTATTGAACTTATGAAGAAAACATGGTCCACATTGGGGATCAATCGCTCCATGCACAATTTGTGCCTCACTTGGGTGCTTTTCGAGCAGTATGTGACGACGGGGCAGGTGGAGCCCGATCTTCTCGGTGCCTCTTTCGCCATGTTGGCGGAGGTGGCAATTGATGCCAAGAAAACAGACAGAGAGCCTATTTATATGAAGATGCTCGCCTCTGTTTTAACAGCAATGAAGAAATGGACAGAGATGAGATTGTTGAATTATCATGGCAACTTTAATAAAGATACCCTTGGACTTATGGATAACATGCTTCCTCTCCTCTTCTCATGTACCAAGATTCTAGAAGAAGATGTCCCATGTTATGTTAACTCACCTAAAGACAGACAAGAAGACCACAGTGATGAGAGGCGATGGAATCGTATCGATATTTACATTCGTGCATCGTTGAGGAATGCGTTTGCTAAGATGATAGAAGAGCAGGATATAAACGGGACTAAGGAAGAAGTGAGTGAAGTGCTCATCAGAGTGGCGAGAAAAACCGAAGAATTGGCTGTGAAAGAAAGGGATGTTTATAGCCCTATTTTGAAGAAATGGCATCCAATTGCAGCTGGTGTTGCTGCTGTCACATTGCATACTTGTTACGGGACTTTGTTGAAGCAATACTTATCCGGGAAATCCTCGCCTTTGAATGAAACAGTATTGGTGTTGCAGAGAGCTGGGAAGCTTGAGAAGGCTTTAGTGCAGTTGCTAGTTGAGGACTCTGTCGACTGCGAAGATGGAGGCAAGGCCGTCGTGAGAGAGATGGTTCCTTACGAAGTCGAATCTATTATACAAAGGCTGTTGAAACAATGGATTCAAGAGAGGTTGCAAAAGGGGAAGGAGCATATCCTCAGAGCTAAACAAACTGAAGTAATTTTAAAACTTTTTTTTCTTATTTTTCTTTTCTAATTACTCTAACATTATTGGTGATGATTTTTGTTTTGAATGTTGTAGACTTGGAATCCTAAGTCCAAGAATGAACCACATGCTCATTCAGGTGGGGAGTTGGTTAGCTTTGCAAAGGAAGTTGTTGACAATTTCTTCGAAATTCCAGCAACAATATCAGAAGTTTTGTTCTATGATCTTATTGATGGTTTGGAGAATATGTTCAGAGATTACATTGCATATGTTGGATCATGCGGTAATAAAGATAAATGATCAGAAATTTTGTTCTATGATCTTATTGATGTTTAATCCTT
Organism: Galeopsis tetrahit; assembly: GCA_963675135.1. Taxonomy (NCBI): domain Eukaryota; kingdom Viridiplantae; phylum Streptophyta; class Magnoliopsida; order Lamiales; family Lamiaceae; genus Galeopsis; species Galeopsis tetrahit. Next base: position 28,336,747 of record OY776125.1, on the reverse strand, counting down.
TTATTTTATTTTCAGGATCGAGGCAGAATTATCTGCCTCCTCTGCCCCCGCTGACGCGATGCAGCGGGGACTCAAAGTTCTTCAAGTTATGGAAAAGAGCAGCATGCCATGTTGGAGAGGAAGAAATGAACCAAATCTTCTCCAACGATGGAAACCACATTCGACCTTCAACGAGCCGCGGGACCCAACGTCTTTACATCCGTCTCAACACCTTGCATTACCTCATCTCGCAACTCCAATCCCTCGACAAAACATTATGCCTCACGCCGAAGATAACTCCATCAAAGTCCGTATTAAGCAACAGAAAACAAGCAGGTGCTTCCTATTTCGAAGCTAGTCTTACAGCCTTGCAAGCGGCTTGTCAACACGTCTCCGAAGTAGCTGCTTATCGCCTCATATTTCTAGACTCAAGCTCAGTTTTCTATGGTGGGTTGTACGCTGGAGGCGTCGCCCACAGACGCATTAATCCAGCCTTGAGAATACTAAAACAGAACCTTACTCTGTTGTGTGCTATAGTGACAGAAAGAGCTCAACCAAGTGCGTTAAAAGAGGTAATGAAGGCATCATTTGAGGCATTCCTGATGGTTCTGTTAGCAGGAGGGAGTTCTAGAATGTTCACTAGGTTTGATCACGCTACAATCGAGGAAGATTTTGATAACTTGAAGCGCCTCTTCTGCACGTGTGGAGAAGGCCTGATAGTAGAGGATACAGTCGAGAGGGAATCTGAGGTCGTGCAAGGCGTGGTGTCGTTGATGGAGGAGTCGACAGAGCAATTGATCGAGGATTTTAACAGCGTCGCGACTGAATGTAGTGGCCTAGGGGGGCTAGGTGGAGGCCAAAAGATCCTCATGCCACCAACAACTGGCAAGTGGAATAGGTCTGATCCTAATACAGTGTTGAGAGTGCTTTGTGCTCGCAAAGACCGTGCTGCCAATTACTTCCTCAAGAAGACATTTCACTTAGCAAAGAGAAGGCCTGGAATGAGACTAATTTGATTAACAATTTTTTCAATTGTTATTGAAAAAGAAACTATGGAAATTACATTAGAGGGGAAAACAAAAAATGTAAATAACTTTGCCTTATTAATAACATATTACATGTATTTTGTAGTGGTATGCTCACACAGTGATTAGAAGACTGGGAGATTATTTAATTTTGCTCTATTTTTTTTTTTTCTTTCTTCAAGGTGGAATAATACTTGTTTTAATTTGTACCACTTTTGAAATATATACAGTAAATCATACTAATAATATGAACTGAGATTCTCAATAAGCAATAAAAACTACATTAGTTCTTAGCTACTTCTTCACTAGTAGTAACATGTTGTGTTGAGGCCACAAGTTCTTCTTTGAGCACACTCATTGAATCAGAAACTTCAGCCCTATAGACATAAAACCTAACAATAAACAGAAAGAAAATGATGTTCAAGAAATTCAAAACTGCGAAAAACGCGTAGTAATAGTCTAAATGAGACGCGTTAAGGTTGTTCCGAATCCACCCCTCGCGTCCATTTCTTTTCGTGATCTTCGTAACAGTTGATAGCAAAAAGCTACTGATGAAATTCCCAGCTCCAAGGGTAGTAGTGGAATAAGATGTGCCTAAACTCTTCATGCTCTCGGGCGCCTGATCGTAGAAAAACTCGAGCTTCGCAGTTTCCAAGAATGCATCAGCAATTCCCATTAGTATAAACTGGGGCAACAAAATGAATATGGATAAAGGGACTTGATTCCCATTCTCAACCAAACCATTAACCCGAGCTACATGAAGCCTATATCGTTCGATCAGAGACGTGACGATCATGATAATGAGGTGAAAGATCATGCCGACTCCCATTCTTTGAAGAAGGGTGATGCCCCTCGGGTTTTTCGTCCATTTTTTGAGAATTTTTACGAGGACACGATCGTAAATCACGACTGATATTAGCATGGAGAGAGTGATGAATCCGGCTAAACTTGCTGGAGGGATTTTGAAGGAGCCTATGTTTCTGTTTAAAGTAGTGCCCTGCTTCACAAAGAGGGTCCCAACTTGAGCTAGCATTGTGCTTGGCACAAATGTGGATATTAAAATAGGGATCATTCTTAACATTTGTTTCGTTTCTTCAACTTGTGTTATTGGGCAAAGCATCCAAGGGCTATTTGCACCTGTTTTTACACAAGCTTTATTCAAGAACCTACATGCACATTTCAAATTTTCAATATATCAAAATAACGAATACCAGAAACACGTGTTTTAAGGAAAACTGATTGTTTATTAAAACAAACCTGAGGGTAGAGGTGGAATCGATTCGATATTTTCCTTTCTTAGCATATACTTCCAAATCTAGCTCGAACAACTCTTTAGGGTCGGACGGGACGGGCACCTTCCATTTTCTTAGGGCAGCTACAATGACCTTAGCCATTCTAGTGAAAGGGCTGCCCGTGGGCAGCTTGTGTCTATAAAATGGAGTACCAATTAAAAATATCATAATGGATATAATTAAGCCAATTGTAGGAATCCCATAACCAAGAGTCCAACCCACATTGTCTTGTATGTAGACAAGGACCGTGTTTGCAAATAATGTTCCAAGAAAGATGCTAAACATCCACCAATTGAAAAATGAGAGTTTTTGGGCCTTCTCTTTCGGGTCGAAGTCGTCAAATTGGTCCGCCCCGATTGTTGAAATATTGGGCTTCGTTCCACCCGTGCCCAATGCCAAAGTGTAGAGCGCACCAAAGAAAACAGCTAGTTGTAATGGAGTAACTTTCTCGCAATTGGATCCGGTTGGATCCGAACATGAGCTTGGTTTCAGTGGGTGTATTGATACGGATAGAGTTAAAAGTGACATTCCCTATTTTTAAATAAATATAAAACATAATAATACAAATTGAGATTAGAAAAATGAGTTAATATTTTAAAATATACAATTGTAACCAATTTTTTCCCAGTACACCTATGTGAATGTATGTATTGGTCCTGTCGGTACCGAAGGGCCAGATTTGTCAAGAAATTTTATTTTATTTTCTTTACGTGCGTGTGTACAAATTTCTAGGTCAAACTTGGGGGAAAATGAGCCAATTGGAAATTAAAATAATAGACTTTTGCGTAATCCAAAAGTCTTCGTCTGACAGTAATAAGATATTTTCTTAAGTGGAAAATGAGTTTTGGGTGATTGGTGTATAATTAAACGATTGTATAACAACTTGTGCGGTGCAAATAATATGCCCTGACTACTTACATGCTATGAATTTTTTTATTGTACCTATATACGTAGTATTGAAATAATTATTGTTTGAGCATTTAAGGTTGATAAATGATGCCAACTTACTTACCGGTTCCAAATTCAACTTTATTTAATTTATACCAATATTCAACCATATATTGTTTTTTTTAGGAGCAGTAGTATGTCACTGAGAAATTGTCCATCTCTGTGATGATAAGTTACTGAGTAAGTTTATGTAATTTGGAATTCTGGCTCTATTTGTAAGGGTGGTGTACCCTTGTACCCATTTTCTACAAATAAAACTTTTTACTGATCAAAAAAAAAAAAATTCAACCATATATTGTACTACAAACTAAATAAATTTCTCCCACTCGAATTCCAAAGAAATTATACAATAATCTAATATATTCACATTGATGCACTGTTCTAATACTTCCAATGATAATAATTTTGGGTGCCTTAAAAGCACGTGTCTTGGTTTATAATCTTTTGAATATATGACAAATTATTATTTCCTCCAATTCTTAGTATAATTCGTTTTGATCTTTCGTTTTCTTTGCAAATTATATGACGTTTTACACTTTTTAATACAAATTAATTGTATTTCTTTCAAATTTAACCTTAAGATCATTAAATATTTACATAAATATGTGAAATAATTTATTTTCTTAATATGTGTGCATGAACTTAGAATGACATATATTTTGAATAGGAGGGAGTAGTAAAGAAATAGTGAGACAGACAAGGTTATATGTAAACTAATTTTATCGTAAAATTAATTTGCATTATGAGTGTACTTCAAATAATATTAGTGTAAAACAGTTGCACAATAAAACTGCTTTACGCAAGATTAATTTACAGTGAAATACGTACCGAGAGATAGATAGCGCAGGCAACGAGAAAAGTTCGATATCGGCCCAAATAAGCGTCAGCAACGTAAGCACCCAAAATGGGAGTCATCCAAATTGTGCCCACCCAATTGGTGACATTATTGGCAGATTGAACCGTGCCTTGATGCAATTTCTTGGTTAAGTATATGAACAGATTCGAGGATATACCATAATACGCCATACGCTCAAATACTTCGTACACTGCACATGTACACACATTAGTTAATCCATTTTTTATGTGAAATTAAACTGTGTTTTAAATAATTGCCAATACTTGGTTGGAGTGAAATCAATTGTTTCAATTAATACTAGTGTTTCACATTGTATTTCATTATATTGTTGATTGTTTATACATGTATTATTTAAAAAATTAATAAAAAAAATTGACTTTTAATTACATAAATTATGTCATTATAGATTTATAACTTCTCTACCTAAAAGTCTTTAGTGACAAAAATTGACTTTTAGTGATAGTTATTTCATTAATTCTCAATTTGCTGTCACTAAAAACTTTTTGCTAAAGAAACAATAATGTGATGGTTCAGTCACTAAAAGTCAGTTTTCTTGTAGTGTCATAATAACAGGGGCGACATGTGTTAATGATCCAACCATAATAAAGAGACATCGAAAGTGTTTCATCCAATCAAACATACATGTATATATTTACAGACTTTAGTTTCGAGGAAGTTATCGAACACTATTTTTAATTTTAAGCAGAATAACAATAGATCGATATTTAATTTTTTGTGTTTCATCTTACTGTATCATTAACATGTGTCTCCCTCATTATTATAAGACGTTGATCAGTTTTTACAAGACACGGTGAACCAAATAATGAAACACAAAAACTATCGAATAACAATTTCATGATACTAAATAAAAAACAGGGGAAACAGAGAGAGAGAGTACCAACAACAAAGAAACAAGCAGTCCATCCACCTCTTTTGGATCTAAGAACAGGGTTGCCTTTCAGATCCACAGTCCCATCTTGTGTATATCCCTCATCACTTCCATCCTCCATATCTATTTACTCGTTACTCTGCTTTTGCTACTTGCAAAGTTTAGTTGCATCCATCAACTTATATAATATGGGTCTCAACGCTACCTTTTTATTGACTTCATCTACTAGCAAGCTACCTCTATTTTAATTTAATTAATTTAACTAAATGTCAATAAATAATGTACGTCTTGCATTGCATGTGGTTGTGGAGACAGGGCCGGTCCTAAGAATATTTGGGCCTGAATCGAACTTTAAAAAAAGGCCCCGTCCCTTCATATTTTTTTATTGTATACGAACTTATAAAATATAATGTAAAATAATTTTTAAATGACTAACCAAATAAATTTTTTTTACACATTTTAGAATTTCTAATTTTTAATTAATAGATTTTTTAAAATTTTAAGAGATTTTTTTAGATTTTTAATGTAATTATTACAATTTTTAGAAAATTTAATGAGATTTTTAGAATTTTTTATTTAGACAATTAAAATTTTTTTTTTTATTTTTAAAACAAGTAACTTTTAATTAGATTTTTAGAAATTTTTAATATTTCAATTTTTCGACGAAAATGATATAAATTGGACAAAAAATGATGTAGTTTGGACACTCTAAGACGTAATTGAAAAAATGAAAACTTAAAAATATAAACTGAATTAGGCCTTTGTTGAGATTTTTTTCTCCTAGTTTTTCCTTCACTTCTTCACTAATTCTTTTTATTTTATTTTTAGCACTATATATAAATATATAAAAGATATCTTAAAAAATGGGCCCCTAAAAAAGTGAAATATTTTTGGGTCTGAATCGATCGCCTCGTTGACTTAACATTAGGACCGGACCTGTGTGGAGATCTTTAATTAATGTATTATTATTATTATACTAAAACGTCACAAATTCAAAACATCTTGTCTACACTTATTCAACTCAACTGGCCTATGCTTACCGGTTTGTGTGATTTGAGTGTTAAGAGTTTGATATTTCATGTTTTACTATATATTTCATTACCTGAATAATTAAAAAATGATACAAATGATTTCATTTCTGCAAATTCAAACAATCACACAGTAGCAGGCGCGGATTTCTGCAAATTCAAACAATCCGATTCAGGTTCAGGAATATATATTAATATAAAATATTAATATAACTATATTAAGACTCACAAATAAAGAGAAGTGCTAATTAAAAAAGTAAAAAAAGAATTAGTGAATGAGAAGAGAAGGAAAAACTAGAAGAAAAATGTTCCAACAAAGGTCTAATTCAGTTTATATTTTTTTAAAAAGTCTCAACAAAATCTCAACTTTTAAAAATTTCTAAAAATCTCATTAAAATTATAAATTACTCATATAAAAAAAAAATCTAAAATTGTCTAAATAAAAAATTCTAAAAATCTATTAAATTTTTAAAAAATTATAATAATTACATTAACAATTTGAAAAAAATATTAATTAAAAATTAGAAATTCTAAAATGGATAAAAAAAAATTCTATATTTTTAGTCCTTTAAAAATTGTTTCACATTATGTTTAATAAGTTCTTATAAAATAAAAAATATGAAGGGACGGGCCTTTTTTAAAAGTTCGATTCAGGTCCAGATATTCCTAAGACCGGCTCGTAGTAATTGACTAGTATGTGATTGTTTTTTTATTATTCACAAATAATTATACAAATTAATAGTAAAAGAATAAAGATATATATGCATGAATAGTCCAAAATTATATGCAGCTATTATTGAAAACAACTTAATGTGAAGAAATTTGAATGCTTGTACGTATGAGTCCAAAATGGAGTTATAATAGTCAAATTGCAAGAACCTTATATTATTTAAATAAGCAAATCGTATATATAAAATATTGACCTTTTGGGATTGAGATTGAGAAACGTCGTTGTCCTTTGAACTAGAGTAGGGATCTTCGACTAATTTATAGTAATAAATGGAGTATTTGTATAATGCAGTTACGCCGTCCGAATTTAATTTATTTAATTTGATATCTGCAATTGATCAGGATTTAAAAAATATAAAATTTTGTACTATGTATATAATTCACGAATATTCATTCGATCGGATAAGGGCGCCACACCCACGCTAGTGTTGTTATGGACAAAGACGACAAAACCTCAATTATTTACACATCAAAATTCAATCAACTCCTCTGCATGTTAATGTTGAATAGTGAATAAATTTCATATCATTGCTTAATTGAGTAAATATATTAGAATAGATTATATATGGGTGAGGGTCTCAAATGATATGATCCCCAAAAGTCTATTCTAATATGTTTAAATTTGGCCTACACCATTAGGTCAAGTGACATATTTAAAGGTTCGTCCAACTGACATGCCAGCCTACCTCAACCTCAAGGGCGAATCGTAGCTATGGTTGGGGAGGGCTTTCCAGCCCTGTTTATATATACTTTTATTTAGGTTAAAGTTGTTGATAGTTTAATGCCGCATGTTTCCAGCTTTAATTGGAATTAATTTATGACATGTAAAATTGTATGGATCTCAATCTTAAGTCGTGTTTAGGTTGGGAGAGTTAAGAATGAATTTGGATTACATAATTGTAGTCTTCGTTTGGATTGAAAAAGTTCATCTCTTATTTCTGAATAATTGCTAGCTAGCGGATTATATTCACTCCAAAATTGAGTGAAATGAAGTTTGCAGAGAAGATGTTAGATGAAATATTAAAGATCAATTTGGTTGTTTAAGGTATGCTTTATCGATTTTTTTTTTTAGCAAAAGTCACTTGATATCTTGAATGCAATAAATCTAGTTTCAATCACTATGTTATTTAAGTGTTCAATCCGTCCTAAATTTTGATCTTGGGTCTGCCTTTGCTCAACCCGACAAAATTAGTTCAGAAATCAGCTCAGCCTCAAGAGTCAAATTCAGTCCAAGCCTTAATCAAGGGGACAAGAATCACATTGTGTACGATATCACGTACGTTCAGCTCAATTCGATCAAAAAATAAGATACGATTTATTCAGGCATTCAGCAAACAAGTCTAAAACGAATATTGGATTCATGAGGAGTCGACATCCTTTATCTTATTTCAGATTTTTTTTTTTAATATATACTAATAAAAAAGGGAAAAAATTGAGAACAGGAAAATAATAAATTAAAGTGCATGTAAGAGAATAAGTTGTTGAGCCTTGACTTTTCTTCGAAGCCGTTTTTTTTGGAGCTGCCAAATTAGTTTACTTATTTTCAAATTAATTGTCAGCAAAATTTCAAGAATTTTATTGTAAAATAAAAGTAGTTGGTCTGATGTCGCATTCAAAAATGTGGAATTTTATCGAGTTTGTTGACGCTCATGCATCTACATTTTCCAACTTATATAAATCGTTCTCATTGCTTTATTACATCATGTTTCATTATCTCATGTTGTGTAATTATAATTTGTTCAATATATATGGTACAAATTTTATACGAGTGATAATCGAAATAGATGAAACAAAATTAATGCACCTTTGAAATTTAGCCCCTCATACTTTTTTAGATGGTAGTACTATATATTCTCTCCGTTCCACAAAGATAGTCACATTTGATTTTACACACGGATTAAAAAATGGGAAATTGTTATAAGACTCATTTCACCTATAGATACTACAAATAGAAACAAAAATTTTGAAAGTTACAAAAAAGAACAAATTGGTGGATAGATGTACCATTCTACCATTTCTTTAAAATGACATTCGAATTTTCCATTCAATTAATATAATTCATATTATTCAAAATAAGATTTCATAAAACTCAAATCATCGAAAAAAACGCGCTAATAACTACACTCCGAAATTTCAAAACATTTCCTAAAATTCAGCTGAAGTATTATCATGTTAATGTTAATTGTAACTTCTCCATTAAATTAGGAGTAACTCCCAATAAGCATTAATCTCATTTTAAATTAAACTGATTTAATGTTATCTTTTGGATAATTAAAAAAACAGTTTATGCACAAGCATGGCCAAAATTAAATAAGTTGGATAGAAAACCGTATAAAACAAAAAATAAAGAAGAACATACTAATTAATTTATTAATTAATGATTAACATAATATATACTAAAAAGATATGCACATTTGAATATGTGCTTCATATATGCAAAATCCACAAGTTTATCTTTATTTATAATTAATATAATCATAGTATTATTACATAATCATGTGTTATCCACTAAAAAATGTATAATATAATATAAGAAAACTAAATATTTTGCATCAACAAAATTGTTCGACATAATTTATCTTTATTTATAATTAATATATATAAAAGAGTTTTTAGATAAAATTTACTCATAATATTAAACTTTTAAATAAATAGAAATATAAACATTTCATTAGTCTTATGTTAAATATTAAAAAAAAATAAAAAATTCAAATTAAGTAAATAAAAAAATATAATATTAAACTTTTATACGTTTAAAATGACTAATGATTAACAGAATATATGATTGGCGACATGCTAAAAAGATCTGCACATTTGAATATTTGTTTCATATATGCAAAATCTCTGAGTTTATCTTTATTTATAATTAATATAATTATAGTATTATTACATAATCATGGTGTTATTCCCTCAAAAATGCATAATATAATATAAGAAAACTAAATATTCCGCATCAACAAAATTGTTCGACATAATTTATCTTTATTTATAATTAATATATATAAAAGAGTTTTTAGATAAAATTTAATCATAATACTAAACTTTTAAATAAATCGAAATATAAACATTACATGAGTCTTATATTGATGTTAAATATTAAAAAAAAAAAAAACAAATCGTTTTCATATGCACGAAAAAAAGGCTTGAGAATGATGGATTTCTGAAATCTTGAGCAACAAGTAGGAATTCTGTCAAAATTCCATAATTTTGGAGTGTAATGTCAAATAAATTAAAATTGCGATACTTACAAATAGTTGATTGAAAAATGAAGTTTTGTTGGTAATGGAGTGATTATCGGTACTAAGAGAGAAGAAGATTTAATTTTCAACATGAATAACAATATCAATGAGTTAAAATTGGTATTTAATTTTCAAAACTTATTATAATAATGATTTAATATTGGTTTTTTAATACAAAGGACATAATTGGGTATTAACACATCAATTTGACCTTAATTGAATTATTTTAATTTGTTTCCTTTGTTTGAAAATGAGTTTATAAGATTGTCTCTCCTAAATCTCATACTCCAAAATCTGCTCAGACTTAATTATACTTATTAATTAAAATAAAATTATAATTTGAAACATCCAAAAAAATGAATATATGACTATTTTTGTGGGATGGAGAGAGTACTAAATTAAATTGACATTTATTATTCTATTCAACGAAAATTTTACAAATTTTCAAACAATTATGATTATTATTATTATGACAAAACCATCTCTAAATATTTTCACAAATTTTAATGGTATCATATTATTTATTGAAAAATATTTTTTTGTAAAAACCCTCATTAATTCTCGACCTACTGTGCTTAACCCCAAAAATATTCTTAGCATGAAGGAGTAGTGTTTCTATATCATAATAACTTTCACACTTTTCCTTTTTGAATATTTTAGAATAAGTATTTTAATTTTTCAAAAGTAGAAATCCCTCCATAAACTTTTATCCTCAAAATTTTATAAAAAAAAAAAAATTGAGAATTTGTCTCTTGTGTTTATTATGGTGCACACTAATTCATATTTACAATTTGAATCACCCATTTATATAATAGAAAACGTGAAATTTTATAACAAGTGGAAGGTACAAGATTCAAATCTTTTATTTGTATTTTTTTATTATTATTAAACTAAATAATGTCAACATTACCAATTGAAAAATGTCAACATAGCAAACTAAAAATTCTACGGAGTAATCAGTACTCTTCAATATCTTTCAATAACTATTTCTAGCAGTCTTCAACAAATAATACAAGCACTCTTTAATAAAAAGTATCACCCGCTGTAATTGAACCTGTCGTTCGCTATAACTAGAAGTTGTAATTTAATATTATTGAAACGTTTTACTCACTATAACTGAAATGTGTCATCACTGAATATAATTGAAACATGTTGCTCATTATAATTTAAACGTGCACAAAAAAAAAAAAAAAAAAAAAAAAAAAACTTTCAATATATCTTTTAAGTTTTAAAGCGGTACACTAATCTACTTTTTTTTAGGCTAAAATACATAGTGATTATTCACTCTTTGATACAAAATTCAACTTCTCCCCACAATTTAATACAACCACTTTTAAGTGTGAAATGTTTGTTTGTAAATGTGAAATGTGAATGTGAAATATTTGCTTCAAATGTGAAATGTTTGTTTGTAATTGTAGATGCTGTTAATCCTTAAATGCCTTAACATTATCAACAACATCCTAATTTGACCTTCCGAGATTTTTTCTAAGTCTTTTCTGAAATGCTACATTAAATGTTGATCTAAATGTTGTCGCATTTCTGGCAGGATCTAGAAGCTTCTACAAGGATCTGGAACCTGGAAGATTCCAGAACATTGGAGAACATGCTAGAACAGCCTAGATACATTTGGAACGACCTGGAGCAGCCTAGAAGGATCTAGAAAGATCATGGAAGTTGTGGAAGTTGAGTTTCCTAAAAAATTTGACCTCAATGTGGAAGCCTCTAGAATCAGCACCCCACTACTATAAATACCGATGGAAGGCTTCTCAAATCAGTGTACTCTATTCGATCAACTTCCTAGACCGAGCGAATATCCCTGTTAGGAATTGTGGCCAGTAGAACTACCTTTTAGATCATACGTTCGTATCCCACCCGTATGGCTGTGTGTCTTCTTATCTATTGAGAGTGTAATCTTTAGATAGACTAGGCATTTCGACAGTGTATACATTATACACTTAGTTCGTTTTTAGAACAAGGCACCTGCCTCGTTTGTAGTTTCTGTTGTGAATGTTAATGCTGTAACATTTCACACAACATTTATACTTGAAGATAAGTATTGGTTTTCGCCGTAAGGCTAGCATAGATTTTTATTTATAAAATCTATGTGAAAAATTATTTCCATTGTGTCACGTTTTGTTTTTAGTGTTTCAAGTCTTCCGCTGTGTTAATCATAATTTCTGATATTCTGTTAGAGTCAGTGTTGTACCAATTGTCACAACATTTAGTACAACATTATTCTACTTAAACTTAAACACTTCATATTAATACACACCCAGCACACTTTCAGTTGGTATCAGAGCTGATACCTGACGACACTAGGTTAGATCTTTGGTCAAGTGTGTTTTTAGTGTAGGTTAGCAATGGAAACACATCACATATCCACGACACTTAGGCCACCCGTATTAGATGGATCGAATTACGCTTATTGGAAGCCTAAGATGCGTATGTACATCAAGTCAGTTGATGAACGTGCTTGGAGGACTGTACTTACAGGTTGGGAAGCTCCAAAAAGACCAGCAGACGTAGATGGTGAAATACAACTCAAGAGAGAAGTTGACTGGACGGCTGATGAAATAACAACAGCAAGCTACAATTCTAAAGCTTTAAATGCAATTTTTACTTCTGTTGATGTTTCAATGTTTAAAATTATATCTAACTGTTCTACTTCTAAAGATGCATGGGACAGGTTGCAAGAGCATTGTGAAGGTTCAGAAAGTGTTCGAAGGACTAAGCTTCGAATGTTGGGAACAAAATTTGAGAATCTCCGAATGAAGGAAGATGAAACAATTACAGCCTACAATGAAAGGTTAAGTGAGATTATCAATGAATCACATTCTCTTGGTGACCCTATTTCTAATGTTAGAGTAGTTCATAAGATATTAAGATCTGTTCCTAAAAGATTTGATGCTAAAATCTGTGCTATTGAAGAGGCAAAAGATACAGATAAGTTAAGTCAAAATGAGTTAGTGAGTATTCTTAGAACATATGAAATAAACACTAATCAAGATGATGAAGCTAATGCTGATAAGAAAGTTGTAGTTTTTAAAGGAGAAACATCAAACATTTCTGAGTCTCAACCTATCATTACTGAAGTTGATTCTGATGAAGAATTGCTTGATGAATGTCTCAACAATCCTAACAACATTGCCTTGCTCACTAAGCACTTTAATAAGTTTCTTAAGAAATCTGTGAACAAATCTAGAAATATTCAGCCTAAGATTCAAATCAATACATCAACACCTCAACCAGAAAGGAGGAAAGCTCAATTCACACCAAGACTATCAAAGAGTGAAGGTAAACCAAGGTATGATCCTGAATTTCGAAAATCAGTTCAATGCAATGCTTGTTCTGGTTATGGCCATTATGCAAATGAATGTGCCAACACTAGACTTAAGCAAAAGCTGAACTTTAGTGCTACCTTGAGTGATGAATCTGATGATGATGATCTTGATGAATTAAATCAGAATGAATATTCTAATTTTACCAGAATTGATTATAATGATTCCTCAGATGATGATCTGGATGAAACAGATTCTGATGCTGTACCTGATGTCTCAACATCTACAGCAACATCAGAACAGAGTCACCCAGATTTGAACTGTTTTAATGGTTTAGTTGATGATGCAGGAAAAAGGACTGATGACAAGGAACACCAAAAATTGTTAGATGATTGGAACAATCAGAAACTCACTCTTAATTCCTTGAATAAAGAGAATGAGGATCTGAAAGACACAATCACCAAGCTAGAGGTTATTCTTACCAAAAGAGATCTGGAAATCTGTAACTTAAAGGAGAAATTGATAAATTCCACCTTATGTTTCAAGAAATATTCCAAGAGTGCTTCTGAGGTAAATAATGCTATAGCTACTGGTAAGTCTAATAATCATGGTTTAGGTTATGATGGTACTACTGCTTCTATTTCTGAGAAATTTAGAAAACCTGTGAAATTTGTGAAGGCAAATGTTGTCACATCTGATGCAACATCTGCACAATCAAATCCTCACAAGGTTAAAAGGAAGTATATCTGTCATTACTGTTCTAAAGTTGGTCATATTCGTCCTTACTGTGTAAAATTGTTTGAAGAACAGAAAACTTTGAAAATGCTGCATAAAAAACTGTCACATTCTGGTAAACAGTTTTTGAAATCTGCATGGAAACCAAAAGCTACCTATAATGTTGCTCATACCTCCTTAAAAGCATGTCTACCTGACTCATGGCACTTTGATAGTGGTTGTTCTAGACATATGACAGGTCGTACTGATTTCTTATCTGATTATGTGACCTTGAATAGTGGTAATGTTACATATGGTGGAGGTTCTAAAGGAAAGATTCTTGGTAAAGGAACTTTGAATGTTAAAGGTTTTCCTAAGCTTAAAAATGTCTTACATGTTGATGGCTTACTTGCAAATCTGATTAGCATTAGTCAACTTTGTGATGATAATTTGCATGTGAAATTTGATAAAGATTCATGTTATGTTCTTAATAAAGATGAAGTTTGTGTTATGGCTGGTACTAGGTCAGCTGATAATTGCTATCTTATTGGAACAAATATGTGTAACTTGTCAAAATATGATGAAAATGTTCTATGGCATCAAAGATTGGGTCATGCAAATTACAGAGCAATGAACAGACTAATCAAAGCAGACGCAGTAAAAGGAATTCCAAAACTAAATCTTCACAACAACACTGTATGTGGACCATGCCAAAAAGGTAAGCAGGTAAGAATGTCGCACAAAATGCTGTCACATTGTACTACACATCGATGTTTTGAATTACTGCACATGGACTTGATGGGTCCTATGGAAACTGAAAGCATTGGAGGAAAGAGGTATTCCTTAGTTGTGGTAGATGATTTTTCTAGATATACCTGGGTAGAGTCTTTAAGAGGCAAATCTGAAGCATTTGCTGCATTTAAAATTCTTTATAAAAGGTTCAAAAATGTGTTTAACTTGAAAGTTGGCCGTATTAGAACTGATCATGGTAGGGAATTTGAAAACAGCATGTTTAATGATTTTTGTGATAAAAAGGGTATCTTGCAAGAGTATTCATCTCCTAAAACTCCACAACAAAATGGAATTGTTGAATGAAAGAATAGAACTTTACAAGAAATGGCTAGAGTTATGCTAACATCCAAATGTCTTGCTAAGAAATTTTGGGGAGAAGCATTGAATACTGCATGTCATGTTATTAATAGGGTTTTTATTCGTTCTGGCACAAGTCAAACACCATATGAGATTTTGAACAACAGAAAACCTAATGTGAAATATTTTCATGTATTTGGTTGTGTGTGTTATATTCTGAATGATAGGGATCAACTTCATAAGTTTGATTCTAAAAGTGATAAATGTTTCTTTTTAGGCTATTCTAGAAATAGTAAAGCTTATAGAGTATATAACCTTAGAACTAACACTGTTCAAGAATCTGTTAATGTTGTGTTTGATGATGATAAAGGTCTTACAGATGACAAAGATGAAGAAGATGTATCACAGGTTACTGACACTTCTGAGAATACACTGAAGTCTGAAAATGTTGTACCAAATGTTAACACATCTGGGTCAACATTTACAGAACAGTCAGCTGTAAATTCACTGAATGATCAGTACATCCCCAAAACAAATCCTTCTTCAAGAATAGGCAAAAGTCATCCTTCTGACCAGATCATAGGCGATGTTACAGTTGGAGTGCAAACAAGAGGAAGAGTAAGATCAAACAAGGTAGATGTGGTAAGAACAATATGCATGTCTTCTATGTGTAATGTTGTAAATGCTGAATGCTATTTGTCTGAAATTGAACCTAAGAGTGCTAAAGAAGCCTTAACTGATGAAAACTGGATTAATGCTATGCATGAAGAACTTGGTCAGTTTGAAAGAAATGAAGTATGGACACTTGTTCCTAGACCTAGTCATACTAATGTCATTGGAACAAAGTGGATATTCAAGAATAAAACCGATGAATCTGGTAATATTGTTAGAAACAAGGCTAGGTTAGTAGCACAAGGTTACACCCAAGTTGAAGGAGTTGATTTTGATGAGACTTTTGCACCTGTTGCTAGGATAGAATCTATTAGATTACTGCTAGCTATTGCATGTTTTATTGATATTAAACTTCATCAAATGGATGTAAAGGCTGCATTTCTAAATGGCATATTAAATGAAGAAGCATATGTTGAACAACCTATAGGATTTGAAGATCCACTATATCCTGATCATGTATATAAACTTAAGAAAGCTTTGTATGGTCTTAAACAAGCTCCTAGAGCATGGTATGATAGGCTTACTGACTTTCTTTTGGAATATGGATTTATTAGAGGAGAAGCTGATAGAACTTTGTTCATTAAGCACACTGAAAATGATATACTAATTGCTCAAATATATGTTGATGACATTGTGTTTGGTTCTACTTGTGATAAAATGTTGAGTAAATTTGTTGAGGCAATGACTACAACATTTGAAATGAGTATGGTTGAAGACTTGAACTATTTTCTAGGTCTTCAAATCAAACAGTGCAGAGATGGTATTTTCTTTTCCCAGAGTAAGTATGCTAAGAACTTGGTTAAAAGATTTGGTCTTGAGAATTCAAAACCAATGAAAACTCCTATGGGATCTACTTTGAAACTTTGCAAAGACAGTGCTGGAACAGATGTTGATCCAACACTTTACAGATCCATGATAGGTAGTTTACTATATTTAACCTCTAGTAGACCAGATATTATGTACAGTGTGTGTGTTTGTGCTAGGTACCAAGCAAATCCAAAGGAATCACATCTGAATGCTGTGAAGAGAATCATCAAGTATGTTTCAGGAACAAGTGACCTTGGAATCTAGTATACTAAGGACACCAACAACATTTTGATTGGTTATAGTGATGCTGATTGGGCTGGAGACATAGATGATAGAAAGAGTACGAGTGGAGGATGTTTCTACATGGGAAACAATCTTGTATCATGGCACAGCAAGAAACAGAATTGTGTTTCACAATCCACTGCAGAATCTGAGTATATTGCTGCTGGAAGCTGCTGCACACAACTCTTGTGGCTGAGCAAGATGTTCCATGACTATGGTATGGAGAATGGTATACTTACTATCTTTTGTGATAATAGTAGTGCCATTAACATTTCTAAAAATCCTGTACAACACTCACTCACAAAACACATTAGCATTAGACACCATTTTATGAGAGATTTAGTAGAGAAGAATATTGTTAAGTTGGAGTATGTACCTACTGAAAAACAGAATGCTGATATCTTTACTAAAGCCTTAGACCATGAGAGATTCTCTATCTTGAGGAAATCTCTTGGCATGAGCACTATCTGAAAAGAATTCGGATGGATGGTGTCACAAATGCGTCAGCATTTGGGACAACATCATGGGTTGTAAAATTTTATAAGTTGAATTTATTTCTTACTTAGTTAAATAATTCCTTTGTAAAATATCTACGAATCTAAGAACCTTGTAGTGCAAAAATAAACTTGTCTCACACCTCTCAAATGCATAAAAATGAGAATGTTATTAGCATACTAAAAGATGTACCAAAACACTGAGTAACTATGGAGCACGGAGTTCACTACTACGATGCCTTCTTTTCAAAAGGTGATATTTGGTAAAATCATCAACATATTTGTAATCCATTAAGTAAGTATGGGGCACGGAGTTCGCTACTACGATGTACTCTACAAGAACAATGGATCAATACAAATTAGATGCTATAACACAAAAAAATATATGGTGCAACACTAATGAAGCAAATTCATGTAAAAACCGTGTTGAGGTGTTTGTAACAGTTTTGAGCACAACATTGCCTGATTCGAATTTATTTTTATCTGTGTAATTATTTAATTATTTATTGAAATTAAGTTTATTTATTTAATTAATTACTGACCCTTATCTATTTTTTTCTCAGATTATGCGAAATTAATTCTGGAATCTTCCTAATTATTTAATTAATTTAATTAATTAATTGATTTTTTTTTCCCACTAATTAACCATGATCTAGGTTGTGGCTAATAATGTGGAGCACTTTCGAAAATTCTAGATTAATTCTTCTGTTTTATTTTTCTTAACCTCCAACTACATTACTCTCTCTATAAATATCGAACATAAGATGTCATTTATTTGCTAAATTGTGATTTCTGATTGTGTTGAGTACTAAGATTGCAAAATTGTTATTTGGTTGTGTATATCTCAAAGAAGTGTGTGCAAATTTCCATCCTTACCTTGAAATTCCAACCGCCTAACTTAAATGGCTGGAACAAACTCGAATTCCTCACAATCTCTCTCTGATTCGAAAACCTCATCTCACTCTCGCACAAATCCTCTCGAAATTCTTGCTTCCATGGCTTCACAAAACTCTACCGCTTCAAATGCTGACTCGAATGTCTCTGCAACTCCATCAACAACCACTCCCACTCCTCAAACTGCTCCTCAAACCATTCCACCAACAACCAACATTCCTCAAGATGCAACTGTTGAACAGTTCAACAAGGCTATCGAAGAAGTGTCTGACTCTCTTCGAACAACTGGTCATCTGCCCGTGATGACATTTGAAGATATCACAGTGGATATCTCAAGCTATTTGGCTGATCAAACCGCCCAAATGGCTGCCGCTTCAAAATGCCCTAAATCACCCTCTGTTCACGAACTGCAAACTGAAAATGTTGAAGCTTCTGTTGAAGAAGAAGCCACTGCTACTTCCGACCCTGAAGATGTTGAAATGGAAGATGCAAACATCTCTGAAGACGGTACAAACTCTTCACTCTCTGTTTCTGATGAATCTGCTCCCATTCCTTTCAAGAAGAATGCGCAGAAAGGAAAAAGACAGAGGAGTCCAGTTCAAAGAAGAAGATCATACCGTGTGTTCACTCGTGTGGATTATTCTGAATCCATGAGGAAGAAGAAGAAAGCTGGAGCTGATGCTGGTGAACCTATTCAAGTGTTCACAGATTCTGAAGATGAAGCTCCTATTGTTGCTGAGAAACCAAAGAAAACTAAGACTGTTGTTGCTGAAAAATCCAAAACGAAGGTTGTTGCTGAAAAGAAAGGAAAAGGAAAGTCTGTTGCTGAACCAAAAGGCAAAGAAAAGATGATCACTGAAGATGAACCAGCTGAGTCAGAGTCCAATTCTGATTCTGAAAGATGCTTGAGAGACATTCTGAAGTCTCTTAGGAAAAATGCTGAGCACAATGCTGCTGCAAAGGAAGCTGCACCAGAACCTGAAGATGGTGGCAGTGGAGATAGCTCTTCCAGTGCAGCAAGCAGCCCTGAACAGAGCTCTGCTAAAAGCTCTACACCAAGCTCAGATGACCTTGCTTCTGAAGAGGGAGGTATTTCTGATTCTCTTGATACACTAGAGAATAGATTGGCCATTTATTCTAAAAGAAAACTGCTGATAGAGAAGAGGATCAATATACCTGATTTTGATAGTAAAGGCATGATTAGTTTCTTAGAGGAAATGAATTTGATGCATGCTGTAAATTTTGGTGAATCTTTCTTGACAAATTGGGCATATGAATTCTATGCATGTTTGAAAAAGAGCACTGGTAGGAGATCTTCTAAGTGGTATGGAACTGTTAATTTTAGGGGGAGGGATGTACCTTTTACTCCTGAATTGATAAATGAGTTTTTAGAAATTCCCAATGTTGAGGTTGATGAAGAACCTGACATGGATGTGGTCATTTCTGCTATAACTGCTGGTAGGGTAGTTAAATGGACTAGACACATGCTAGCCAAAGACCTCACTTCCCTACACTCTGTGTTATACAAACTCATCATTTACAATTGGATTCCCACCACAAATACTACCAAGATTACTAAGGATCAAACTGTTTTGATATATAGAATTTCTGTGCTTAAGAAGTTTAATTTGGGTCTCACAATATTCCAACATATGATGAGATTTACTGGGAGAGTTTCTGAGAAAGGCAATTTACCCTATCCTGTTCTGATTTCTAACTACTTGAGACATCATGGTTTTGTTGCCAAGAACACTGATGTGTTGAGGGGGAGAGTTCCACTGTTGGCCATAGCTCCTGCCTTACTCACTGGGGATAGAGTAATTGATCTGCCCTTGCTTGCTCCTGGTACTGAACATCAGCAAAGACCCTCTACTTCTGCTCAACCAGAACCAACCAGACCCTCTACTACTGATCATCCTGAATCATCCAGACAAAGACAGAGAAATGCAACCCCAAATGTTGAGAACATCCGTATCAACATTTCTGGTAATGTGTATCTTTCACAGGAATTCATCAAACTCCAACTCCAACACTTGCAGGACACAATAGATGAGCTTCAGTTCCTGAAGAACAGGTGGACCAACCTAGTTTCACCTACAACAGGGGGAGTACCACCACCATCCAACTACAATGTGGTCATTGAGGAGATTAATGATGATGGAGTTCCAACTGCTGCTGATGCTGGTGATGGACCTGATGCTGGAGGAGATGCTGCTGTTACTGATGTAGTGGCACACCTTGCATCTACTTACTTTGTTGATGAAGGAGATGATGATGATACTACTGAGATGGACACCTTGTATGGTGATCTACCTGGAGAAAGCTGTTAGACAGGGGGAGATCTGAATTCCACAATGGCTATGGTGCAGGAAGATGATACTGCAGCTGTTACCACAGCAATATAAGCCATTTATTCAGTTCTACATTTGTATTAATGTTTAAGTTTTTGAATTCTGAAATTCTGATACAATTGTTTTTTTATTCCTAGATGATAGGGTACTTACTACTGCAACTTGCTTAATGATTCCACTTGATATTTGTTTACTGCCTTGCTTAATTTGTTTGCAGATGATCATGTGTTTACTATTGCAGGTTGTGTATAGTATAGTTTTTGTTTATGTTTATGTTATGTTATGTCTGTTGCTCTGATTTATTTTTGTTAGTGTCATACTTAGATTCTAAGTGAATTTCTTCCAGTTCAACTTATTATCTTAGTATAGTTACTTATGTTGTGAATAAGTGTAGTGTTTATACTTGTTCTATTTTGGATAAAATTTATCTTGATCTTATGGCACGGATCATTGTAAAATTATCCCTGATCTTCATTTGATTTGATCGAACGGTTACAACAGGTATTGTCTTGACTAGTGCTTAGCAATGATGTTAACCTCAACTAAGTACATAATACTGAGTATGTATAGAAATATATGTGCATCAGGTGTGTTGTAGTCGAAAGGTCAAATTGGGGGAGATTGTAGATGTTGTTAATCCTTAAATGCCTTAACATTATCAACAACATCTTAATTTGACCTTCCGAGATTTTTTCTAAGTCTTTTCTGAAATGCTACATTAAATGTTGATCTAAATGTTGTCGCATTTCTGGCAGGATCTAGAAGCTTCTATAAGGATCTGGAACCTGGAAGATTCCAGAACATTGGAGAACATGCTAGAACAGCCTAGATACATTTGGAACGACCTGGAGCAGCCTAGAAGGATCTAGAAAGATCATGGAAGTTGTGGAAGTTGAGTTTCCTAAAAAATTTGACCTCAATGTGGAAGCCTCTAGAATCAGCACCCCACTACTATAAATACCGATGGAAGGCTTCTCAAATCAGTGTACTCTATTCGATCAACTTCCTAGACCGAGCGTATATCCCTGTTAGGAATTGTGGCCAGTAGAACTACCTTTTAGATCATACGTTCGTATCCCATGCCCGTATGGCTGTGTGTCTTCTTATCTATTGAGAGTGTAATCTTTAGATAGACTAGGCATTTCGACAGTGTATACATTATACACTTAGTTCGTTTTTAGAACAAGGAACCTGCCTCGTTTGTAGTTTCTGTTGTGAATGTTAATGCTGTAACATTTCACACAACATTTATACTTGAAGATAAGTATTGGTTTTCGCCGTAAGGCTAGCATAGATTTTTATTTATAAAATCTATGTGAAAAATTATTTCCATTGTGTCACGTTTTGTTTTTAGTGTTTCAAGTCTTCCGCTGTGTTAATCATAATTTCTGATATTCTGTTAGAGTCAGTGTTGTACCAATTGTCACAACATTTAGTACAACATTATTCTACTTAAACTTAAACACTTCATATTAATACACACCCAGCACACTTTTAGTAAATATGAAATGTACTAGAAAGTGATTGTACTATATTGTAGTAAAAATACTCAAATGTACTAGAAAGTGATTTCCCCTTTTCATTAATCATCAAAAGCAGATATTCGTCAATATGCCAAAAAAAAAAAAAAAAAGGGTGAAAATACAAAAGTAGTGGACATACTCAATGTATTTCTCTCTTTCCGAAAATACTCCCTTCGTCCACGAAAAGTAGTTCCATTTGTCTTATATTTTTTGTTCACAAAATGTAGTCACATACCCTTTGTGAAAACTATCACCCTTCAATCATCACTTAATTACTCAAATTGTCATCAATTATATTTACAAACAATCACTTTATTCACAATTAATGGACCCTACAATACCCCTTACTTTATCTACTTTATCTGCCATTTTTTTAAAACACGTGTCCCACTCTCATGAGACTACATTTCATGGACGGAGGGAGTATAAAATAGAGAAAATTTATGTCCGACGAGAGTAGTCCAACAATTAAAAATTGTTCCCTAACTCATCTCATTGATAGGTTTTGTATGTAGTTTGACGGTTCAGAATTTGAATATTCAAAAATGACAAAATTGTAATATTTTCATTTAAAATGTCTAATTTATTTATAATAAATAAATAAATCAAAATTCATTAAGAGTTAAATAATTGTATATTCACAATCTGAATAACTATCTTTAAAAGATTGTGCTCTCAGTCTCAATTAGAGTGAACAGATGGTACGAGGTATTCAGCAGAAATGTCTAACAAGAAAAGATAACTATTGAAATTGGTTTGAGCAGGTTGAGAGGAGTCGAGATTCCTTATCTTATTTGATACTCATGTACGTATTACATTTGATATGATTAAAAAAAAGAGAGAGAGAATAAGTTCTTGACTATATTTTAGGGAATCAAAATAAATCACTACGCATTCTGACTAATAAATAATATGTTTGGATTTTTTTTTTCTGGCATCAATTTAGGTTCGTAAATGTTTTGAGTTCAAATTCTGTTGAAAACAATTATGTCTTTATTAAATTATTCACATGTTATGTCTTTTTCAGTAGAGATAATAATTTGATCTGCGGTTGAAGAAGAGTATAGTTAGAAATTAAAATTAATATAAATAATTTAATTTTATAGGAGTAGCTGTCTGCATGTTTGAACTTTTAGAAAGAAAGTTATTTCACTATCCTTCTCCCAATAGCAGTATCCATGTTTTCTGGAGCTGCCAATTTAGAATTTACTTATTTACAAATTATTTGTCAGCAAAACCTGCAAACTTTCTAGAATTTTATGTAAAATAGTAGAAATGGTTGGTCTGATGTCATTTTCAGAAATGAGAAATTTAATCGAATTTTAAAAAATTATTCAATTCAATATGTGGTTCAAATTATACTTCATCCATTAATTCTAAAATAATGGTCTCTTTTTATTTTTTACACAAATCAATAAAATGTTATATACTATTATGTTTTTTTTTTTTTTTAATTTTACCTATAAACATCTAATTATATCATTAATTATTGATACCAATCAAAAAAAAAATATATGCATATATATATATATATATCATTAATTATTGAACATTAAACAATAATAATCATTAAATAAAGAACATTTGAAATATTATATACACTTGAAAAGAAAAAGAGATTATATTTTGGGGCCTGGATATTGACATTAACCTTTCTTATAAATATATCCACTTAATTTTGTGTATAATTTTAAATGTCTAAACTACCCTTATTAAAGTAGGAATATATACCCATTTTTTTAACAAATTAAAATTCACCTTATACAAACTAACCCTATGAAAAATTCACCATTTTTATATACGGTAGTTAATTTTAGTAGTTAATTTTAGTGGTGAGAAATAAAAGTTATGGGGAACACATTAGTTTTCTCACAAAAATGTGTGTATTTTGTTAACTTTTTTTTTAAGGAGAAATCACTTTCTAATACATTACTATAATATAGTACTACAATCACTTTCTAGTACATTTCACATTTACAAACAAACATTTCACATTTATACCAAATATTTCACATTCACATTTCACATTTACAAACAAATATTTCACATTTAAAAGTGGTTGTATTAAATTGTGGGGAGAAGTTGGATTTTGTATCAAAAAGTGAATAGTTTTGTAGTTTTCTTAACGTATTTTTTATTAAATTTTGATTGTTTTCTAAAGAAAAAGAAAAGGACTATATATAGTACGCCTTCGGTTGTGATTAGAGATGTCTATCGGGCTGACCCTAACTCTATAGGGTCAGCCACTCGCTACAGGGCTACGGGTTAAATGGGCTAGGACCTTAATCGATTCATAATTAACGGATCTACACTTGTTGAGACCTAACCCTAACCCTAGCGGGCCACGGGCTAATAGGTCACTATCGGGCTACAACAATTTTTTTTTCTTTTAAAATTAAAGGTCTCAATTGACACGTCCAATAAGCCAATAAAATAGAAAATTACATAATTAGTTAATGATCGGTAAATAAGAAAACGAAAGTATGATTTAAACACAATTTTAATTCTCATTGGTCCTTATTCCTTAATATGACCAAATAGAACAAAACAAATGTCATAATCTAATAATAAAAAAAAAGTATGGGTGATCTTTTGTGAAATATTGCACATATGCATTTCAGCCATTTACACCCACGTTTTTTATAAATACGCTCATTGACAACTCAATTCACACCCACATTTTTTTATAAATGCACCCACTAACAGAAATTGTACATGATGGCCTTAATCTTTAAATATTCTTTAATAATTATTATGGATCAAGGTTATTTTGTATTACTACATGCAATAAATATTTTTTTTAACGGAACATGCAATAATATATGTTACTATATATTATAATGTGAGTTACTTAATCAATAAAAATACTAGGAAAAAAAATATTTTACTAAATAAAAGAATCAGTATTACTATATATAATTGTGTTATTACTACATGTAATAATGTGTTTAACTACATAAAAAATTATATGTTACTAGATACTACAGTTTGAATTACTACATTGAATAGACGTTTGTCACTATATGTAACTTTATCAAATGTTCTAATATTTTTTGCATCATCCTGCAATCAAATAATTTGTATTACAACATGTTTATTTTGTTTACTACATGCGATAATATATGCTACTACATATTATAATGTGAGTTATTACATCAACAAAAACACTAGAAAAAACGTGTTACTAAATAATAGAATTTGTATTATTATATAAAATAGTTTGTGTTATTACTATATAAAATAATGTGTGTTAATACATATTACAATTTGAATTACTACATTTAATATCCCACGTTCGGCAATAAAATAAAAGATAAAAAAATCTCATAAATGGGTAAAATAAAAGGGTTAAAAATTTCGGTCAAAATTAAAACACAAACGGGTCAGTTGACAAATAAATTAAGATTAATTAACCCAAATGAATTAATGGTGGCCCAATAATATATATTTTCAGTCTATTGACTTAATAAGTCAATATTTTCAGCCCAATTGACTTAATTGATCAATATTGCATATGGAGTATAAGTTTTTGTGAAAAAAGTAATAATGACTAATAGATGGTAATGAACAACTTAATTAATGCTTATAGTTATGACTATGGGTCAAATGACCTAAAATTTGTTCTCAGGTTATTTATTAAAAAAAAAAAAGGTAACAACTCGGGCTAGCAGATTGGCCCAGTAGACCTGTGGGATGACCCGGTTTAGTCCACGGGTTAACCGGTCCGGGTAAAAAAAGGCCGAATTTAAACGGGCCTATAATTCATAAGGGTTGGTCTACTATGAACTCGAGTGCATGTTGTGCACCCTAGTCCATGTTGCACTTTTCAATTTACTGACTTACACTTTTTGATAAATGGTGTTGCACTTTTCAATTATTAAACTGTATAATAATATTTTTAGTAATAATTGAAAAGTGCAACACCACTATTTACCAAAAAGTGTAAGTCAGTAAATTGAAAAGTGTACATGAACTAGAGTGCACAGCATGCACTCGAGTGCATACTAGACTTTACCAATTTATAAACCCTAATCCAGTATTTTTCAGGATTAAACGGACGAATCTGGTTAACCCGACCAGAATAAACATCTCTAGTTGTGATGCGCTATTTTGATAAGTGCAATGCTTTTTTTTTCACAAATTTCGATCAGTGTCATTTTATTTTCACAATTGGTACGTAGGGTTTAGTAATTCACAATTGAGTGTATGTTATAATTCATATTTTATTTATTTATGAGGGTATATTTGATAATTTAAGAAGGTGTTTGTATTATTTTTTTAAATTTAGTGAAGTGTGTATTTAGTTGTGGATTCATTTATAAAAAATGTGGGTGTTAATATCGGAAGCCTATATTTTGAGACAAAACAAAAAACAAGAAAGGAATATAGAACTATCTTCTTGGGAATTTTTTTTTGTATATTACATTTTTTAAAATGTTTATTGCAAATGTAACAAAAATGGAAAACAAGAAAGGAATATAGAACTATCTTCTTGGGAATTTTTTTTTGTATATTACATTTTTTAAAATGTTTATTGCAAATGTAACAAAAATGGAGGAGTTTTTAAGAATAGTCATAGTTTTGTCGCACCTGTCTTAAAGTCGGGTTCCACAGTCGCGCTTCTAACACTTTTTTAAAATTATTTATTATATTAATGAAAAATAAAAAATATATTTAAAGAGAGTCAAGTCCAGCATAGCGCCTCTGTCCGGCGATGGGACATCCCAGACAAGTGTGTCGGGCGTGCTTACGTTTTGTTCGAAAAAATTTTAAAAAAAAAAAATTTTAACAGAGTCAAGTCCAACAGTAGCGCCTCTATCATACTGATATCACAACTCATCTTTTTCAATGTTTGACCAATTTTCTATCCCACTACCTCCCCCATCTATCGTTATTAATGTACCCCCACCTTCCCATTCTTCCCCATAAATTCTACTCCACTTTCATATTTTCCTAAACTTTCTTTCTCAATCAAACTAAACTTTAAAAAAAATTCTTCATCTTCTGCCATTTTAGAGAGAAAAAAAAAAAGGTGTGTTGTTGAAAAAAAAAAAAATCTTCTTCTTCCAAATTTTTTTTCCTTCTCCAAACTAAATTTTTTTTTTGCACTTGTAACTCTGATTTTTAGTTCTCCAAAACCTGAAAATTTGTCCACTGAAAATCCTCCTCATTTTAATATATGTTTCTTCTTTTTCTTATTTTCACAAGCTTCTAATAAATTTATTTGGTAATTCTCTTTAAATATTATTATTTACATATTTGTTAATAAATTTTGTTTGTTTAATATATTCTAATGTGCTAAAATATTTTCAGTTGTTGGACTTGTTCGACGTGACAATTTGGTTGTAAGAGATAAAAAAGAATCATCATAAAGGTTGGTAATCGAAAAACCTATTTCAATACTTGCATGATTTTTTTATTTCTATGATATTTAATATGTTTTATAATTATGTTATTGTTAATTTTGAGGTATAATAGGAGTAGTATATTGAATTTTGGTGTAATACGTGGAATAGTTAAAGAATCTAGTAATTAAATAAAATTAAAATAAGATATTATTCTTTATTTAAGTTTATAAAATTTTAAATAGTATTATTAATTAAAGGGACAAAATTCTTGTAGTTAATTTAAGATTAAATATATGAAAATGTTAATTAAAAATATAAAATTTAGTACAGTTTTTATAAGTACATTAATTGAAGAATTATATATGTGCGCACATATATATATATATATATATATATAGCAGTGATATAGAACCACGTTTTTTTATGGAACCAGATTTCTTTAGGTGTCACACCACATCAATATAATTTAAAATAAATATTATCCATTAAAATATATTTTAATTTTTTAATATCTAATTTCCCACTTAACTCGTTAGTAAAAACCAGAAAACATCTCCCTCTCGTTAGTAAAAACCAGAAAACATTTCCAAAGAAAATCAAATCTTTTATCTGCACCACCACCATATTCTTAATTGTTGACGTTATTTCATAAAATGTTTTAGAAAGATTTGATGTATAATAGGTTAGAAAATTTACTTGTAAAAATTTTCATAAAATATTTTAGAAAGATTTGATGTATAATAGATTAGAAAATTCAATGGTATAAAATGGACAAGTTCCATGATTTTTTTTTAAATTTACTAACACAAACAAATAATGGTGATGGATGACATAATTTATAATTTAGCAAAATAAAATGATAAAAAAAAAAAATAGGGGATTTATGTAGGGTAGGTTTTAACTTTATAGAATAGGATTATAGGTTTTATAGGTATTTATATAGGATTTGTAGGTATTTATAGAGTTGACTTTTATAGAGTTTATAGGTATTTATAGGGTGGGATTTTGAAATCCTGAATCAGAGTTTCAAAATCCCAAATCCGCCCAAATAAGACCATAATACCCCTGAGAGTGAGTTTATATTTTATAATTAAAAAAGTCCCTTTTTCCTTTTTGTCTTCCCAAAAACATACCTTTCACCTGCAAGATGAATGAATGAGGTAGAAGGGAGAGGAATGCTTCTAAAATCATACCAAAGAAAAAGAAATAGTTGTGAAGAATGGATGAAGAAAACTTTGTTTGAGTCAAAATAATATTCTTTGAGAAATCGGCCCGGAAAAATCGTGCACGGGATTTTCTAATTCTTTTTAATATTTGGACCGAAAAAATCGTGCACGCTCGGGCTTTTCTAATTCTTTTTAATATTTGCACCAGCAATAACTAAAGGTTTTAATATATGGGCCCAACCAGCAATAACTAAAGGTTTTAATATATGGGCCCAACAATTAATTAATCTGGCTCTAGTGAGTGGTACTCTAACCACTTGACCTATCCCACTTTGTCATTTAAATTTACATTTAGTATTATATATATCATTTATTGAATAGTAATTTATGTAATATTTAAATTTAATTTTAATTTATGTTTTAGTAACTTATGTAATATTCAAACTCTAGGTTTAAAGTTTATGTTTAGTACTATATATATATATATATATACTATTTAAGTTTAGTAATTTATGTAATATTCATTTCATACCCATCTACTAAGTTTTATGTATTTAAATTTAATAAATTTTTTATTCAATTTCAATTTAAAATTAGGTTTAGGGTTTATACCTTATCCAATATTTAAATTTTCGATTTAAACTTTAGTACTTTATATGATATTCAATTTATATATTCAAATTTGATGAATGAATGATACAATTTAAGTTTAGTATCTTATGGCATATTCAAATTTAATTTAGGATTTAGGATTTTGTACCTTATTAAATTTAGTATATATGTTATGGGATATTCAATTTATATATTTAAATGTAGTTAAATTTAATTAATGAATAATTCAATTTAATTTCAATTTAAATTTAAATTTTGTACCTCATGTAATATTCAAATTTTCGATTTAGAGTTTAGGGTTTAGTATGTTACATGATACCCCTCATTACATTTTTTCTTACACATTATTTAAAAAATGTAATATTCAAACTCAATTCAATTTAGAGTTTACATAAGTTACTAAACTCTAAACCCTAAATTGAATTTGAAAATATGGAAGATTCAAACTCAATTCCAATCAATGTTCTAGTAATTTATGTAACATTCAATTTAAGTTTTAGTAACTTATGTAAATAACGACTCAATTTAAGTTCAAAGTTTATATGGTACTAAACATAGTGTAGAGAAAAAATGGTAACATATTTAGATTGAATTTGAATATTACATAAGTTACTAAAACTTTTAAATTTAATATTACATAAGTTACTAAAACATAAATTTAAATTCAATTTGAATATTAAGTAGGACGAATATTTGAACACAAAGGGTAAATATATGAACAAATGGTGTCCTTTTTTGAATTTTTCTCATGAGTATCTTACGTGATACTTCTTACACATTGTTTAGAAAATGTAATATTCAAACTCAATTAAATTTAGAGTTTACATAAGTTACTAAACTCTAAACCCTAAATTGAATTTGAAAATAATATGAAAGATTCAAACCCAATTCCAATCAATGTTCTAGTAATTTATGTAACATTCAATTTAGATTTAAGGTTTATTAACTTATGTAATATTTAAATTTAATTTCAATTTATATTTCAGTAACTTATGTAATATTCAAACTCAATTTAAATTTAAGGTTTATGTTTAGTAACTTATGTAATATTCATCTCATACTCGTCTATTAAGTCTTATATATTTAAATTTAATGAATGTTTGATTCAATTTAAAATTAAGTTTAGTAACTTAAGCAATATTTAAATTTTCAATTTAAACTTTAGTACTTTATATGATATTCAATTTATATATTTAAATTTTTATTAATGAATGATACAATTTAAATTTTAGTAACTTATGTAAATGACGACTCAATTTTGGTTCAAGGTTTATATGGTACTAAACATAGTGTAGAGAAAAAATGGTAACATATTTAGATTGAGTTTGAATATTACATAAGTTACTAAAACTTTTAAATTGAATATTACATAAGTTACTAAAACATAAATTTAAATTGAGTTTGAATATATATTACATAGGACGAATATTTGAACATAAATGGTAAATATTTGAACGATGGGCGACCTTTTTTGAATTTTCCAACTTGTTGGTCCCAAAGTTGAGTTAAGATTGAGTAAGCTAAGAAAGTCTAGAGGGGAGGGGTGAATAGACTTTCAAAAATCTTTCAAAATATCAGAGTTTATAATGCGGAATAGTGTTCTGAATAGTACTGTTCTTACTGAGTCAGATCAGTACTTTCAGTTTTAGATTTATACTCAACTTTTATCTAGATCTTTATCTTTGTTAATTCTTAATGTTCTTAGTTAAACAATTCAAACAAATATCAAACAGTAAATGTAAAGAACACAGAATTTTATAGTGGTTCGACAAATGTCTACATCCACTCTCACAACTCCAGTTGTGATGTTTTATTACTCTTCTTCGAGTTTCTTGTGGCTTAAAGTCCCAAGATTAAGACTTTGATCTTATCGATTATACCTCCAGGTATATCTTCGATCTACTAGTAATTTTCCAAGTAACTAGCACACTTATTTTACAACATACAAACTTAAACTTGAAAAGTAAAACTTCTCTGTGTTAGCCTTTGAATCTTCTCTTCAAATCTGTGGCTTCTTCTTCTTTAATCTCCTTCAACTCTGCGAGTTCTTCTTGTGCTCTGTAGACTTAGATTGCTTGTAAACGCTTTAAGATCAGTAGTTGTTCAGTAGTCTTCAGCAGTAGGAGATTACACAGTATTTATAGAATTTAGTATGACAGTTAGCAGTTTGTGAACTAACTCTCAACTAACTCTAAAACTGTTTTTGTTGTAACTTCTTCTTGTAACCGACTTTGTAACTTCCTTCAACTTCCAAGTCAGCATTTCTTCAATAAATCTTCAATTACACTTTAAATAAGTTTTCCAAACTTATTCTTCAATTTCACCAAATCAGCACAGTAACTCACTATTCTGATTTTTACTCTTCTGATTATTACTCTGCTGAGTCAGTCAGCACAGTAACTTAAAACTTTTCAAAATTTCTCCAGATTTCTTCTAAGCTTATCTTCAACTCTTCTTGAAGTCTTCTTATTCTGAAGTAGTCCTCTGAGTCTTCATTAGTCTTCTGATCTTCTTCTAATCTAGTTCTAAACTTACTGTTCTGAACTTTACAATGCTGAATACAATAAAATACAACTTTACAAATATAAAACCTATCTATACATCAACTGAACTATATACAGATGAGTATATCTAAGTCCTACACTATAAGCTGTCTATACAATACAAAACATCAGCTTAGTTCCTAACAGTTCATATATCAGATCAGTAAACAATAAGATCAGTAACTCACATAAGACCAGTAAGTATTTAAGAACAGTAAATACATAAGATCAGTAACTTACACATAGAATCAGTAAGCACATAAGATCAGTAAGTATATAAGATCAGTAAATACATAAGATCACTAAAAATTATTCTCAGTTTCCATACTCAGATCAGTAATCTTATTTTAAATGACTTAGTTAAGATCAGTAATCTCATTCTTAATATTACTAAATAAGATCAGTAAACTTATTTCAGTTAGCATTAAGATCAGTAATCTCAATTTAAGTTTCTCATCAAATGACTTAGTTAAGATGACTTAGAACCACATATATCACTAACTTTAAGTTGCTTTTGGCCATCAAAACATACTTTCATCAACTAGAACATTGTTTCAAGGATTCATATCCCAACACAACTCAATTTAGGTTTAAGGTTTATGTTTAATACTATATAAATTATTTAAGTTTAGTACTAATTAACTTGTGTAATATTCTAACTCAATTTAGGTTTAAGGTTTATATTTAGTACTATATATATCATTTAAGTTTAGAAACTTATGTAATATTTAAGTTTAATTTCAATTTTATGTTTTAGTAACTTATGTAATATTCAAACTCAAATTAGATTTAAGGTTTATGTTTAGTATTTGCTCTAAATTGAAACCATAAACCTAAATTGAGTTTGAATGTTTCATAAGTTACTAAAATTGAAATTGATTTTTTTTTAAGTCCAAACTTCATTTATTAACTAACAGCTGCAAATGCCGACCGATATGTCGTCCATAAAGGATGGAAGATCATACTGAACATGAGGGTTAGGAAAATCCCTAGCAACTTTAGCTAGTTGATGGGTTTTCTCATTAGCCATACGACGAATAAAAAAAAATAGAGCAATAAGAAATAGAAGTCATAACATTTTTGCAAGCAGAATGTAGTCTCCAAGAGTTGACAACAGTGATGTAGTTGAGTTTATAGCATATGTTATGCCCTTTTCATCCACCTCCATATCCACTTGTTCGAAACCCATCTCTTTGATCCACGATAGCGCCTCGAGTAATCCCATTGCTTCTCCCTCGATTATTGAGTAGTTGTAAGGCGTTGTTGATGTACGAAATGCCACAAAGTTACCCCCGTCATCATGTGCTATCGCACCAAAATTGAAATTGAAATTGAGATTGAATCATTACACATTCTCAACATGTCACATAAACTCACTATACATTTTAAATAAGAGAAAATATCACATAAGGTACTAAACCCTAAATTGAATTGGAATATCACATAAGTTGCTAAACTTAAATTGTATTTAAGGTACTAAACATAATGTCATAAACCTTAAACTTAAATTGATTTTGAATATTCTATAAGTTACTAAAAGTTAAATTAAAATTAAATTTGAATAATATTACATAAGTTACATAGGCTTCATTTAAATAAAGGAATTTTGATCGATTCACGATCCAAATCCACCTCACTTGTTTGGATTAAAAAGTAAATGAATTTATTTTAAATATTTAGATTTGTGCCCATCTTTTTTAAGTTAAAATGAAGAGAATTTTAAATTCTCACAAAAACCATTTCATTTGAAAATCATGTATTTTTAAATATGTTTATTTGAAATGTCTTTCTTAAATCAAATTCATTCATCGAAACACAACATTAGAGTTTACATAAGTATCTAAACCCTAAATTGAATTTGGATATTAAGAAGGAAGGGGTGTATCAATCAGCTGACATAATTAATTACAAAAGAAACTCTCTCTTCCGTCAGAGTACTTGTCTTAGTGTTCAATCTTGCAACGCCTAGTGTTCAACCTTACAACACTTAGTGTTCAAATATTTTAGTTTTAGAAACTTATATAATATTCAAACTCAATTTCAATTTGGGGTTTATAGAGATTTAGAACTTTAGAAAATGTAATATTCAACAATTTATTAATTACAAAAAAAACTCTCTCTTCAGTCACAAATAGAGTGGTAAACGAATCAAATCGAAATGAATACCAAAGTATTCGATTCGTATTCAAAAAAATATTTGATTATTCGTATTCGTTTAATTATTAAATTATAAATTTGATTCAATTTTTTTAAACAATATTATTCGAGTATTCGATTCGATTTTTTTTTGTCAGCCATAACCCGTACACGAAAACAATATTGCTCTAAATTAGCTTGAAAAATAAACTATAAACAATAAATAAGATTCTAGAATGGTTGTTAAGAACACCAACTAGCCAAAAATGACTTATCCAATTTGCTGTCAATTTTCCAAACACTCAAGTGGGTTATTCCTCCACTGAGATACATTGGTCTCCTTAGCTTTCCAAATTTTTTTCCCAAGCCACATCTTTAACCTTAGTTTTATTATTTCCACCATTTTCCCTCTCTCCAGCTTGTCATTGTTGAAGCAAATTATATTTCTTAGTGTCCATATAGACCACGCCACACTCACCCAGATTGTATTAGCCATTATTTTCTTAATTCCTTGTCCAAGCAGATTCGAAATTAATAGAGCTTATACGGAATGAGTAGATCTTCTTATAAGCTCTTAAACAATTTACAAAATGATAGAGCTTATACGATGTTTAAATAAACTTAGCCAAAGAGGTTCTTATTATTTTGAATCCAAGTATGCCCGAATAAGATAAAAGACAATAAGAGGAATCATATGGCACAATTCCAATCCCAATGTCTCTGCAAACATGTTAATAAGAAACTTGTTCTATCATATAATGCAAATGGTCAAATGAACAACAGATTGAAACCTGCAAGTAGGAATGATTTCATCTTCAAATCTCTGGACCATAAAACAACTCCAAATCAAGAAAATTTTGCCCACACAAACACAAACAAACTCATGAACATCTTCTTAACACATTCAAGTCATTCAGAATCAGACCCAGAAACATTAAATCTAGCGAAATTTCAAGATTGAGTTTTTAACTACCCATCAAAATCTATTGAAACATTCAGACAAAATTGAAATCTTGTACCAATGAATCTAGTTGATTAAAAGAAGAAATTGAAGTGCAAGAAGAGTTTATAAATAATTTCTCTTTAATAATTTATCTGGTAACTCAGGATGTCAACAACCCCCCAGAAAACCCTAGATCTACGCCGCCATCACGCGAGCAGCGCAGATCGGAGAAGACGAGCCCATGAAATCCTCTTGCTAATTCCACTAAAAAGGCCGGGCCGAGCTTGAAATCCTCTTGAGACGCGAAATGAACGTTGCCCCTTCTGGGCCCGAAAAGCGTGCCCAAGACTTTAGTCCTGATGATAAGTAGGATCGAGCTTTTCCCGAGCGCAGATTGGCGATGGCCGTAACTGGAAGCTTCTTTCTGGGGGTTTTGATGGAGCCCGTTGAGAAAGAATGTTGTAGTGGGAATCTTTTAAAGTGGTCTGAATTCGAGGAATCCGAGGTCAAGATTTCTTCCATGTTGTCGTCTTCTTGTTCATCGTCGCTGAATTTCTACAGTGATTGCCCTCATGTCTGTGAATGGATTTGTGATGGAAATTGTGTGTTGTAGAAATAAACAGAGGATGGAAGTTGTTGAGAGAAGAAAGGTAAACAGTACTAATGGGAGTGTGTTGCAACAAATCTAAGTAACTAGGAGCCAGTAGTAAATAAACTCAAAAAAATAATATTGAATCAAAATTGATCTGGCAAACCATAAAAAAAAAAAATCATATTGAGTTAAAATTATTCATACAAGTATGTTGAAAAAATATGAGACCATGTATAGAACCATACACAAATATCAATCTTTTTCCACGTACCTTTACCCCGTCACAAATAATAAATAATTTGATGCCTCTTTGAAGTCGTGAATTCACTTCTTCACTGCTATTAATATTTCTCTTACAGCGTGCGTATAAAAGAATTCGATGTATGCTTTCACATTCTCTTGGCAACTAAATCTCATTCTCTTGGCAACTAGACTAACTCAAGATTAATATAATATGTATTACTCTCATCAACTTGTTTCTGGAATCACAAAAAGTTTCTCTTGTACAAATTGGCCACTAACTCATCATTATGTCGTTGGTTTATAAGAGCACCCTTAAATCGAGGACTTGAGACGTACCTTTTGAAAAAAAAGCATGAGCACTCGTTGACCGGAACCATCTACTACACGAATCATACACGTTTTATTCTATTTTTGTTCAAATTCATGGGGTGTCTATAATATTACATATTTCATAATATAATATTCATATAATTAAGCAACTGGATTAATCTTCTGAGAACTTGTTCAAGATGTGAATATGCAATATAGATGAAATGTATGTGGAATGCTTGAGTGATAGTTTTCTGCTTTTCCCAGGTTTTCTTAGTAAAAATAAATCGTAAATAAAAAAAAATAATGTGGTGCAGATGAAAATTTGATTTGCTTTGACATGTTTTCTGGTTTTTACTAACGGGGGAAATTAGATATTAAAAAATTAAAATATATTTTAATGGATAATATTTGTTTTAAATTATATTTAAAATATATTAATAAGAATTATGATGATGTGTGGCGTTACACCTCAGAAATCTGGTTTTATAAAAAAGCCCTAAGTTGGTTATATATATATATATATATACGTGTATAATTAATTCTATAAGATATATTAAATTTTAATATCATCATATTAATTTACTATTAGAAAGGGTTTTAGTACTATACAGAAATCGCATACTACAACAAGGATTCTCCGTTGTCGTAACTGTTTTTTGTCCGTTGACTATAAAACTAATGTCATAGGTCCGTAATTTTTTACAACGGAGAATCCCCGTTGTCGTAGTTCATTTATTACAACGGATCATAATTTATAACAACAAAAAATCCCTGTTGTCATAGGCAATTAATAACAACAGAAAATCTCCGTTGTCATACCTATTTTTCGCTTATTGTCTATCAAACTAATCTCGTAGGTCCAGACCTTTTGACAACGGTGAATTCCCTGTGTCCTAGGTAATTAATAACATCTGGGAATCCCCAATGTCGTACCTATTTTTTGCCCGTTGTCCTAGTGTATAATAAAAAGTTATATAATTAATTTAATAATTATAAGATACTCACATATATAGTTCTCTCACTTAGTAAATTTTTTTTTTACCAAACTGCTTAAGAGATTTTTTCACAATTATAGTTGTTGTAGTTTACTTATCGCAATTAGGAAATACATATATAATAGTTTTATTTAATTCTAAAATTATTAATTAATATGTGTTGACTTTTTGAAGATATGGCCACTCCAGAAGATATAGGAATTTTAGTGCGCTCTTGCGGAGTTATTGTTGGCTCGACACGAGTTGACCGTATATGATTGATTTCGACGATCTACTTGATTCACGTATTATGCAACACCAAAATACACGACCGCAAGTATACGACGTATATTGTAGCGTGATAAGTAAGAGGTCGATCCCACGATGAGGTGTAGTGTAAAAGTGGAGTTTGTCGATTGAATTTTATATAGACGGCGATCGATAAGTTTTAAGTGTGAAATTACCCCTAATTATCTACTCAAAGTGTCACAAATAGACAATTAAAAGAGTAAGAAAGAAATCGATCAACAAGTGCTCATGCAAAT
Source organism: Galeopsis tetrahit (assembly GCA_963675135.1). Taxonomy (NCBI): domain Eukaryota; kingdom Viridiplantae; phylum Streptophyta; class Magnoliopsida; order Lamiales; family Lamiaceae; genus Galeopsis; species Galeopsis tetrahit. The sequence goes on along the minus strand of OY776125.1, from coordinate 28,299,244 downwards.
AACAAAACGAGAGAAATACGGTTAAAACTCAAAGACAAAAAGGGAGGTTCCAAGGCATATGTCACAGTAAGGGGTCAATTTATGATCAAAAGCCTATTTAAGTGATGTTGTGTTGATTACTATAGGGTTGATCACGAAATAATGAATTAAAAGTTATTTCGATCCAATTAATCCAAGAGAAATGTCACACAAACTAGTATCTCTACCTAACGTGCATAATAAACCTAAAAAAAGGGTCCTAAGATCATCTAATACCCTCTCAATAATTGATCCTCTCTCGAGCTCACAATAATATGGGGTCGAATGCTTAAATACGATTAATGAAAAAGATCTCTCAATCCAATTTCAATTAATAATAAATCAAACACATTATCATGACCATTGACAACATGTCTTGCAATGAAAGTTAAGCATTTAAATAGAAATAACAACACAACCACTAAATAAACAAGAAATTAATTCATAAACATCATCCAAAGTAGACACGGGCGGTTTCTAACCGCCGAACCTCTAAAATCGGCGGTTTCGGTTTTGAAACCGCACCGTAACCGTAATTTTACGGTTCGTTTACGGTTCCCCCTAAGTGCAACCGGCGGTTTCCCGGTTAACCGACGGTTTACGCTTTTTTTAAAAAAAATTTATATACAATTAATACAAACATTTAAATTAAATACTTAACATTTCACTTAAATTAAGAGTTACATACTTAAATAGTTAAATAACATTTAACACCTAAACTTAAAGAAGTAAAGAACAAAGTTACAAAGACAAGATAAAAATAAACTTAAACACTTCAAATAAATGAAATACTATAATACTAAATTAGTAAAATTACTAATACTTAATAGAATCGAGGGGGAAGTCCCAATGCCTCCGGATGATTTCTTTCAATGTGTGACTTGAAAGCTCCGTATCCTCCATCGCGCTTAAATTTATATTTTTTTGGGCAATAGTTACAACAAACTTCATGTGTATTGTCTATTGGATTTGTATCACTAGCTCACACGAAAGTGATTTTGCAAACTAGGGTGAAAGTTTGGTTGAATTCGAGGCGGCGGTTGATTGATTTCTTCTTCATCACGTTGACGTACAACAATATTGACACTTGTAACTCCGGATGATCCTTCCGTTGCCATTTAAAAAAAATGAGAGAGTGAGAGACTTTGAAATTGAAGTTTGAAAGTTGAAGAATGAAGACTTGAAGAAGTATGAAAATAATGAGAAATGAGAGAGATTTGGGGTTTGGTGTGAAAAATAAAATGGAAAGTGGCACATTTATTGAGCAACAAAGAATCTGAATTTTTAAAATAAAAAATAAAAAAATCCGGCCAAACCGGCGGTTTAACCGCTGGTTGGAATTTTAAAAAATCTGACCGTTGGCTATTCAACGGTCCAGATCTGTTGACCTTTTGAATCTCAACGGTCCAGATTAAAAGCGGAAATAAAATTTAAAAAAAAATTGCGAACGGTCAAAACCGTCGGTTAACCGCCGGTTCGGTTCGATTTCCCCAATTTAAAAAAATCTAGCCGTTGGAGATCAACGGTCCAGATCATTTGACCGTTGAATCTCAATGGCTACGATTAATCTGGCAGCCGGTTAACCGCTGGTCCGGTTATACCCGGCGGTTTTGCAGAATTTGTTTTTTAATTCCGAAAATTGCTCATTTTTCACCTATAAATACCCCATTTTCTCTTCTCATTTTTCACACCTCAACTCTCAATCTCAACTCTCTTATCTCAATTCTCTATTTCTCTCTTATTCTCTCAATTCTCTCAAGTCTTCTCAATTAATCAATTCTGATCTCTAATTCTCTCAAATCTCAATTTACTAATATGTCTTCTTCAAGATCATCAAAAGGAAAGACTATGGTATCTTCTTCACAACAACCTCGACGAAGACGTGTTCCATTGTTCAACGACGTCGATGAAGAAGGTCAAAATATGCGTAGAATTCTTGGTGACGATATCATCGACCACATGAACGAAATTGCCACTGATGATGATGATGAGGAAGAGGTTGAAGGTGGTCCAACTCAAGAAAGTGCAACCGAAATTCCACAAGGACCACAACCACCACCTTCAGCGCCTTCAACCGAAATTCCACCACCTACTTCTTCACAAGCTCGAAGTTTTAAATCCGAAATTTTTGCACGTCACTTTCAAAAAGTTCCAACCGGTGAAGTCGATAGATTTATAATTCATTGTAATTATTGTCCAAAGGAGTATAAATTTAAAAAAGGAGGAGGATATGGTACCTTCAAGCTCCACATGAAAAACCACCATCCGGATAAAATGAGAATTGCAACGAGCCAAACGCAACTACGAGGATTTACCGGGTCCTCCAGAGGCAAAGTTTAAGGTGAGGTAAATAATCCAACTTCTCTTTTTAAATATGATCAAGCATATTTTAGAAAAATGTTAGCTAAAATGATAAGTGTTCAACATCTTCCTTATAGTTTTGTTGAAAATTTTGCTTTTAATGATTTGGTACAACTTTCACTACAACCGAGCATGAAAAAAATTTCTCGTTCTACGGTTACTCGTGATATTTCTAATATTGTTGGTGAATATAAACTTGCTTTGATCAATATTTTTCGTTCACTTAAGAGTAAAGTTTCTATTTGTTCCGATATTTGGAGTTATAATTTTCAAAAACATTCATATATGGGAGTTACTTGTCATTGGATTGATGATTCTTGGACATTAAAAAAAAGATTAATTGCTTATAGGGATTTTGATTGTGTGCACTCGGCCGATGTTATTAAAAAGAAAATTGTTGAAATTTTAAAATCTTATGGTTTAATTAACAAAATTTTTTCAATTGGTTTTGATAATGCTAGGGCTAATAATGCTAGTATCGAACAACTTCGTAATGCATGTCAACCGTATGTTGGTGGAATTTTTTTTCATATAAGATGCATGTGTCATATTTTAAATTTATGTGTTCAAGATGGTTTAAATGCTTTGAGAATGCATATTGCTCCTATTAAAGATGTTATTACTTATTTGACGAGGCGTGGTAGTATGATGAAAAAATGGAAAATTTTGTGTAGAAGTAGGAATGTGCATCCAAAAAAATTTCTCTTGATGTGTCAACACGGTGGAATTCTACTTATAAATTGTTAAAAGAGTCGGTTGATTATAAAGAGATTTTATGTGACTTTTTTGAAGAAGAAAAATGTGGTTTTGGTTTACTTCCTGAAAATTGGAATCATTGCATAAAAATTATTAAGGTTTTGGAAACTTTTAATAATGCTACTTTTGCTATGTCTAAAGTTTACGAACCTACTTCTCATTTGGCACTTGAAAATTGTCTACAAATTGTCGCCGTTTTAGCACGTTACAAAAGCGATCCACAATTACATCTTGCTATTGCTCCTATGTTGGAAAAATGGAAAATATATTTTGCTATAATTCCCCCTATATTTTTTGTTGCTAAAGTTTTTGATCCTAGATATAAGTTAGAGGGTCTTAAAGATATGTTAACCTTGTATTATAAAAAATTATATCCTATTTCCGAATATCCTAATGAACAACCGAACATCGAACATTTCATATTTGAAGTTCAACAACTTATATTATCATTAATTAAGGAGTATATGGATACACATGGTTTATCCTCTTCTAGTTCTAGTTCTAGTGCTAGTGTTGACGAACAAAATGATTTGGTAGACAATATGGATGATGTTGATAGCTTTCTTTTTCAACGTAATTGTAAAAGATCAAAATTTACATATACTCAAGAATATGAAAGCTATGAAAGGAATACATCAATGGAAAATATGGAAGGAGACTTTGACATACTAAGATGTTGGTCGACGGTGACTCAAGTATTTCCGGCAATGTCAAGCAAGAGAAATTTTTGCGGCTCCCGCCTCAACCGTTGCCATTGAGCAAGCTTTTAGTGTAGGAGGTTATACTTTGAATGCAACGAGGTCCAATATGACTGTTGAAAACGTAGAGAACCAATGCTTACTTGATGATTGGAAAAAAGCCGAAAAAAGAGCTCAATCGTTAGAAGATGATAATGAAGAAGACGAGGAATGCACCTCTACGGGCGGAAGCGAAGAATGAAGAATCGAGTCATCATTCAACAACAACGAGGTAAGTTGAGGTAAGAGAACTACGTGGACTTTGATTCCAATTTCCGTTGGATTTGGATACGTAGGCAACTTAATTTTAAATTTTTGAACTTAGAATTTCTAAGTTTAATATTTAAAATTAAGCTCAAGTCCAATTTCTTTTGACCCCTCCCCAAATTTATTGTAATTTATTGTTATAAGTTGTAACTTGTAAATTGTAATTCTAACGTTTTTAATTTATATAAGTTTTATTTATTTTTTTAAGTTGTAAGTTGTAAGTTGTAAATTATAATTAATTTATTTTTTGAAGTTTTTATCACTCTTCACTCGCATAAGTTACATTAAATTTATTCTCTTAATATTTAATAATTTATAACTTAATAACTTATATAAGTTATAACTTATAAGTAAAGTTATAATATAATAATTTATAAAAACAATTAACAAAATTTAAAACGAGTATAATTTTAAGTTGTACAAATAATTTTAACTTAAAACGATCGAAAAAAGAGTCTAAAACAATCAAAAAAAGTAAAAAACGAGTCGAAAATGAGATAAAAAAAAAATTACAGAACCGCCGGTTTGAAAACTGTAATCGGCGGTTCGCGGTTCGGTTACGGTTCGTCTAAACCCAAAACCGTAACCGTCGGTTTCTAATCGAAACCGGCGGTTTTCAACCGTCGCACATGTCTAATCCAAAGTATAAACATAGCCCTAAAACCAAAAGTATTCTAGCTAATCAACAACATAATCCAATTAACAAAATAACTAAATAAAAAGATAGAGAAATAGAAAGCTTAGTCTAAAGTATGGTGTGGAATGAAATTCCAAAGCTAATGATGCCTCCCTTGCTTGAATTGATGAAAAATTGAAGAAGTTATGGCCAAATCACCTCCAAATGTGTGTTTGTATGTGTGGAATTTTAGGAATTGGGGGAATGTACAATTGATTTCAAGAATGGGGGCTTATATAGTGTTGGGGTAGGGTTTGGGTGCAAGAATTGCAAGTTAGTCTCTCAAAAATGGCCAAAATGCACAAAAGGCACCGAAAATGGAGTAGCACGGCCGTGCACGGAGCTCGACCATGCAAGGTGGAATGTTGGTGGCCCAGGTGCTCGGCCGAGCAAGGGCCTCGGTCGTGGTGTGTGAAAATTGAGCTTGGAGGGGGGCTCAGACGTGGCTATGCCTCGGCCGTGCTGCGCATGGTGATGAATTTGAGGAGCTCGGTCGTGCCTGCTTCTCGGTCGTGCCTTGCTCGGTGCTTAAAGTTGCTGCATCGAGCTCGACATGCTCGAGCATGGTGCTCGGCCGAGGCTCTCGGATGATAATTTTTGGGCAGCTCGGCCGTGCTTGCATCTCGGCCGTGCTCGCTCGGCTTTCCAAGTTGTTGTATCGATCATGGCCATCTCGGGCGCTCATCTCGGTCGTGGCCTATGATCTTGGCTTTGAGGACAGCTCGGCTTAGGCATGAGCTCGGCCGTGCTCTTGGTTGACTTCAAACTTTCTTGTCTTGTGCATATCTTTTGTCTCGGGTGTCCGATCGACTCGATTCTTTTTACTATTCCACTCCGTTTTTTAGACGAACTCAATGGTGCACTCCTATTTTTGATCCAGTGAAGTATGGTATATTTTTTGCTCCAAATTCCATCGTTTTTCCTACAAAATCGACAAAACACAACCTTTCCCTCATTTGGGCTCAAATCATCATATTCAATTCATAAATCAATGAAATCAACATCAAAATGAGCTTCACATGTGCATCTAAAGTGTGTAAACTCCATCCGAATCAAACCCCCAAAAACTTAAAATGTTGTTTGTCCTAAAAAAACTAAGCACCTAAAGCAATGAGGGTGGAATGATCACAATGGAATATTCAATGCAAATCACACATGAAAAGTAAAATGTGGTGATATTGCTTTCTCAAAGTGCTTTCTCAATGAAGGTCATAGGTTCATTATTGCAATTCACACTCATATGTCAAGGAATACACAAGTACACTTGTTATATACTCCTTTCAGGACCAACACAAACACACAACACATTGTGAACGGGAAACATAATCCAAATGTTCAAGTCCTCTACTCACATGATAGAGTGTTTCTCTCAAACACACAAACAAATTGAGGATATGAATGCACTCAACAACCAAGTTATGCTATGCAATCACCATAAGCTTGCCCACATTCTACTTTCTACACCACTCAAGTGTTCAACAATGTGATCAATAGGGCTTTAATCAAGGATGTAACATTGGCTCTTTAGACAAGGTAAGACGAATTTGGGAATTGTGACTCTTCTAGTGGAGGACAAAACTTGTTTATTTACAATGTGTGCTTTCACTTTCAAAGCTTACAAACTTCATCCTCACTTTTCATTTTCTTTTCTTTTTTTTCCAAGCATTCATCACCTCATCTTTTTGAACCATTTTTCTTTTCAAGCTTTTGGGGCTCTTTGTCCCTCTTTTCTTTTCCATTGATTTTCTTTTTCATCTTTTCTCTTTTTCTTTCAACTTTTCCAATTTCTCCTTTCACAAAAAATATTCAAGCACATGTTTATCCACTTTGTCTTTTATCCCCCACTAGATGTAGGTATCAAAGGCTCAAAAAGGCTAAGTGGTTAACATTGTAGTTTTGCCAAGAAAATGAGGAGTTAAGCTCAAAGGGGCTAACTACGGAAGATTACTTCGGTTTTAGGAAATTTTGGCTAAGTGACTCTTTAGAACAAGATGGCTTATATCATATCACAAAATCTTACACAATCATGCTTTCAAACAAGAACTTGGGCAAGTTCTAGGATCACTAGCAATAACCTAGTCCACTCTCAAATGAACTAAACCGGATTATGTGTTCGATTTAGAACTCAATTCTCACCAGTTTATTCAATAGAACTCTCACATTCATCAAATGTCCCCAAACAACAACATATCATGCATTCATGTCATCAAAGATCAACAAATATGAACACAACATGATACTACTGTCCATCACCATTCATGCATACATTCAAAGCAAATAGAAATCACCACAACTACTCACTATGGATTCCAAAGATTATTCATGCTCACATTTCACCATAAATCCACTACCCAACACATGATCAAAACCAACTAAAACAATATAAACACATGAAAGTAAAGTGTGTGCCGGTGCAAAATGTACACAAACGAAATGACAAAACGGTGCAAAGGGTAACAACTAGTAGAAAAATAAAAGAAAAATAACTCCCCCAAACTTAGAATTTTACTATGTAAAAATTCTAAGTTTGGGGCTACAAGTTGTTACCTCCGTCCTTGCACATCCAATTCTCTTCAAAGATCACCATTGCACCACTTGCTTCCCCTCTCCAAAGTTGGTTTTGCTTCATTCTTCATTATCCAAGATATGATGTCCACAATGATCCTCATCCATACCTACAAAAGAAACTACGCTATCAAAACTATTAAAGCAATAAAAACATGAAAGCAATAAAACCTTGGGTTGCCTCCCAAGAAGCGCTATTTTTAACGTCCTATGCCGGACGGATTTCTTGAGATGATTTGTTAGGTCACCCCATCATCATCTTTGCTCTTGAACTTCTTTCCACATCCAACCTTTTTAAACCCATTGAAACATCCACAAGCTAGCCCATCCGGCTCTTCAATCATGTCATAGGAGGTTGACGCTTCATTCAACCCCAAACTTGGCCTTCTTGTCTATCTTCAAATCTTTGTCTTCCACCTTGGGGTTCTCTTTCACAAAATTGATCTTGGGCTCTTCTTCCATCTTCTCTTTCATGGGCAATTGAAAGTGATCACTCTTGGAGTATTCATACTCTTCATCCTCATCATTATCATCACAGAATCTAACGGCTTTATAGATGTTGAATGACACTTTCTCATCACCAACATTTAGTTCGAGCTCTCCATTTCGTACATTGATGATGGCTCCACCCGTTGCTAGGAACGGTCTTCCCAAGATCTAGGGAATTTCCCTATCTTCCTCCATGTCAAGCACCACAAAATCCACCGGAAAGATGAATTTTCCCACTTTTACAAGCACATCATCAACCGTGCCTAAGGGATTTATCATGGAGCGATCTGCCAATTGAAGATTCATGGTAGTGGGCTTCAACTCTCCCAAGCCAAGTGATTTGAAGAGTGATAATGGCATGAGGTTAATGCTTGCTCCAAGATCACACAAAGCATGATAAGTTCCCTCCTTGCCAATTACACAAGGCAATGTAAATGAACTGGGATCCCTAAGCTTTGGAGGTAGCTTAGCTTGGATGATGGAACTACATTCCTCGGTGAGGTGAACCGTCTCATATTCCACCATTCTTCTCTTCTTGCTCATAATCTCCTTCAAGAACTTGGCATAATGGGGCATTTTCTCAAGGGCCTCCGCAAATGGGATGTTGATGTGTATCTTTTTTAAAATCTCCAAGAATTTGACGAACTTTGCATCCAAACTCGTCTTCTTGAGTCGTTGAGGGTATAGGATTAGAGGCTTGTATGGATATGGAGGCTTGTATGCATCATTCTCTTTCTCACTTGTTTTCTCTTTCTCAACATCTTTCTCTTCAATTTTCCTTCCTTGTTGCTCCTCTTCACCATATTCCTTTGGCATCATAGGGCCTTCATAGCTTGTGTCACTCCTCAACTTAATTGACTTGCATTGCTCTTTGGGGTTCAATTCCGTGGTTGAGGGGAATCGACCCGACTTGTGTTGATTTCCAACCATATTAGCAATTTGGCCCACTTGAATCTCAATGGCTTTCACATCATTCTTGATTCCCATCACTTCATTTGCCAATTGACCAATTTTCTCATCTTGACTTTCAATCTTTTGCCAAGTCTTTGTCATGAAACTCTTCGTCTCTCCCATGAACTTCTTGGTCTCTCCCATGAATGTTATGAACATTTCTTCCATGGTGAGCTTCGACGAACACTCTTCTATCACACCATCTCGTGCATTGAAGTTTGACGGTGGTTGAATGGCATTGTGTGGGTTAGCATATGAGAAATTTTCATATTTTCTCAAGCCGGGATGATATTGGTTCGGATTAGGAGGGTGATAGTTCCCATGGGTTTGTCTTTCTCCCCAACCTCTTTCTCTAAAATTTCGGTCTCTTTGGTTGTTCATGTAGTGGGCCTCCTCGAATTGTGCATCATTAGGCTCCACTAGTGCTTTAGTCGTCATCAAAGAGATCAACTTATCCACTTTGTTTGATAAGTTGACACTTTCTTCCGAATTTTGAGTGGAGACTACCCTTCGATTTTGCCTTCGTTCGGATGGCCATTGATTGCCATTTTTAGCCATCTCCTCCAAGAGAACATATCCTTCCTCCATCGTCTTTACCAATAAAGATCCTCCACCCGCCGAAGCATCCACCATTTCTCTTGTTCGGTGGTCCATTCCATTGTAGAAGTAGCAAATGAGTTGGTCTCATGAGAAACTGTGTTGTGTGCAACTTCTAATCAAATCTTTGAAGCGCTCCCATGCTTCGGCCAAGGACTCATCATCATCTTGTATAAATGAAGATATTTCCCCTCGAATTTTGATAGTCTTGCTTGGAGGGAAATACTTCATTAAGAATGCATCAACAAGGTCATTCCAATTCTCGATGGTCCTCAAATCAAGGGAGAGGTACCATTGCTTTGCTCGATCTCGGAGGGAGAAGGGGAATAGCTGCAACCGGATGTAATCTTGAAGAACTCGGTTGATCTTAACCGTCCAACTTATCTCGAGGAATTGAGACAAGTGGGGGCTAGGATCCTCCTTGGAAAGCCCACCAAATTGGTTGTTTTGGACCACGACTATCAATGCCGGTTTGAGCTCAAAGTTGTGAGCATCCAAGGGTTCTCGACCCGCTCCTCCATACGGCCTCGGAATTGGGCGGAAATGAGCTCGTAATACCCTTTGTGGTCGATTTCCCCATTCCCATTTGGTTCCTCAAGTCCATCAACCCCTTGATTCTCTACTTCTTCCTCGGCCTCCTCTACAATTAGATTCTTCCTTCTATTCATCTCTTCCAACTCTCTTTTTCTTCTCTCGGCGTTTCGTCTTCGACAAATGGCTTCAATCTTCGGATTAAGAGGTTTATTAACTCTTCTCGGTTCCTCCTAGATCGTGTGATCATAAACCATGTCTAGGCAAAATTTCAAAAGAGAGTGAGAATCACAAGATGAGAAATAACAAACACAAATATTTTTGGGATTTTTGAGAATAAGGAAAGCAAATAAAATGTCTAGACTAAAACTCTATCAACCTACACTCTAGAACTACAAAACCTCCCCGGCAGCGGCACCATAAACTTGATTCACGTATTATGAAATACCAAAATACACAACCGCAAGTATACGGCGTATATTGTAGTGTGATAAGTACGAGGTCGATCCCACGAGGAGGTGTAGTGTAAAAGTGGAGTTTGTCAATTGAATTTTAGATAGACGGCGATCGATAAGTTTTAAGTGTGAAATTACCCCTAATTATCTACTCAAAGTGTCACAAATAGACAATTAAAAGAGTAATAAAGAAATCGATCAACAAGTGCTCATGCAAATAACAAAACGAGAGAAATACGGTTAAAACTCAAAGACGAAAAGGGAGGTTCCAATGCATATGTCAAACTAAGGGGTCAATTTAAGATCAAAATCCTATTTAAGTGGTGTTGTGTTGATTACTATAGGGTTAATCACGAAATAATGAATTAAAAGTTCTTTTGATCCAATTAATCCAAGAGAAATGTCACACAAACTAGTATCTTTTCCTAGCATGCATAATAAACCTTAAAAAGGGTCATAAGATCATCTAATACCCTCCCAATAATTGATACTCTCTCGATCTCACAATAATATGGGGTCGAATGCTTAAATACGATTAATGAAAAAGATCTCTCAATCCAATTTCAATTAATAATAAATCAAACACATTATCATGGCCATTGACAACATGTCTTGCAATGAAAGTTAAGCATTCGAATAGAAATAGCAACACAACCACCAAATAAACAAGAAATTAATTCATAAACATCATCCAAAGTATAAACATAGCCCTAGAACCAAAAGTGTTCTAGCTAATCAACAACATAATCCAATTAACAAAATAACTAAATAAAAAGATAGAGAAATAGAAAGCTTTGTCTAAAGTATGGTGTGGAATGAAATTTCAAAGCTAATGATGCCTCCCTTGCTTTAATTGATGAAGAATTGAAGAAGTTATGGCCAAATCACCTCCAACTATGTGTTTGTATGTGTGGAATTTTAGGAATTGAGGGAAGGTACAATTGATTTCAAGAATGGGGGCTTATATAGTGTTGGGGTAGGGTTTGGGTGCAAGAATTGCAAGTTAGTCCCTAAAAAATGACCAAAATGCACAAAAAGCACCGAAAATGGAGTAGTACGGCCGTGCACGGAGCTCGGTCGTGCAAGGTGGAATGTTGGTCGCCTAGGTGCTCGGTCGAGCAAGGGCCTCGGCCGTGGTGTGTGAAAATTGAGCTTGGAGGAGGGCTCGGCCATAGCTATGCCTCGGCCGTGTTAAGCATGGTGATGAATTTGAGGAGCTCGGTCGTGCCTTGCTCGGTGCTCAAAGTTGCTGCATCGAGCTCGACATGCTCGAGCATGGTGATCGGCCGAGGCTCTCGGATGATAATTTTTGGGCAGCTTGGCCGTGCTCGCTCGGCTTTCCAAGTTGTTGTATCGATCGTGGCCATCTTAGGCGCTCGTCTCGGCCGTGGCCTATGATCTTGGCTTTGAGGACAGCTCGGCTGAGGCATGAGCTCGACCGTGCTCTTGGTCGACTTCAAACTTTCTTGTCTTGTGCATATCTTTTGCCACGGATGTCCGATCGACTCGATTCTTTTTGCTATTCCACTCCGTTTTTCGAGACGGACCTAATGGTGCACTCCTAGTTTTGATCCAGTGAAGTATGGTATGTGTTTTGCTTCAAATTCCATCATTTTTCTTACAAAATTGACAAAACGCAACATTTCCCTCATTTTGGCTCAAATCATCATATTCAATCCATAAATCAATGAAATCAACATCAAAATGAGCTTCACATGTGCATCTAAAGTGTGTAAATTCCACCTGAATCACTACTACGTGAGTTGTATGAGATCACGGGATTGGATCTGAATATTTATTCATTGAATGTGTCTTCCGTAATTAATAATGGAGATGTGTCGTCAGGCTGCCCTATTAAGAGCAACCGCGGCCTTCTTTTTTTTTTTTTTACAATCCGAATACCCATCTCAATCTTGTTGAGTTATTAGTGGAGTCTGAAATGAAGGTGCCTCCACAAGCACCCCTTAATGCATGGGCAAGTTAACATATCAGCGGTTATGATCATAACCATCACTATCAATTTGATGTTACAAACGAGGCCCCAAGAGTTTGGCATTCATGGGCAGATGAGTATGTTAGTGGTTATGATCATAACCATCACTATCAATCTGGTGTTACAAATGAGGCCCCACGAGCTTGGGATTCGTGGGCAGATGAACACACACTACAAGAAATTTGAGAAATTGCGACGAAAAAAATCGTCATAAAAACCCCATTTTTCGTCACGAATGTTTTTCGGCGATGAATTTTTTCGTCACAAAGAATGTCACCAAATGTGCGTGGCGGTAGGTAAAATGTGACGTTATTTTGATTCGTCACTAAAAGTCTTCATTTGATGACGATAAAGGTCATCGTCACTATATCATTCATCTATGGTGACATATAAATCGTCACATTTGGTGTTAAAATTTCGTCACTTAATATGATATTTCGTCACTAAAGGTTAGAATTTTCACGACGATTTAATTTATTGTCACTAAAAATTACTTTTTTGTGACGATTGTCCATCTATTACTAACCTTATCAAATTTTAGTGACATTATTTTTTGTTACAATTAGACTAACTATTTTGCCATATTTTGTATATTTTGTCACGATACTTTTATTCTTTCGTGACAAGATGTTGTTCGTTGTTATATGTGTGTATATATAATGACGACAAAATTTGTCACTAAAAAAGTATGATTTAGTGACAAAATTTCTACTGTCACTAAATGATGTGGAAATTGTGACTTTTTTTGTCATTATAAATCGAACAAATTTCTTCTTCCCAATTTTCACCATACTTCATGACGAACTCTGTGTTGGAAGAAAATTGGGAAGAAGTAATTACAACACAGCGCCAAAATCGAAAATTTCTTCTTCCTTCCCAATCTGAAACCCGTTGCCCTAAGTCCCCAATCTGAAACTCGCTGCCCTAAGTCCCAAATTAAGGTGAAAATTGGATTATCAATTCCTTCCAATCGACGATTGTCGATTAATCGTGTACCTAGCGTAATTTTTCCCCTCTGATCTAGTCTTTTGGTTGTGAGAGATTGACACAGGCGTCCGATTTAAGGTAAATCGCTCCACTCTCATTAAATAGATAAAACATATCTCCATTTCTTCTCACATAATTGAATTAATTTGATTTTTTGAAGAAAAAAGGACGTTGTTTTCAATCTTCAAAAAGTTCATCTCTGTGCCGCCGTGTGATACCGGCCAAGGCCGCCTCTGCTCCGCCTCCTCGGCGATTGTCGATCAATTGAGACAAGAACTATATCGCTTTGTACTTCGTACGATACGCATAATATTTAGAAGTCTTTAGTATATTGCAATCATGAATTTATGTGTTTCTTAATGCCTCGTGGATTTCTGGATTTGAAATACGTAGATTGAACATAAAAGCTTCTAATAATTGTATTTTTTGATGTGTTTGAGATTCTTGATTTGTTGAAATTAAAAAATTTCCCTTAGTCTTTTAAATCTGATTGAGAGAATTTTGGGAGATTTGGGATAATTTAAAAAAAAAAAAAAGGAATTCTTATTGCACACTCAAAACAGGGTACAAGGTATACCCTTTAGGGTATGTTTGCTTAATGGGTTTAGGAGGGTTTATTGATGGGTTTGATATGTATACCCATCTTTTCCCATGTTTGGTTTCTCATAACTTTAAACACCTTGACTCGGGTTTATAATTTGACCCGATTTTTATAAACTAGATTCCATGGGTTTAGACAACCTAGTCTCCCCTTGGATTTATCTAGCCTCTCCCCCTAGGTTTATCTAACCTCCCCTCACATCTTAACCCATCTTATCTCAACCCATGAAGCAAACATGCCCTTAATGTTTGATACAGTACATATTGGTAAAAGGAAACTGAATTGTTGGTTGAGGATTAAACAATCATTCCCGACAAATGGTGAGGGCAATTAAATGGAGATATTTAGTTGTGATTGGTGAAGGAAAAAATCACTACAAAAAAACTGCGATTTAGAGACGGATTAGATACCATAAACACGGTCTCTAAACAGGTTAGAAACGGATTTTGGAACCATTTTCTATCTGTTCCTAATCACATGGTATCTAATGTCAGGAACGGTTTTCTAAATTCCGTTTCTAATAAAAGACGGATTTGAGACCTATTTTTTTCGGTTTATAATGAGAGACGGAATTTGACACTGTATATTCCCGTATCTAAACAATGAACGACCCGTTTTATATCCGGGTCAAAAATCCGTTTCAAATGTTGTTTCTATTTAACAATGACATTTTATCGTCTCTAAATCCGTATCTAAGCGATAAACGACCCGTTTTACATCCGGGTCAAAAATTCGTTTATAGTTTCGTTCCTAATTAAAAACGACATTTTCTCGTCTCTAAATTCGTATCTAAACGAGGAACAACTTAATACATCCCAGCCCACCCATCTGAATCCCAAATCCCATTCGAATCCCATCCCATCCTCATCCCAAGCCGAATCTCAATCCCGACCCCCAAACCCCTCTCCAACTATTAAATTGACCATTATTTTGGTCTATGTGGGAATTGAACCCCAAACCCCTCTTCAACTATTAAATTGACCATTATTTTGGTTTATGTGGGAATTGAACCCAGGTGGGCAAGTGTCCATTATGTCCATTATTGAGCACCCGCCACTAGGACAGATAACTCTTTTGTTTTATCTTTTAATATTAATTGTATATGTATATTAATTTATTTCTTTTACATGTATTTAAATTATAACTTTTAAATTTGTAAATGTAATTGTGATAAAATATAAAGAACTATGCATAATATTTTAACATATATAATTAATTGATTAATTTTTAAATTTAAAAAATATATTAAAAAAATTGTTATTGAATAATTTCAATTGTAAACGTTTATAAATTCAAATAAATTAATTAAATTACATTTAATCATTTCCCTTCATCATTGTCGTCATCATCTTCTTTCTTCATCATATTCATCTCCATCCTTGTTATCCTTCTCATCGTTTTCCATTCCGATCAAATCACGATTTGTAATAGTTAAATCTAAAAAAAAAAAAAAAAAAAAGATTGAAATCTCCGCAAACACTTTAGTTTCAGTATCTATTTTTTTTTTTTAATTCTTTGACGTGCCTTCCTCCGAGAATCTTGCCTTTACTTTGCAAACAAACAACGATCTTGTGGTGTGGTGGTCCTCCTGGATAGGTGATGAACATCCACAAACTTGTAATTCGAATGGATTTTTGTTTCTAATGAGGTGTGATCAAACCAATCACATATGAATAATAGTAAGATCCTTAGGGCATGTTTGTTTGTTTTGGGATGGGAAATCCGGATTTGGGATTTCGAAACTCCACCCCCGTTACAGTTTGGGATTTTGATTCAGGATTTCAAAATCCTACCCTATAAACCTTATAAAAGTCAACCCTATAAATACCTACAAACCCTATATAAATACCTATAAAACCTATAACCCTATTCTATAAAGTTAAATCCTACCCTACATAAATCTCAAAACAAACACAAAACATAAAAAGCATTAGAATTTTAAAATCCACTAGATTTTGAAATCCGGATTTCAAAATCCCAAAACAAACATGCCCTTAAATATCTATTCTCAACGTCGTGTGATCTCACCTCACCTGTAATTTAAAATAACTTTAAATTAATTATTTATATATATACACTAACACTAATAATAATTCCAATAACACAACGTATTTTTTTGGAACCATATAAAAAAAATATGTTGAATACTAGCATCTATGTTTGCATATTTTGTTCTTTTTGAGAGACTTTGTTCTTTGGTCTTAATTGTTAAATATACATCCTAATTCACAAAAATATTTTATTATAGACTAAATAAACATGGATGATACTTACGTAGTGTTGCACTTCTGCACAATTCAATAACAATGTAGGATGCACAGTTCAATAATTTTTTTTTTCTTTTTTCTAACGAGGTGTGATCAAACCAATCACATTTGAATAATAGTGGTCCTTTGCTAAGATCCCTTAAATATCGATTCTCAACGTCGTGTGACCTCACCTCACCTGTAATTTAAAATAACTTTAAATTAATTATTTATATATATCCACTAACACTAATAATAATTGAATCGGTACTCACATATTTTTGGAACCATATAAAAAAAATATGTTGAATATCTAACATCTATGTTTGCATATTTGAGATATTTTGTTCTTCTTGTCTTAATGGTTGAATATACATCTAATTCACAAAAATATATTATTATCAATAATAATTATAGATTGAATAAACGGATGAAACTACTTACGTAAGATTGGACTTCTGCACAATTCAATAACAATGTAAAGGTTGAACTTTTGCACAATTCAATAACACGTATGTATGTGTAATTTTTTACTCTTCGTCCGTTGACCAACTCCACACTGAGTGTATAGACCTAAAACACTTGGAATCCTTAATTTCCCACAACGTAGCCTAAAACATCTGAAATCCTTAATTTCCCACATTGAATAGGTTCATTGATCCAACTCCACAACCCCGTTCATTTTAACACTTTTTAATTTAAGTTTATTTTGACACAAAATGATATATTTTTAAATTTTTTGTAAAATTAAATGAATTCAATTTCTATAAATTAGATAACTTATTGTATCTCTTCCAAATAACCCACAACCCTGTTCATTTTGACACTTTTTAATTTAAGAACCCACAACCCTGTTCATTTTGACACTTTTTAATTTAAGTTTATTTTGACACGAAATGATATATTTTTAAAATTTTTCTAAAATTAAATGAATTCAATTTCTATAAATTAGATAACTTATTGTATCTCTTCCAACCAACTTTTAGACTAATTTGTATCTCTCCCAAACAACTTTTAGACTAATTTAGTAAAATTAAATGAAACAACTTTTACTTTTAGACTAACTTGTATCACTTCCAAACAATGACTTTTACAATTAGCAATGTTTCACGTATTTATACTTTTTTCTAAATGGATGATATAATTTTTTTTTAATCTAAAACTTTTTAAAAAATACTATACAAATTTCTTTATAAGTCTTAATAGTCAAGATATTTAAAAACTTTTAAAAATTATTAAATGACATTGTACACCTCCTTTTTTTAATCTAACGTCTCTTGACATCATACAAAATTGATATATGATTAGAGAATCAATTCTTGGAATATTTTCATTAGAGAATAAATTAATATATATATATTGTTATATGGAATTGAAGATATAATATAATATTATTATTATAATATTTATGGCTATCCTAAAATATATCTACATAGTATTATTCTAACATTTATGTTTATCAGATACATAGAATATATATTAATTGATTTTTTTTATTTTTACTATTTATTAATTATAAAGGAGTAATAAATTAATTAATATAACTCAATTCACCTGTCCATATTCTCCATTCTCTCTCTCTATATATATATATAAAAGGATTTCTATCTCCCAAATTACCTCTAAAAAAAAGAATTCACCCTCTCAAGAAAAGAATCCTCTCTCTCTCTCTAGTGTCCGGTTTCGGTTTCAAATACTCCTCGTGTGGCATCAATAGTAACTTACGAGGAAGGGCGCGCCGTTGTTCACTCAGACCTCCGATTGAGGATCCCCGTGACCTCCGATTGAGGATCCTCGTGTACACAGGATACCTCCTCATGTCGTGTCGTCGCTCTATTGTGTCGTTGCCTTTTCCTTTTCCTTCGCCTTTAAGTTTATTTTTTGAACAATTTAATGGTTTGTTTCTTTATTTTAGAGATGGTTAGATTTCGTATCACAAATTTCGTGTACCACCTTGTCTCGTTTTATATCGGGGAGAAAAAATTGACTGTTTAGAGACGGTGGTATACGTATCTAATCCGTATCTAAAACTCACGAAATTGAAAGTCGCGTATCTAATTTGTATCTAAAACTCTTGAAACTAAAAGATGTATCTAATCGATTTATAACGAGAGACAGTTTTATTTGCAGTTTCAAATCTCGATTTTTTAACAAATCCGTATCTATTAGAGAGGGATTAGGTGTCCGTAGTGAATGTAGGTAGTTCGAATGATGAGAAAGAGGGTATTGTGTGCCCAGTATTGGAGAGGAGAGGGCGTGGTACAAGGGGTGGTGCCCATATTGTGTAGCATGCAGGATATACACCTCCTTATCTATTGTTGCTTTCACTTGTTTAAATCTCTCATTCTACATCCCTATCTTGCAGCAAATATAACACCTATTGCATCAATTATTACCTCCCAATTCTTGAATTTGAACCAAAAAACAACTTCTACCAATTCCTCTATCCTTTTCTATATTACCACTTCAATTCCAATTTCTGACAATCCATATGTTGTGCTAGCCAGATTGCTTACAAGAAATTGACTACATAAAAAAAGAAAAAAGTTAGACCACATTGGTCGAATAGTTTAGCGTGAGATCGTCTCACGAAACACTTGTATGCTCATGGTGTTCGTATGGTGCACTCTGAGAAATTATGACTTGCTTTACAAAAATGAATCAAGACCAAAATGTGTCACAAGATACACATCTTGCCCTTAGAATAGAGTCAATTTTCTATCTAATAATTTGAAATATTGGGATAAAAGTTGATCTTCAAATATAGACCCTACGTGGAGAATAGGATCATCCATATACACAAGTGTTTTTTGGCGAATGCAATTGTTGTAGCTAAGTATAGATGCTGGGTTTAGATTTTTGATATCCTTGAGTTGTATTTGATGGATTATAGTGAAGTGAAACGAACATATAGTCAGCTCTATAGAAACACAAATTATGTGGGGAAATGAATTGATTTTATTGACTAAGTTTTACATGTATATATAACGTGTTGATGTTACATGGAAGATACATAATTAATCACCTAATAAGTAACAACTTACAATTTATATGATAATATAAATAGATCTTTAAATATATCTCTTAATCTGATGCGAAAGTCTTTTTGCTGATCAAAGATCTCGCACAAAGTGAATATAATTATCAATATGCTTCATTCGTGAATGTTGAATTGATTTTAAGGCAAAGTGCGTAGCGCTCATTATACTTATGTTGGGACAAAAATAAACCCTCGCTACATCGAACAACCTCTACCCAAGAAAATATGTCAAGTGGCCAAGATCCTCAACAAATTTAATTAGCTTGCAAATGTCGAATAACAAGATCAATGTGACATGTGAGAATAGGATCATCCATATACACAAGTACCACAAGCTTCAAATATAGACACTACGTGTACATTGTTGAATTTTTTAGTATTTCAGATTTATTGTTTAGTTGTTTGATTAAAATTTATTTTGATTTTTCAATTTTGATGTTTATTTTATTATACTCCCTCCGTCCCATACTTGAAGCTACAAACCAAATTGGCACGGGTTTTAATAAATGAGTTGTTTATTAGTATTGTGTAAGATAAAGTGGGGGTAGTAAAGACTTTTCAACTTTATAAATAGTAATAAAGTTACTTTTTAGTGTAATAAATTAGTGGCATTTGTTGTAATATTGTGATGTTTTAAGGAGAGTGTTTAAAATTGTTTTTGCTATTTTAGGTAATGTAGCTTCAAGTATGGGACGCCAAAAATGGTAAAATGTAGCTTCAAGTATGGGACGGAGGGAGTATGTATTATTGGCAAAATTTTTGGGAGTGCTTTCTTATTGACTTGCCTTCTAAATTGAAATTTGACCATATAGTATATTAACTCTTTGTAATTTGAATATTTTATAGTGAAAATGGACAGGAGTTGGATGCATGGTACCAAATGGTCTAATAGTTATATAGACGGAGTAAGTAATTTTAGGCAATTTGTTAGAACTCATATGGGTCGAGAATGTGATGTTTGATGCCCTTGTACAAATTGTTTGAACTTAAGCTTTAAAGATCTAAGAACGGTTAAACGTCATATATTGGAGAATGGGATATATCCAGGGTACATTAGATGGTTTTATCATGGTGAGCCTAGATTGAATAATGAGGGTATAAGAACCACTAGTGATTCAATAGAAGAAAACGACGAGGAAGATGATGACGGAGTTAGTGAAATGTTGTTTGACCTAGGTGAACAATATACTCAAGCAAGTAGTGATAATATGCCAACTGATGATAACTATACTAGTGGTATCCCTGCATATTTTGAAACACTCATGGCAGATACTCAAACCAAATTATACCCTGGATGTAAGAAGATTTCAAAGATATCATTTATTTTCTAATTGCTCCATTTAAAAGTGTATAACAAGTTGAGTAATAGAGCCGTAGATATGATGTTGAGTTTGATGAAGTCGGCTTTTCCTGATGGTGAGACACTTCCACACTCTTGCTACGAAGCTAAAAAGTATTTACGTGATATGGGATTAGGATATGAATGTATCCATGCCTGTAAGTATGTTTGTGCCTTATTTTGGAATGAGAATAAAGAATTAGAAGCTTGCCCTACTTGTGGGACTTCACGTTGGAAAATGAACAATGGTACTGGGAAATAGAACAAATGTTGGAATTCATTATATCTAGATTCTAATTATAATTCAATGATAGAATTATAGATTTTATATGTATTCACACCAATCTTGTCATTTATTTCTTCCATTTTACTCATCATTATGAGATTTAGATATACAAATTTGTAGTGTGGTTTGAGCCTTGAGGCCTATTGAGCTGTTTGAATTTTGATTCTAATATATCATGTGTATATGGTGCAGACAGGGGCAGATCTACGAAGGGCTTGGGGGTGGCCTTGGCCCCCCTCAACTTTTTCAATCTTCTTAGTATTATTATTATATATACATGTAGTATATGTGAACAATGCATTAATTTTATTAGTCCAGACTAAAAACAAGCGGTAATTTGATTAATCTGTCATATTCTAATTCAAATGGAGTGAAAATACCTTTTAATTTTAATTTATTCTTTTTAATTGCATAAAATATTAAAAAAGTAATTAAATGGACCAAAATGAAAATTTAGGAGTACAAAGAATTTTAGTCTAAAACTTTGTTTACAGTAAAATTTTAATTATTTTAAAAATATTTATCTTTTGACTCAAATTTTATTATTAAAAAATTTGGTCAATTTTAACTTCCAAACAGCCAAATTAAAATAAAATAAAAATAATAACCTAATCTAAAAAATTTATCCATATTCTAGATTTATAGTATATATTGATAAACAAATAGGAAAAAGAAATATATGTATAAACTATCAATTGTTAAATGATATGTATGATAGAGTTCTAGTTTTTAACATATTAAGGACATAATTATGTATTTTTAGATATTTAATTATGTATACTAATATATATATATATATATTTAGATTCAAATATAAAATGTTAAATTTATTATTATCGAAATATATTAGTATTAAATTATACTTATCGCCTCCTCCCCCACCCACAATCCTGGATCCACCCCTGGGTGCAGATAGATCAAATTGATTATTCTAGGTGAATTGACTGGGGAAAATTTAGATATAATATTTTTTACAATACTTTTTGGCTCTACTCTTGCTACACTATACGTAGAATTGGAATTAATTTTACATGTTGTCTTTGTTGTAGAAATTTAAAAGAGTTTTTTTCGGTCCAAAGCCTAAAAGATGGGTCAACTATCGATTTAAGGACTAAAACATATTTCTATTGATATAAGCTTGATTCATGTAGAACTATCAATTGAAGGCTTAAGATTTTAACACCGTTACAATCTTTTTAACGGAAACTAGCGAAGCAATTAGGTGTTATATATTATTTCCATGTGGCATGTAATTTCAATTTATATTTAAAAAAAATAGTACGTATCAATATTTTTTATTAATAATGACAAAAAAAAATAGTCACAAAGAGAAATGTTTTTGTGACGAAATTCATGCATCGCCAAAAAGTTCATTATATAATTAATGACTCCTCTTTGTGAAAGTGACAAATGATTAACAATCGTCACTATATATATGTATTGGTGACGAAATAAAATGTCACTAATTAATCTGATTAAATAATGACGAAACATAAAATCGTCATGAAAATAAAATATTATATGACGAATATAATTGTCACTAATTACAATGAATATCGTCCCCAAATAAAATTGTGACGATATAATTATGTCACTAATTATTTTAATTAATTAATGACAAAATATAGCATCGTCATGAAAAAATTATTTTTCATGACCTTGAATATCGTCACCAATTATTATGAGTGTCGTCACCAAAGTTTTTTGTGACGAATTTATTATTATCGTCGTGATATTTTCAAATTAGTGACGAAAAAAGTTATTTTTAGTGACAAAATAAAAATTTGTCACGAATAAAATAAGTATTGGTGACAAATTTTTATTTTGTCACGAATTATGTTGGTTAAGTGACGAAAATTAATTTTGCCACGTTTGAATGACAAATTGTGACAAATTTTGTGTCGTCACAAAAAAAAATCGTCATGTAAAGTATGATTTCCTGTAGTGACATCTCAATCGGTGGATATGATCGTAATGTTCTACCTCGTGGTATTACAAATGAGGTCGTCGAGCATTATTCTATGATAGTTGATCTCCCGTCACTTGATACAGATCAGAGTAATGATGACGAGATACTTTCTAAAGATAGTACTAATTTAGGTCATGAGGAGGGTTCATCCGATGACGAGGGTCCAACACATGGGTACTACCATCCACATGATGATCAAATGCCAAGAGTGCCACCACATCCAAATTTATCAAATATTCCAAGTGAGACTAATATGTACAATGCAGAGCATGGAGTTTTGTGGAAATAGATGTTTGTCACAGATAAAAAAAAATACAATCTATCGTGAAGGATTACTTGGTTCGTCATGCAAGACGTGAGTATAGAGTTGTGTAGAGCACACCGACCATTTGGAAAATTGTGTGTAAGCAAAACACTAACAATGGTATTGACCATCGTCCAGCATCGCAAAATTGTCAGTGGTGGTTGCGTGCACATTTGAGTAAAAAACATAATTGTTGGAAAATTAGCCAGTTGGGCCCACCACATTCCTGTCTTATGGATACGAGCTCAAAGGCTTATAGAAATCTTTGTAAAAACTTGCTTGCAGATGACCTGGAGAGCTTGGTGCACGTTGATCCAACATACAATGTCAAACTTGTTGCGGAGCATGCTGATAAAAAATATAATTACATTATTTCTTATCAAAAGTCATGGCAAGCATTGAAACGTGCTAGGGAGAATGTGTTCGGAACCTGGGAGAGTTCATGTCAATATATACCCAAGTACATGGGGGCTTTAAAAAAGTATAATCCCGGGACCATTGTAGAGTGGCTTCACAGTGATACTAGTGATGGCGTCGTGCACACGTTGGGATATGTCTTTTGGGCATTCAGACCATGCATCGAGGCATTCAAACATTGCCGCAAAGTACTTACCGTCGATGGTACACACATATAGCCTAAGTATAAACATAAACTTCTCATTACCAACACGATGGATGTCGATCAAGAGATCATTTCAGTAGCTTTTGCCATTGTCGATGAGGAAAGTTTTCGTTCATGGCGTTTGTTTCTTAATATGGTAGATACATACGTTGTGGGTGATCAGGATGACATATGTCTTATTTTAGACAGACATAAGGGCATACTGAAGGCAGTGGATTGTGTTTCGGCATTTTACGAACCTAGAGGTGTGCATCGCTTTTGCTTAAGACACGTTGCTTCAAACTTCAACTCTAAATTCAAGAATGTGAAGTTGAAGGACATGTGTTACTAAGCAGGAAAAGCTTCTATTGTTCGGTATTTTGAACAGACAATGAAACAGATTAAAACTTTAAATCGTCCAGTTTGTGATTATTTAAGTGCAATCGATGCTAGTAAGTGGACATTTTCTCATGATGGAGGTCGTCGTTATGGTATTATGGCGATAAACATGTCTGAAACAATCAATGGTGTTCTGAAGGGTGAACAACGTCTTCTAATCACTGCCATCGTGAGTGTGACATTAATGCGGGCAAAAAATATCTTTTTTAATCGTCAACAAGAACTAATGAATCTACGACAGAAGAATCAGAGGTGGCACAATCATATTTTAGAAAATTTTTACGCCGAGCAAAGATTGGGAATGACGCATCAAGTGGAACACTACGATCTTCAAAGACAAACAACCAAGGTAACTACGTATGTGGTAGGATCGACGCGTCATTATACGAGTATAGTTTCACTAAGAGAACGTGAATGTACTTCTGGTAATTGGATGGTGAATGGTCTTCCATGCTCTTATGTACTTGAAGTGTGTAGACAGTATAGAGTTGATCCAACATTGTTTGTGCCTGATGTTTACAGTACAGATACGTATTCTAGGACGTACTCCTCTGGTTTTTTCGTGCCATTGCCAGATATTGAAGAGTGGGACAAACCATTGTTTGAATTGAAGCATAATCCAGAGCGTAGGATAAAGCGTCGTGGTTGGGACGTGACGTCTAGGATCCATAATGAGATGGATTATACGCAAACACACGATAGACAACAGTACCAATCACAAGATAGAGCTGGACTTTCAAATCAAAGATCTGCGCCACGTCGTTGACTCTTATAATGTCGTAATATTAGTTTCATTTTAAATTCATTTTTTAATGTTAATTGATTATAATTCCATTGTTTATGTGAAACGTGTGGTCTACATCCATTAGTCTTTATTAATTAATGATATTCTCCATTTTGTGTAGATTGTAATGACGACTCAATGGAAGGCGAAGAACCACTTCGAGAGGTGTGAGAATGATTGTGTCTAGACTCCTGATACGGATTTGTCTCTTGCTCAGTGCCGCTGTTATGAACATTCTATAAGTCGATGGATAGTTGGAAGAGCCGACAATAGTCAGTCCATAGCCAACGCTACAACCTGGCTTAATCGAAAGTTTCCAAATCAAAATTACACCATTGACCATGTTAAAGAGCGAATTTCATTGTTAAAGGAACGACATGATTGTTGGTACATGATGATCAACACTAAGGGGCAATGCATCTGGGATAGGGACTTCACCACGATTTGTGCCTCACCTGAGGTTTGGGAGTTTTGGTTGGATGTATGATTCATAACTTTTCTTTTATGTATTGGATTTACAATGAACTTTTCTAATTTGGTTTTTTTTTCCAGGTGGATGATCATTTATACTCGTATAGGTATGATAGTGATGAACCTTTGTGGGATATGCTAACTATCTTATTTCCAACTCCATCTCTCGTGCCAACAATCTCCGATTAGCGTCGAAGACGTGCTCATGATTCCAATTAATCTTGTATCAAAGTATATAATATGTTGATATATTTTAATTTTTATGATACTTATCTTACAATATAAATAGGATATGTGACTTTTATTTGCCACTTATATTTGCTCTTCATGTTTAGATGACTTATACTTGTTTTAAAAGACTTGATATCTCCGACGAATCCATGTCGTAAGGTTGCCACTCAAACTACATAAAAAATTACTTATTTTTAAGTTTAGCAAACCATCAAATATGTTATGTGATATGAGGTAATTGCTTACTTGTGAGTCTATCAAACAATCAAATATGTATTTATATACACGAATAGAGTTTCTCACACTTCTAGTATGGTCATGATAGCTACTCCACCTATAATTTATATATAACACAATAAGTATAAATAAATAAATGTATTTTATGTATAAAAAAATGTACCTAGACCCATACGGAGCAAGTCCCAAGCAGCAATTGTTCGCACCGAACATTGGCCCTGTTACAAGCATGTTACGTATATTCAAAGGTTGAATAACGTTTATTCTCGTCCATTTCCAAATCTGCAATCAGAATGAAATATTTACATTATAAAATGAATATTTAAAAAGTTGTTATATATGGAGTAACAATTACATGTAATAAGGACAATGCTCCAGAAATGGAATTCACACGAGCGTTTGCGGCCTTACATAGCTCTCTATATAAGAAGGCCAATACTGCACTTCCCCAGCTATAGGTTCTAGCTCTCGTTACGTCTTCTAAAAAATATAAATATAACAATCGAACAGAAGACCGAGAGGAGTCGGGCATCATTAAACTACCCAACAGTATAAGCGCGCATCCTCGTGCATACTGATCAACACGCACTTGTGGTGTATTCCAGTCAATATGTTGACGCCTGAGGTGCTCTGTAATTGAACTCAAGTTGATCGCATTGGTAGTCCTCATCTCTCCCTGAATTGGCTGAAACCCTAGCCAAGTGTTAATATATCTCTGCCATTATGTTGGTTAGTGTCTCAATTCCGGACATATAATTGGCTCTCCCCCATAAAATAGCCACATCTTGTAATGTTATAGTGGCCTCCCCGATCGGAAAGTGGAAGGAGTGTGTCTCTGGGCGCTATCTTTCCACTAGTGCAGTAATAAGATGACGATCCAGTTTCAAAGGTTCACACCTAAAGGACCGTAAAGGTCCATTTTCTCTAACACGTCTATCACTCGAGGGTGGAGTTGTACATCCTCTGGATCAACATTTTATCTTATTGGTCCAGAAGATATGTCCAGCTCCTTGATAGACCGTCAACACATTATCAATTTGATTGGTGTTGATGTAAATAGTGTCCGAACGATGTGAGGCTTGTTCATTTAATACAAAATTATCTTCTGGTCCCATACGAATATTCTAGTTTTCCATCCTGAAAATTGTGTACATAAGTATTTAATGCAAAAATATAAAATTGAGTAAAAAATAGTCATAATCACATTAGGCACCAAATAATATTAATACAATTAATATTCATCCTATAAAAATCAATTCTAACAATTAAATAGTGAATTTTATTATTGGATTATTTCAAATTACAGTTTGATATTTTAATATTAATATCAAATAATTACAGTTTAATATTTTAATATCTTAATTAATTTGTTAACTAAGTATTAAAAGTGGTGATTGGGAGTGTATAATGTATTGACAGGTTCTCAGTAACTAATTATTTTGAATACATTTATGTGTTTCTTGGAGATTGAAATATGAATTTCTGCTGATTTTTCAACTGAGAAAATGGTGATGGTGCATGCAGTATTTGGAGAAGAAAAATCAGGGCCGGGGCTGTTTCAAGCCTTGCAGAAAATTAAAGAAAGTTTCTATTATTTCTGAAAATATTGCCTTTATGATATTTGATTTTGCTAATTTCATAAAAATAAGTAACCATTTTTTTGCTAATTATTAATATATAATTAAAACTTGACATAAATAGACTAATTAAATTTTAAAGACACAAAAATATTTATATAGAATTTGTACTAAATTATCAAAAAGAAAAATAATATATTATGACAATCGCAAACATGCAAAAAAAAAAATATATATATATATATATACTAATTCCCTAATATAATACATAGTTCAATTCTTCACACATCAATACTCAATAAAAAAAAAAAAGGGCACAACATCTATATATTTAAATAAATTTTTTTTAAATGAAATAAAATACCTGAATATGTTCAATTCTTCAAATACACGATCCTTTTGTTAATTCTACGTTCCGTAAGCAAATTAAATAACCTGAGAAGAGTAAAAAAAAAAAGTTAAACAAATATAATAAACTACATAGTACATTAAAAAATAAATTTGCATATATATACCTCAAGTTGTAATATACCTCAAGTTGTAGGTGTAAATAATTTTTTTACCAAATTTACAAGTGCATGATAATTGATATGTAAAGAGTTTTTTTTTTTTTTTAAATTGTGTCTTCAACACAAATGGAAGAAGATGGAGAATGGAAGAATATATGGGGAGTAATGAAGGGGAGTGGGGAGGTGGGTACATTAATAACGGTAGTTGAAGGGGGAGTGAGATAGAAAAGTGGTCAAACATTGGAAAAAATGAGTTGTGATATCAGTTTGACAGAGACGCTACTGCTAGACTTGACTCTGTTAAAATATTGTTTTTTTTTAATTTTTTTCGTCCCGGCACACTTGTTTGGGATGTCCCATCGCCTGACAGAGGCGCTACTGCTGCTCTCTTTAAATATATATTTTTTTATTTTTCATTAATCTAATAAATAATTTTAAAAAAGTGTCAGAAGTGCAACTGTGGAACCCGACTTTAAGACAGGTGCGGGTAATGGACAGAACTATGATTATTTTTTAAAACTCCTCCATTTTTATTACATTTGCAATACACGTTTTAAAAAATGTAATATAAAAAAAAAAAACTGCCTTCTTCTTGGGACGTGTATGAGAGTTAATTGAGAACATTATTCTATAATATTCATGAATTGCTTGTTACTCCAATTTTTTCAACTTAATTTTGACAAGCAAATGCACCTTTGCCTTTGGTATATTTGCACTACGCTTACGTTTCAAAAACCGAAAGAGTGGTGTCATACTATAATTTTAAAATCAGATTGCACCATCTTTTTTTAAGGTAATATATAAGAAAATAAATTCAACTTTTCATGGCCGGGGACCGATTTGATTATGTATAAACTAGTTACAACGGAAACAAAGACTATTACTCTGACTAATAATTTTTAACTTGTTATCTTGACTACTTGTTCATATACAAGTTCAAATTATCAAAATCCATTTATATATATATATATATAAATGATATATACCTTGAATGATATCACTGGCGCGCCTTATATAAAATCTTTGAGAAATAGAAACTCTCTGGCATATATACATGTACTTAATTGTACAATTTAAAGATACATTCCAATTTAAGACAACAAATTAAATTGTACAACTAGTTATTCTTAGTTTCTTCAGCAACCAGCTCTTCTCTAAGCACTCTCATCGAATCCGAAACCTCAGCCTTATACACATAAAACCTCACAATCACAAGGAAGAAAATGAAGTTGAAGAAGTTCAACATGGCGAAAAACGCGTAATAATAGTCCAAATGCGACGCGTTCAAGTTGTTCCGAATCCACCCTCCACGCCCGTCCCTCTGCGTGATCCTCGTAACAGTCGACAACAAGAAGCTACTAATAAAATTCCCCGTCCCAAGGGTAGTAGTGGAATAAGACGTCCCTAAACTCTTCATACTCTCGGGCGCCTGGTCGTAGAAAAACTCGAGCTTCGCGGTTTCCAACAACGCATCAGCAGTTCCCATTAGTATAAACTGGGGCAACAAAATGAATATGGATAAAGGGACTTGATTCCCATTCTCGACCAAACCATTAACCCTGGCTACATGAAGCCTGTACCGTTCGGTCAAGGAGGCGACGACCATGATCATGAAGTGGAACACCATTCCGATTCCCATCCTCTGGAGGAGGGTGATGCCCCTAGGGTTCTTGGTCCACTTTCGGAGGATTTTGACGATTACGCGGTCGTATAAGACGACGGAGACGAGCATGGAGAGGGTGATGAAGCCGGCGAGGCTGGCTGGAGGGACTTTGAAGGAGCCGATGTTTCGGTCGAGAGTAGTGCCTTGTTTGACGAAGAGGGTGTTTACTTGAGCCATCATGGTGCTTGGGACGAATGTGGCTACTAGGATTGGGATCATTCTTAGCATTTGTTTGGTTTCTTCAACTTGAGTGACAGGGCATAACATCCATGGGCTTGTTGACTCTGTTTTCACACATGCTTTGTCCAAGAACCTGCATATTATTGATTCTAAGTTTTTTCCATGTATGTCAAAAATCATAGTGTTACTTTTTCAATCTTGGTCATTTTGGTGTCAATTTTGGTCGTGTAATTTTTTTACTTTTTTCAAAATTTGATCAAAATTGACACCAAAAGATCAATATTGAGATAGTAACACACCATACATGATTAAAATTGGACACAGTGACAGAAATTCTGTCATTATAGCTTCTATAGCTAAAAGTTTTTAGTGACGGTAATTGACTTTTAGTGAGAGGTCCTGTCATTAACTCTTAAATTCCTGTCAGTAAAGACTTTTAGCTAGAGAAGCAATAATAAGAGAATGTTGTCACTAAAAGTCTCAATTTTCTTGTAGTATCAGTTTCTCCTCGTAGTTATATAATTTGAAATTTTGGTTTCCCTTAGAACAAAATTCTATCTATGTGATATTATTGCCAATGTCCCTAATCCAAATACATAAAATTTAAGAGAAATTTGTTGATCAAGTTAGATAATAACCACTCAAAATAAGTTAAATATGAACACAAATAAATTACCTTAATGTGGGAGTAGAATCAATCCTATATCTCCCTTTGGAAGCAGCATAGTATTCCAAATCAAGCTCATAAAGCTCTTTAGGGTCCATGGGGACAGCCACCTTTCGTTTTCTAATGGTAGCCACAATCACCTTAGCCATTTTAGTGAAAGGGCTGCCTGTAGGCGGTTTGTGTCTATAAAACGGTGTACCAGCTAAAAATATAACAATGGATATTAATAGCCCAATAGTGGGGAGCCCATAACCAAGAGTCCAGCCCACGTTATCTTGGATGTACACAAGGACTGTGTTTGCAAATAGTGTACCCAAAAAGATGCTAAACAACCACCAATTAAAGAAGGAAAGCTTTTGGGACTTCTCTTTCGGGTCGAAGTCGTCGAATTGGTCCGCCCCGATTGTCGAAATATTGGGCTTTGTTCCGCCCGTGCCCACGGCCAATGTGTAGAGTGCACCAAAGAATACTCCCAATTGTAATGGGGTAACCTTGCTGCAACTTGACCCGGTTGGGTCGTTGCATGGGCTTGGCTTCAATGGATTAATTGATACCGATAGTGTTAACACCGACATTCCCTGCATTATATATTAGCATGTAAGTTCAATTTTTTTTTAAGAAAAATAACAATTAAAGAAAAAAAAAAATGTTAAAGAAATGGGTCTAGTGAGAGTAGTTCAAGTTTGTCAAGTAGTGTGATATTTTTATAATGGCTTAATTTATTGTTCTAGTTTTGTTGTTTTGTATGCCAAACAAACTTTATCTTGTGACTCTTGTCGGAGAATGGGCGTTGTACCAATTACATCATGGCCCAAAGTCCACCTTTGTCTTTTACCTCAATTGTAATTATAAGACCAATTATTAACTTACAAATATTTGTATATAGTAGGAATAATAATTAATTAATTAGAAAGGTGTATCAATTATTTGATTTCTTCTTTTTTGTTTATAATATACCCTCCCTACTACTAGGAAAGTTATTCTAACTTTTTTTTTACATTGATATCAATTTTTTTTCTCTCACATTTTATAATATTTTTCTCTCTCATCATTTTACCATATTTTTTAACTTTTGTGTTCAAAGTTTATGGACCGAAAAAGATTGAGTAAATAATAAAGAAAAAAGGTACCGAGAAGTAGATAGCGCAGGCAAGAAGAAAAGTCCAATATCGGCCCAAATGAGCATCGGCCACGTAAGCACCCAAAACGGGGGTCATCCAAATTGTGCCCACCCAATTAGTAACATTATTGGCAGATGTAACAGTGCTTTGATGCAATTTCTTGGTCAAGTATATGAAGAGGTTCGACGATATACCATAGAATGCCATACGCTCAAACACTTCGTATACTGCACATATATGTACGTATTTATATTAGTATATATACATCATTTCCACAATCTTTTAAAACATATTCTTTCATCCACAATTACCCAACTAATAATACTACTCAAGAAAAAGAAAAAAATCCATCACACATATGTTTGATGTATATGCAACTATATACCACGTATTTAATTTCACAACACACGATCATATATTCAATCTCATATGCCACCAAAATAAAGATGTATGTATTGCTTTATTTTTTAAAATATATATATAGTGGCCGGTGTCATTTTCTTAATATAAAAAATATCACTAAATCCAATTTCTCAAAAAAAATTTGGGACGGTGTGTTGGATCGTGTGGATCACATGAGATCATTAGTTCGATTTTTGTGTTTCATATTATATTTCACTTTTTAAATTATTTATATGTGTTATTTTATAAAATAATCAACACTATGTAATAATGGAATACAGAATACAGAGTGAAATAAGAAAAGTGAAAAAGATAAAATTAAAACTAATTTTGTCATAAATATCTATACCAGACATATATCTCTAGCTTTTTTTTTTTTTTATGAACGGTATGATAGAATCGTGTGGATAACCAAATTTTAAGAGAAGTATGTATACCAGACATATCTTATCGACATTGGAAGATACTACTGAACTAATAAGCTTTATACTAAAATGATTAAACAAGATATACCTACTTTTTTCCATAATATCTCTCGTTAATTTATGATGATTAATTAAGTAAGAAAGAATCGCCTACCCAACCAAACTCAAAGAATCAAATTAACTATTCAGATATTATTCCAACTTAATTTGGCTGAAAAAATATCCGTTTGAATTAATTAGTATTCTATACTTCAACGTACACTTTTTTTCTTTACTTTTATGTGTGAATATTTGAATGATAATTTTGTAAATTTTTGTTTATAAAGTAAGTAGATAAATAAATTAAATTGTTTGAATTGTAATTTCGGAACGATGTGAGTATCTAATAATACTACTGTAATTAAAGACAATTTAGTTTATGATCGACGACATTATTAAACTTGTATAAACACAATAAAAAAAAAAAATAGTCGATCAACCATATATTCAATATATTAAGCTTGATAATAAATAAGTCAAATATCAAACACTTTAAATACTAACTATTTCTACTCGGAATCAAAAGACAAAAACTTATGTGAACTTGTTCACGTGAGCTTTTGTATATGTAAAGTTATGTATTTACAGTTTAAAAGTAAGTATTTTTTTAAGGGTGACTCCCTCCATTCCAACTCAACTTTCCTTTTTCGTTTTTGTCGTTGAAAAGCTACTCATTCTTGTTTTTGCTGGTAATTATTCCCTCTCTCGCATTTCATTATATTTTTTTTTTTCTCTCAATCACATCACCTCTAGTACATCTACTTATTATATTAGTATTTTTTAACTTTCATGCCCGGAGCTCATGGGGAGGAACGGAGGGAGAATGTAAAATAAGTAACAGTTGAAAATTCGAGTTAAGGTGAACTCGAAAAACCAACTTGAATCATAAGTAATTCCGAGAAAGGGGATGTTCCCTTTTTCTTTTCTTTTTTAAAGGGATAAAGGAAAGAAAAGCAGAACAGAATATGCAAGAGAGAGAGATTAGGGGAGAAATTAGTTACCAACAATAAAGAAACAGGCAGTCCATCCACCCCTTTTGGATCTGAGAATGGGATTGCCTTTCAGATCCACTGTCCCATCCTGCGTATATCCCTCATCACTCCCGTTCCCATTCTCTTCAGCTGCCATAACCATTTTTATTTCTGATGTTTTTCAAATTAGAAATCTGCCTGCTGCGGTTTTTGATGCTCTCTTTTAAGCCTACTTATAAAAGAATCTTGCTTGGAGTATCAACGCTGTTGTTGACTTGATGATGATGTTTACACACACTTACAAACCCCACTAATTATTTCAACTATTTTATTTTATCTTTTGCAGCTATTATTGAGTATTGAGGACTGGGAGGAGGAATTAATTGATTATGTATTCGAATCTTGGACGATTCCTGGTGTGGCGTACGTGGACATAAAATCAAAATTATTTTTTACATTTTTTTATTCACACCTTAATACATGGGAATGGGATGCACGCATATTTACACGTGGACATGGAGAACTAATTAATTACAATAATTTCGGAATAATGCCCATTATTAATATTGATTCTCAATTTAGGTCCCAAGTTTCCAACTCCAATTATTGGGCTTTTTTGTCTCTCCCTTTTTTTCTCACTTTGGGGCCCATTTCTTTATATTTTCTTCATTTCTTTTTTTACATCAGTTCAAGATCACACACAATTTAATTTAGGTCCCAAGTTTTCCAACTTTGAAATATTTTCAATTATTCTACTTTTTTTTTCTCAATATGATTCCCATTTTATAAAATTTTCATTTCTTTTTTACCTCAATTCAAAATCAGACACAAGTTTTTTCACCAACCTCTGATTCAAATCATGTGGATTGAATATATTTTTTGAGTTGTGTGTGTGTGTGTTTTTTTGTTTTTTTTTTTTCCGTTTTGTATGACTTAAATTGAGGGAGGAAAATTATGTTGGGTCTTATTTTGAGAGAAAATGAGAATAGTAAAAAGCTGCTAAAATTGAGACTAGTTGATAGTAAATCTCAAAACTAAGTCTCGTCCTACTTCAAAAAAATTCAATTTGATTTACTGTATATACATCTAAGATAAGGGAATCGGTATAAAAAATAATAATAATAATAGAAATCATTAACTATTCTATTTTCTAATCCTATTATTAAAGTCCAATTTGATAGGATAAATTGATCAAAATTTATATCCATATAAACGTGTTCGATTATATGCATCTGAGGAAAGACACATATTTACAATTCAATATAGATCATTTTAGATATCACTATCAACTCAACATATCTACCACCCAAGATGATATATTAAGTACTAGTATTATTCGTATGCTAATTTTAACCCACAAAATCTATAGGTTGGATTTATCGTTTTTGATACTACAAGTTGCATAGGTTGTGCCATGACCCATGTGCCATTGACCTTGATATTGACAGGTCTTTCTCCTAGTTGGGACCTTTAATATCACACATTAATTTTAATTATTCCTTAAAACAAAATATATATATATATGAATAAAGACAAACCTTGTATAAACGGACACCCTAAATTTATGAATTTATGCGGGTAATTGACTCGCCTACTTTGTCCTAATTAGAGTAAAATGAGTAAAAAATTGACATGTAGATATGATTTGAGAATTTTAGAAATTGTCTTAATAAGACATATTTCATGGGTAAAATATTACACATAAGTGTTCCTCGTTCAAAAATAATCAATGTCCTATAATATTGAAGGCAACACGTGTTAAAGATTCAGCAGAGTGGAACACGAAAAGTGGAATAGAGGAATCAAACCGTCAATAACTACCCTCAATCTTACTATAAATTCAGGCAATAGTTTTAAATGTATTATATACAATGTCGTAGAAGTCGAAAATCGATAATCGGACTGATTTGCACTGCCTAGCGCCTAGGCCGTCTAGATATTTAATATTTAT
This sequence comes from Galeopsis tetrahit, assembly GCA_963675135.1. Classification (NCBI taxonomy): domain Eukaryota; kingdom Viridiplantae; phylum Streptophyta; class Magnoliopsida; order Lamiales; family Lamiaceae; genus Galeopsis; species Galeopsis tetrahit. Next base: position 28,263,848 of record OY776125.1, on the reverse strand, counting down.
TTTCAATAAACATGGTTTTCACCCCTTGATCGATCGAATTTGGCAAAAAAAAAAACGTAAACCATGGCAAAGCCATGAGTATTGCTTAGAGGCTCGTCTTCGTTTGAAAAGTATGCACAATTGTCCAAATCAAACTTCTAAACAAAATAAATAATGGGCAACTAGGCGACCCCTAAACCGATTTTTGCAACAGAGGTTATATGTGCATGTGTGTGTGTTGTTGACTAAATTTTATGGTCTTCAATACTTTTGCGAGCATCATTGCCGAATTTTTCTACTCTTTTTCTTATTTGCGTTGTGAAGTGTTTTTTTTTAAAGACAATGCTACTGTGGTACGAGTAATTTTCACATAGTTGTGTCTAATACGGATCAAGTATATTTATACTAGCATAGACCCCGAGTTACACTAATTTTACAATATACTATATAAATATTATATTTATAATGAATATTTATTTTAATTGAGTAAAAATTGAAGTGATTATAGTTAAAAATTTGTACAAATTCTATCGGACTTGTCCACACCGGTAAGTGTTCGATCCCATCGTGTGGTGCCCAAATTCTTTTAATTGCCCAATTGGCTTCTCACACCCTGCCCACAGTATGTGATGGGTTAAAATTGGCAACACATCTAGAGTTTCTTTGTGAAAGTCATGTGACACCACACTTTTATTTTTAATATTTAAATACATTATCAACTACTTCAAATCTTTTCCCAAGCATCAAACAAGTCACCAAAATGGATATCAATCTCAGACTTTCAAAATGAGTGCTCCTAATTTATACATTCTATGTACTGATTTGGGTCAAAATTTGAATAATGTTCAAAAAAATTATAAAAATGTGTCATTTTAGATCATTTGTGCTAGTTTTAATATTCCACCTTATATTCTACTATCTAATTTACAATGTCTCATAATAATGAAAAAAATACATGTTAATGTATTTAAAATTTATGAAACATCGAGTAAAATACAAAAAGTGAACTAATTAATTATGAGAATTGATCTGGGGGGGGGGAATGTATCTTGAGTTCTTTTTATATACAGTATGCACACCAACTTCAATGCTTTTTCGTTTTACTTAAATTCCTATGCAACTCCAATGTTTTTTCTATTATCAGGATTGATCATGATCATGATTAGACATGCTCAAACCGTAATTGGGAAACCGTCGAACCGGCCTTAACCGTCGGTTACGGTTTAAAAATCGAACCGTAACCGAAAAATGGTGGTTCGGTTACGGTTTGAAATTTTGACAAACCGCAAACCGCCGGTTTGACGGTTTTAAAAAAAATTAATAATAATTTTTTTAATACACAATTCTTCTATTTTTAATGTATAAATTTAAGTTATATTACCTCCGTCCCACGATTTTATGCACACTTTCCTAAACCGGCGTCCCAACATTTTTTGCACACTCCAAAAAAAGGAAACAACTCACATAATTTTTACCAATAATACCCCTCTTTTATTCTATCTTCTTTTCCCTTTAGTCAAATCTCCTCCACTTTAATCAATGAATTACCAATAATATCCCTCCTTTACTTTACCTTATACATCACTTTATTTCATTTTCTTAATCTCCATGCCGGTCAAAGTGTGCATAAAATCCTGGGACGGAGGGAGTATAAATTTTTATTCAATTCTAGTAATGTATTTTCTAAAAAAGAAGTTAAAACGAACGAAAACGGAGTGAAAACGGAGATAATATTAAAAAATTTAAAAAAAAAAAGATAATCGGCAAACCGGCGGTTTCTAACTGTTGCGCATGCCTAGTCATGATTATGATTAGTAATATCTCTGTCCCTGAAAATGTTGCATAGTCATCCTCACGATATACACATATTTATCTTTCATGTACTCCTAATATTTTTTTTGGGGGTCCACCATACACTCGATCAAACTATTTTATTTATTTTATAATTTATATATAAAAATTTACAAAATTACTTCCAAAATTTTAATTATTACATTTTTTCTTTAAAAACAAGTGCAAGTTTTTTAGGGATGGAGGGAGTAATGTATTTTTTGTATAGTATAACACATTAAATCACATTTGGACACTTTCTTCCTCTCTGTTAGTTATGTGAGGGTTTGCACTACTTAAAAAAATATGTATAGAAATATGAAAAGAAGAGAACTCCTTTATAACTACAAATGTAGTGCATAAAGTGGATTTGAAGAAATCATTTTGATCGGTAGATATGGAAAATGATCAACTGAAGGAGACAAAATGCTTTAGTTCATCCAAAGTGGAGAATCTTTCCTAAGTGAACAGGATAAAAAGAAGAAAAGAAAATGAATTAAAAGTGGAAAATGAAAGGGAATAATTCTCGACCATTCTTGGTCCAAAGTGGGCAGCTACCAAACCAAAGTCCAAATTGTCAACGAAACCAACTCTAATACTTAGGGCGTGTTTTGAAGCTCTACAAATTGTTTTCGGAATCACTTTTTTTCAAAAGTTTGTGAGAGGGAGTTTTAAAAATAAGTGATTCTAGAAGCAGTTTGTAAAGTTTCAAAAAACATGTCCTTAGTACAATTTAAAATCATTTTTACATTTTACTGTCTTTCTCTATTCTTTTAACTTTTTTTTTCTATCTTTCTCTACCTTAATATCACACTGTCTATTTAATACTACTTTCTACGTCTGTCTATAAATTTTCTGTTACTTTTTTAAGAATAAAAAATTAAAATATATTTGTCAAAAAAGAATATGAAAAGCTTATAGGCACCCGGATGTAGTATTATTTTTTAAGTGTGCAAACAGTAAATAAAACACTTAACCTGAAACGGATGGAATGTTATTTATAAAAGAATGGCGTGATATCGCATTCTTGACTAACGTTTATTAAGGTTGCAGTGTAGGTTCCTTTCACGCCTTACCTTTTTCTTTTTGTTTTTAAATTGAGAAAAGGATTGGCATTACTTATTTACTTTATCCATCGACTTTCCTAACTTCATGGGTAACGGTAGGTATCTCCTCATTTGTGAAACCCTATAATCCAATTTATTAATCAAATATCTTACCTGTAAAAAAAAACCCAAATCAAATTGACATTTCACCTCACAATTTGATTTGCTCACTCTCTGTAATACTAGTCTTTTTATATATGCATCAGTAATTACATGCACATGCCTTAATTATTTTCAGAAAAATATAATATTAAAGATACAAGGGACTTTTGTTGAATTCATTTTCTCATACAAATTCAAGATACATTTGAATGCGTAACCTGGAAATCCACTCACCTAGTTTATAGTGAATAACAGTTTATGTAAATAAATAATGATTAAAATGTGAAGATATTAGTATTATTTTAAAAAAAAGGGGAGAGAGGGGGGGAATACTAAAATTGAGAATAATAAAATTTACGAAAGTGTGATGATTTGTAAAATACAATACTCTAGTTCTTAATTAGTTTCTTATAACTTTAATACTTTTTTTTTCTTTTTAAGATAGATATTTTTAGGGAACTAGCAAGTTGCGAGTAGAATGTGGACAGACCCTATTTAAAAGTGTAAATATAATTTTGAATTTATTAAATCAAATAACATTGATTACAAATTAAGATGTATGATAAAATTATAGATATAATACATTTGATGTGATAGTGAAAAAAATAATACTCCAATAGATAGAATATAATAAAATAATAAATAAATTGTTTATCCAAATAGAATGAGTAATATATAATGAGAGAAAAAATGGGTAATACTCACTCCATCTCAAGATAACTTTCATGGGTAGATGAGCACGCATATTAAAAAAGTGTAATAATGAGTGAAGTTTTGAGGGGTAGTTTTGTAAAACTTTAAGTATAAAGTAAATAAATGAGTTGACTTTTGTGTAGATGTGAAGAAAAAGTAATGTATTTGTGTAAAATTGAGAATATTGTGAATGTTGAGTTTATAAAGGATTTTTATTTTAAGGAGTAAAAGTTATTGTGGAATGTTTAAAAAATAAAAGTGTGAAAATAATTGTAGGAGGGAGGAGGGAGTATAATGAGACGGAGTGAGTATTTTTTATATTTCAACAAATTGGGTATGGTGGTCGCCTCTCAAATCTACGTCGTACGGACGGATCTCATAAAGAATGGAATGAGACTAAAGGGCCAAATCACTCGTGGGCCAAAAAAAATATTAAAAGAAATACTCATTTCATTTGAACTTTATTTAAGTTTATTTTTTATCCGTTCAAACTTAATATGTATATTTTTTGTAAATAAAAATATGTATTCTTTTAATATACTAATACATTATTTACTCTTTATTTTAAGCATTTCCTTTATATATAAACAATGAATCTTTGTTAAAATCTGTGAAAATGAATTATACATACAATTGTAACAATTTTTATACATGCATTAGACTTTCATTCATACTCATGTTGAATGTTTATTTTCATTTAAAAACAATTACTAATTAATAGTGTTTGTGGCATTATTGTATTTGAATGGTAAGTGCATTGATGTGAGTCATTCATTTTGCTCCAATATATCATATGGACCACTGTCCACTGGACCAGCATGCATAGTTATGCAAAAAAACAGCCCACTAGTAGTGGCATATACAAAAACCCGGCCCACGATGTATTTTAAATACTATCAATATACGACTTTAATATAAAGTCACTTCCAAATATTATAATAAAACTACAGAGTTTCTTAAAAAGATTAAAAAATTAAAAAGTACAATGCGTATAATTTTTTTTAAAGATGTTTTTTCAATTATATGCAAATGCACAAATATCGAAAAGACACCCCATAAATTTAATCGAGTCCGATAACTCCTCCGAGGACGTTGTATTATTATTAAATATCAGCTCGTTGCGATTTCTCGACAGCCTCCACACCGTGCATTGCCATATCAGTCCGAGGATCTTCGATTGTTCTTTCCCTGCTGCAAAAGTCACTGTAATGATCGTCGACCGTGATGGAGTAAAGAATAGGACATTCCAGCCAGCTAGTATTTTTTAATATTTGTGCATAGTATGGGGTGTCTTTTCGATATTTGTGCATTCGCATATAATTGAAAAAAAAATACAATTGAAAGAATTCCGTCTCATCTAAAAGTTCGAACTTGTAGAGAGTGTGGGAATTAATTCTTGTACGCCTGGTTTGCTCTGATACCATGAAAGAATTTCGTCTCGTCTAAAAGTCCGAACTTGTAGAGAATGTGGGAATTAATTATTGACATTAATTCCTAACAACAATACATTTATTTCTTTCCCCGTAGTATTTCTTTCCCCAAATATCGAAAAAATAAAGAAAATGTCTTAGACTCTATTGTTAATTTGTTATACACACACATAGCCAACATTTCAAACATATTTTTCACTATAAATTTCCTATAAAAATAATAATTTAATGATAAGAATGTCTAATTAACTGAATTTAAATATACATTTATTTAAATGAAAAACAATCCTAATGCATACTACTTAGCTTGTACAATGTTGATATGTAAAGGGCTCAAGGCCACTCCATATCTAAAAGTGATGGTGTTTGGTAAAAAAAAAAATACACGGATATTTTTAACTAAGCTTTGTTGTTTTCATTTTTGTAAGGGGTGCACTACAAGAAATACGGGAAATAGCGACGAAAATTTTAAAAACCTAAATTTCATCACTAAAATCAATCTTTAGCAACGAAATAGATATTTTCGTCACTAAATTCTTAGATTTAATATTTGCAACAAAATTTATATATTTCATCGCTATATTAGCAACAAATTGCTTCATTTCGTTGTTAATAATCAAAATAGCATTGAAAATTATATTTCGTCGCTAATATTTTGCAACAAAATAGAAATTTTCGTCGCTAAATTCTTAAATTTAATATTTGCAACAAAATTTATATATTTCATCGCTATATTAACAACAAATTATTGGAGTATATCTTCTATCACCCCTATATACTAAAAGGAAGTTTAATATTGCCACGTGTCATCATATGGTTAAATGTGATGATGTGTCGCATGTAGATTAAATTAATTTTTTTTAAATTTAATGTGTAATTAAACTATTGGTTAATACATATGTCATTGATATTAAAATGGAAAGTCTTACCTAAATTAAAATTAAAATCAATTAATATCTTATTTTAATTAAGTTCTCTTTTATGTTCTTTTGTCTAAAAATATATCTATACATTTTATAGAATATATCAATTTAATTAATTAATAAGATAAATTCATTTGTATATAATTTTAAAATATATTATAAATTAATTGATAAAATAAATTTTATCATACTAATTATACCTAAAAAAAAAAATTTTAAAATAAAAAATTATATAATAAAATTTTAAATTATGAAAAGTAAATTTACCTATGAAATTTTATAAGTGTATCTTTTAAAATATGAGTTATACTATTTTGAATATTACTCCATAACTTTTATCAATATACCGCGTAATACGCGGGGAGTCATCTAGTCATCAAATATTCGGCAGTATATTTGATGATAATTAACAACGTATCTAATATTTGATTATTCAAATATTAAGTTTCCTAATTTAATTATTTTGTTTCTTTATTTCAGCATTGGGCCATAGTTGAAAAGGCTCATTCTTATGTATATATTACTCTGCTCCACACGATAGTTTTCAATTAATGAGAAATACCTTTTCTTTATACACTTGCAAATATTATCATGGCATCAGAGCGCCGATTCTGGTAACTCTCTCACCATTATAAAATTATCTTTCCGCTGCAACTTAATATGGTCGTCGACGTAGCAATTGCCGTACCTGGGTTAACCGCTGAGCACATGACTCGGCTGATTGAATTTATGCACAATGAGTTTCAAGCTGGAGCAGTTTCTTCAACGACACCGACGACACATATGGCAAATCACACACGATCTTGGATCATAGATTCGGGGGCAACTGAACACATTACGTGCCATGCCGGTGCATTGATTGATGGCGTATCTACTCATTCAGAACCTTCTGTGAAAATACCAAACGGTGATATGGTTTCGGTTCACTCAATTGGTCGACTCGTATTAGGGAACGGGTTGTGTCTTAGTCGCGTTTTATTCAATCCACAATTTCATTGCAATTTGCTTTCAGTTAGTCGTCTTACCAATGAATTGAATTGTGTGTTCACCTTTTTCCGCGATTTCTGTATTTTACAGGACTTACCCTCGAGGAGGCTGATTGGAGTGGGTAGGCATTGTGATGGTCTGTACTACCTTGAGCCGTCGAAAATTGAGGGGGCCGTCTTAGCCGTTGTTGGTGATTCAGGATTATGGCATAAACGTTTGGGACATGCCTCCGATGGAAAATTAAAACACATTTGTTCCTTGAAGGCCCGTGGAAAGAACCCTAACTTTTATGATTCTTGTATTCGAGCTAAACAAACTCGTTTACCTTTTCCCATTAGCACAACGGTTACTTCTCATTGTTTTGAATTATTACATTGTGACATTTGGGGTCCTTATAAATGTGACACGTTTAGTGGTGCTCGATATTTTTTTATCAATTGTTGATGATCACAGCAGAGGTGTTTGGGTTTATCTTGTACGTAGAAAATCTGATGTTGCAACCTCTTTGATTAAATTTCTAAACATGGTTCGAACTCAATTTGGCCAATCAGTCAAACGAGTGCGCTCGGATAATGGCTTCGAGTTTCAAACGTCGATTTTACTTGATTATTATGCAGCTAATGGGATTTTATTGGAGACTTCTTGCACAGACACACCACAACAAAATGGGGTTGTCGAGCGCAAGCATCGTCACATACTAGAGGTTGCTCGAGCACTTAGATTTGAGTCAGGGCTGCCAATTGAGTTTTGGGGAGAATGTATCCTTACTGCAGTTTACATTATCAATCAACTACCTTCTCATATTGTTGATAATAAATCACCGTACGATGTTTTGTTCGGTAAGACGCCATCATATGATCATTTTCGAGTTTTTGGGTGCTTAATATATGCGTATGAGAATCGACGCAAGGACAAGTTTGGAGGAAGGGGGAGTGCGTGCATTTTCGTTGGTTATCCCGTTGGCCAAAAGGCATATCGAGTGTTTGATCTACATACTCAGAAATTTTTCAACTCACGAGATGTCACCTTCGTTGAGAACCTATTTCCGTTTAAAGGGAGTGACGGCTTAGACTTTGCGGATGCCCTACGAAGAGCCCAGAATTTTGTTCGAGACCCCGCCCCTAGCCTCGACCGTGTTCAGCCCACAACTCGCCCTTATATCCGACGAGCCTCGTCAAGTGATGATCAAGCACTTGAGTTATCGAGCATTCGTCCTCCACTAGACAGTGGGACCACGGTACCCGACGCTGCACCTTCTCTCGATGCGCCTACCGTGGATGTTATTGCACCGCCTGCACCATTGATTGAAACTTGGGTGAGTCTCCGTCCCAAGAAACGTCCCAAACACTTGGACTCTTACGAGACTTCCTTGCCCCCCTTATTAGACCATTCACGATCCACTGCCAATTCAGTCGACTCGACGGTATATCCTCTATCCCATTTCATTACATATAATAAATTTTCTCCTGCTCATAAGACTTTCCTAGCGGCCATCACGTCACGTTATGAGCCAAAATATTTCTCTCAGGATGTTAAAGACCCCTTATGGCGTGAGGCTATGGCAAAGAAAATTCATGCATTTGAGGTGAATGGTACATGGATCTTAACCGATTTGCCACCCGGAAAGAAAGTTGTTGGATCGAAATGGGTATATAAAATAAAGTATAAACCAAATGGTGACATAGAGCGTTACAAGGCTCGTTTGGTCGCAAAGGGATTCATGCAAATTGAGGGCGTTGATTTTCATGAAACATTTGCCCCAGTGGCAAAGCTTGTCACTGTTCGCTGCATGTTAAGCATTGCTGCACGACGAAATTGGGAAGTGCATCAGTTAGACATCAACAATGCTTTCCTACACGGAGATCTACATGAGAACGTATATAAGCGGATTCCGCAAGGATTTGCAAAAGAAGGCAAAACACGTGTTTGCAAACTACAAAAATCTCTTTATGGGCTTAGACAAGCTTCTCGAAACTGGTATGAAAAGTTCACCCATGCTCATTTCTTGATCGGATTTCATCAATCACGAGCCGATCACTCTCTTTTCATCTTTCGAAAAGGTACCACTTACGTATCCGCACTTATATATGTTGATGATGTTCTTTTGGCCGGCAATGATCCCGATCACATAAATTATGTTAAACGATACTTGGATGATGAGTTTAGCATTAAAGACTTGGGTATGTTGAAATTTTTTTGGGAATTGAGGTTGCTTGCTCCCCTGAAGGCTTCGTGTTAAGTCAACACAAGTATGCACTTGATATATTGGAGGAAAGTGGATTGCAAGGTTGTCGACCAAGTGCATTCCCTATGGAACAAAACCTTAAGCTAAGCCCTGATGATGATACGCCTTTTGTTGATGCAACTCAATACAGACGCTTGGTTGGTCGTCTCTTGTATCTCACCGTAACTCGTCCCGACATCGTCTTCCCGGTGAGCCAATTAAGCCAATTTTTGAATCAACCACGTCAAAGTCACCTCAATGCGGTCCATCGTGTTTTACGCTATTTGAAACAAACACCCGGGCAAGGCATATTTCTTTCGGCCCATGGAAATTTTGATCTCCAAGGACATTGTGACACAGATTGGGCGGGGTGTCCCTTCACTAGGCGATCATCCACAGGGTATTTCATCACTCTTGGGGGCTCTCCCGTTTCGTGGCACACGAAAAAACAATCAGTTGTATCTCGATCATCAGCCGAGGCGGAATATAGAGCAATGGCCACTACAGTGTGTGAAATTATTTGGTTACGTTGGCTATTGGAGGATTTCGGGGTTCGCCAAACTGGTCCTACGCCACTTTATTGCGATAATCAAGCGGCTCGTCACATTGCCGTTAATCCAGTGTTTCATGAACGTACAAAACACGTTGAGATGGACTGTTATTTTGTTCGAGAAAGGGTTGCTAATGGCGATATTAAACCATGCATGGTCCATACAATGAATCAAGTGGCAGATATTTCTACTAAAGCCCTTGGGGCCGATCGTTTTCGCTTTCTTCGTGGCAAGTTGGGTGTTCGAGATTTACACACTCCAACTTGAGGGGGAGTATTGGAGTATATCTTCTATCATCAAATATTCGGCAGTATATTTGATGATAATTAATAGCGTATCTAATATTTGATTATTCAAATATTTAGTTTCCTAATTTAATTATTTTGTTTCTTTATTTCAGCATTGGGCCATAGTTGAAAAGGCCCATTCTTATGTATATATTACTCTGCTCCACACGGCAGTTTTCAATTAATGAGAAATACCTTTTCTTTATACACTTGCAAATATTATCACAAATTGCTTCATTTTGTTGTTAATAATTAAAACAACAATGAAAATTATATTTCGCGATGAAATAGAAATTTTCGTGGCTAATTTTTTGAAATTATTTTTTGCAACAAAATTTATATATTTCATCACTATATTAGCAACAATTTTGTTCATTTTGTTGTTAATAATCAGAACATCAATGAAAATTATATTTCGTCGCCAATATTTTGCGATGAAATAGAATTTTTTGTGGCTGCTTTCTTGAAATTAATTTTTGCAACAAAATTTATAAATTTCATCGCTATATTAGCAACAAATTGCTTTATTTTGTTGTTAATAATCAAAACATCAATGAAAATTATATTTTGTCGCTAATATTTTGCGATGAAATAAAAAATTTTGTGGCTAATTTCTTGAAATTAATTTTTGCAACAAAATTTATATATTTCATCGTTATATTAGCAACAAATTGCTTCATTTTGTTGTTAGTAATTAGAACAATGAAAATTATATTTCGTCACTAATTTTTTGCGATGAGATTAAAATATTTCATCGCTATACTAGCAACGAATTGCTTCATTTTGTTGTTAATAATCAGAATAACAATGAAAATTATATTTCGTCGCTAATATTTTAGCGACAAAATTAAAATTTGTATGACTAATTTTGTGGATTTAATATTTGCGAGAAAATCAAAATATTTCAACACCTTATTAGCAAAATAATATTTTATTTTATTATTAATAATCAGAACAATAATGAAAATTATATTTCGTCTCTAATATTTTAGTGATTAAATAAAAAAATTCATGTTTAATTCTCATGAATTAAAAATGGTTGTCGTTTAAACATAATAAAGGAAAAAAGTTTGAGTGCATGCATAGTGTGAAACAATAGAGACGGTTCCAACACTATGATGTTTGAAATAATATGATCAATATAATTTTATTTACACTCATTAATTTGACATATTAAGTTATTTGTTTGATTTATTTTGGGGTATAATTTCTTGATTTCATTATGTATAATTTGTTTTATATTTTTCGGTTATCTTGATTTCATTAATTATTTGTTGTTATTTCTACTAAGCATGAGGGAAGAGTACTACTTCAACTATGCATATTAAATCTAGAAAATCGTTTTAAATGTTTAATAATTCTCTCAAATTTGTATCTTATATAAATCGGTTTGAATGTTTATAAAAATATTTATAAATATGAAGATGCAAATGAAGATGGACATAAATAAAGATGAGAGGATGAAGATTGGATGTAATACTTATTATTTTTTTGGAATTGTTAAAGTAACATTGATTTTTTACAATTGAAATTATTTTAAATATTACAAGTTAATATATGTGAAAAATTAATCAATATTTATAAATATTTTTATAAATTAATCAATATTTATAAATATTACAATTGGAATTATTTTTATTATTTATATAATTGTTACAAGTTAAAAATTAATCAATTAATATATGTGAAATAAATTAATTAAATAAGTAAAATCAACTAAATTAGTAACAATTGAATACATATATAATTAATATTAAAAATTGAACCAAAGAGCTGTCTGTCCGAGTGGTGGACGCCCAGCTATGGGCGCCTATCCACCTGGGATCAATTCCCACAAAGACCAAATAAATAGTCATTTAAATAAAATGGGGAGGGGTATGCGTGTTGGTTGGGTCGGTAGCTAATTATAATATTTTTGTCGCTAATGTGAGTTAGCGATAAATAGTCATTTAAATAAAATGGGGAGGGGTATGCGTGTTGGTTGGGTCGGTAGCTAATTATAATATTTTTGTCGCTAATGTGAGTTAGCGATGAAATAATTTCATCGCATGATTTGTTGCTATACACCCGTCGCTAACGTGTTTGCGACAAATGTTTGATTTTCCTCGCAAACATTTTGCGATGAAACTCATATTTTCGTCGCTAATATTTTGCGATGAAACTACCTGCGACAAAATTATTTCATCGCTAACTCACGTTAGCGACGAAAATATTAGAATTAGCGACAAATTTTTTCGCGGCTAAATTGCAGTTTTCTTGTAGTGGTAACAAGTAACAACTTCCATTATGAGATCCCTAACAATTAAATGGAGGTTTTTCCATACTAGTTTCTAAAACTATTAGGACATGTTTGTTTCATGGGTTGGGATAAGATGGGTTAAGACGTGGTGGGAGGCTAGATAAACCTAAGGGAGAGGCTAGATAAACCCAAGGGGAGGCTAGGTTGTCTAAACCTATGAAATCTAGTTTATAAAACCGGGTCAAATTATAAACCCGGGTCAAGGTGTTTAAAATTATGAGAAACCAAACATGAGAGAAGATGGGTCTACATATCAAACTCATCACTAAACCCCCCCTAAACCCATGAAGATGTGTAAAATTACCTAAATTATTATTATTGTTAATTTTTGTTGTTGTGATGGGTTGTTATTATTACTATATATTATTTAAAAATTATTAATATTGAAAAATTATAGTATTATATATTATTATTAATATATACAAATATTATTGTTGAGGGTTTAAATTACTATTATTAAATAATACGGAGTAAATATTTTCTTAATTTAACGGTATGTATTATTAATATTTTTATAACTATTACTACATATTAATGTATATTTAATTATTATTTAATTTTTAAATTTATTATTTTTATTATTGATTTTCAAAATTTTATTATGAATAATAAATTATTATTTATTTAATTGTCATAATATTAAATATTAATTTTTTTAATTATTATTATTGAAAGTGAAAAATAATATGTGAAAATGAAAATAAATAATAGGAGTAATATTTTATATAATAATAATAAAATTCATTCCATACATCATGGAATACATAATACCATGGGGTATGGAAGGAATGATTATTCCTTATTTTTTTTTAGTAATGACCATTCCATTCGGAATGATTATTCCTATTAAATAAATATATCAATCATGGTATTTGGAATGAACTAAAGAATGATCATTTCATTCCTAATTCATTCCTACATACCAATCATGCCCTTAGAAATGTGATAAAATTAATAGGAAATAAAAATATTATAGAACTTTCCATTAAACGACTCTCAATACACCATAAAAAACTCACAAAATTATTAATTATTCAATAAAGAATCATAATGATAGGATAAACTAAAATATGAATACGAGACATGATTTATATCACTAGGGCATTACGTCTTATTTACTACTACTACGATTACACAATTATAACAATTACTTACGAATTATAATGTGCAATCTGTATGAAATAATACTTTCTCTCTCTCAATTCAAGGAGATTTGCACTCTTATTATCTCAAATTAATTTGCATACTCTGTAGATGTTGTTAACTCTTAAATGCTTTAACATTATCAACAACATCTTAATTTGACCTTCCTTGATTTATTCTAAGTCCTTTCTGAAATGTTACATTAAATGTTGGACTAAATGCTCTCACATTCAGGTACGATTCTAGAAGTTTCTACAAGAGTTTGGAACCTGGAAGATTCCAGAATGCTGGAGAACGTGATAGAAGAGTCAGCAGTTTAGAACGACCTGGAAGATGGAAGAAGGATCTAGAGAGATCATGGAAGTTGAGTTCCTAAAAAATAGGATCTCATATGGAGGGATCTAGAATTCGGCTATTGCTCTATAAATACTGCTGGAGACTTTCATTTCAAAGCATGCACTATTCGAGTAACACATATTCTGAGCGTACATCCCTGGTTAGGAGTTAGGGTCAGTAGTTGTATCATTTAATATACACCGAAGATTATCATACATTCCCGTGTATTTAGTTCTAGTCTTGTATCGATTGAGAGTGAATCATAGATCAGATTAGTTCTTTAGACAGTGATCAAACACTTAAGTCTCTTTACAGATTCAGGCACCTGCCTCGATTGTAGTTTCGGTTTGTGGAATGTTGAAGTAATTGTTGAGACATTTCACACGACATTTTTAGTAAACTTACGAAGTAAGTTGTTTTCGCCGTAAGGCATAACATAAGTTTTGTTATTAATAAAATCTATGTTAAAATTATTCCATTTTGTTCTTATTGTTTTAGTGTTTTAGTCTTCCATTGTGTCTACTTCTTTGTATTCTGTTAGGGTATGTTTACTTTTGGTTTTAAAAACCAGGTTTTGGATTTTAAGATCCAAAACCCGTTTTACTTCGGGATTTAAAAACCGGTTTTCAAAATCCACTCAAAATCACCCTTATCAAACATTTTGATTTGACATAAAGTTATATCTATATAATATTACTCCAATCATTATATTCTTTCACAACAATAATATAATAATACTATAATAATATAATAATACAATAATATAATACATTTAATCATTATAGTCTCATCAAACAATAATATAATAATACAAACTCATTCAATCTTACAACTTGATTTGACATAAAGTTAAATTCTTCACTATTTCAAAACCCAAAAGAAACACTCATATTACTATTCATCGGGATTTCAAAAACTCGGTTTTTAAAACCACTCAAAGCCCAAAGTAAACACCCCCTTAGAGTTAATGTTACACTATTTATCTCAACATTCAGTGTAACATTGTTCTGTTTTTCACTTAAACACTAGATACTCCACGCACACTTTCATACTCCAAAATTAAACAAATATATTATAATTTTCATCCTCAAAATATACATACATATACTCGTGCTATTATTTTTTTACTATCAATCTACAATTTTTTTGAAGTTGATCAGATGGACTTACAAAACTAAAAATTATTCCACGCAAAACATAAATCTAATTGCGCATAAAATGATATAAGAGTAAAGAAAAACAGAGAATCAAACCGTTGAAACCAATAAAGAATTAGGCATGGTTGTTACAATCCTCAATACATGACGTCTCTATATTTATATTTAAATGGCTGCTGCTTATTTTCTTGTTCTACCTTACCACCCTCAAGCTTATTTTCTTGTTCCATAATTAAGTAATAGCGGGCTCATGGGCCCAACAATTGGGCTACCTCCCGTAACTAATGGGCTGACACCCGCTGACCGTTGGGTCTTTTGCTCTCTATTAACTCGTTTTGCAAGTTGCAACCCTTTGATACAAATAAAGGGGCGGAGGGAGAATAGAATTTAAATTGAGATTTTTTTTATTTTTTTTTTATATTTAAGGTTAAAAAAAAAAAATTGTATGAGGCCAATCCAATCTACATCCCCATGATTAAAAGGCCCAAAAAAAAGTTCGTAAAAATGCACTTGACACTTAGTCTATACAAGTATGCATATTTTATATTTATGGAGTAATTATTATTTAATTTGATTATTGTGTTTAATTTATGAATAAATTTATTTTGATCTATAACTTATAAGTTATGAATTAGAGTTGATATAATAATAATTATTTTACTATCTAATTCAATTAGGAATAAGTTATGAATTAACAATTAGAGTTTGTATTATAATTACTAATTTGTTACATTATGCTAAATTAATTATTTTCAACTCACTATCTAATTAAACTAAAAAATGCCAACTAAAAAATGACGAAAGATAAACTTATATTAAAGAAGCTTAAGACAACGAAAAAATAATTCGATCTTCGAGAATTTATGTTCAAGGGAATGAAATCTCAAGAAACTCCTTGCACTTTTTCAAATAGACGAGTCTCAATGGACAGGGAGTCTTCTTCAACCCCATCATTTAATTCGCCTCAAATTCAAGAAAATAAAAGGAGTATAAGTGTAATTTTTTTATTTGAAGGTTATGTAATTTTTTATTTTTTTAAAGTTTTTTCGAACCGTATGACTTAATATTTTTCGCACCCCCGAAATTGAAATCCTGGATCCGCCACTGAATAAAGGCCGTGGACTCGCAATTACGTACCATCGAGAGCCCGATTGAGGGGCTGCAATGGGCTAGCATGGCGAGAGTCATTTTATCAAATTTTTAGTCATTTTTTATACTGTCTTTTATTTATGTTATTTGAGTTAGTTTTGTTGTTAGTCCAGTAGTTAGTAGTAATTAGTTGGTTAGGATATGGGCATATTGTGTGGTAGAATTGATTTCCCATATAAAAGGAATGTGAAGCTACCGTATGAAAAAAATGAGAAATTAATAGAAGTCTTTTGCAAAGTTATTTGCAGCTCTGTTTTCTTGCTAGCCTGAGCTAGGGTAGCGAATTTATTCGTATTTCGTATCGTGGTTCACTGGTTCTTATCATCATTCAACTCCTTCTCACAGACATAGAAATATAAAATATTGAAGTATATGAAGATATAATAATTATATTTAAAAAATATAGAAATATAATAAGTTAGTGGTTATAAAATAATCCATTCAAACACATAATTCAACTCATCAAAGAATGTCATTGACAGTGTCGTCCCAATTTAATTTTGCGGGCATGAGGTGTTTTTTTACCGGGCTTGCAGGAAAGGCCATAAAAAAATTAAAAAATACTACTAACCTTTAATATAAGTTAAATTTCAGCGCATTATAAATTTTGGTGAAGAACAATGCTCAACTTTTGCACAAAGTTATTGTCGGAACAATATTAGAAATGGATATTAGAGTTTTTTTTGGGTGAATAAAGGTTACATATTAAGAGGAGAAAAAAGATACAAAATTATAAGATCATAAGTCGAACAAAATGTTAGATCGCCGTTAAAATCTTATTCGAAAAGATCCGGAACAAAGGAAAAAGATACATACTCTTTAAATCAAAGAAAAAAGAACAATATGACAGTAAATTTAATTTCAACCACAAATTAAATAAGGTTGTGTTTGGATAGGGGAATTTAATTTGAGAAGGTATTTCAAATGAAAGGATTTAAAAATAAATGGATTTCAAATGACATGTTTTTAGTGAGAATTTAAAATCCTTCCAATTTTAACTAAAAAAAATGTTTAGGATTTTAAATTCATTGATTTACTTTTTAATTCAAACAAGTCGAGTGGATTCGGATAGATATTTAGGAGGGTGTATTCAATTGAGATTCTGTTGGATTTTTTTGGACTTTTAAAATTTGGGGGTATTCAATCCGGATTTTTAAAAGTCTTTCAAAATTTTGAGGTATTCAATATGGATTTTAAAAAGTCTTTAGAAATCTTTCGGTATTCAACAATCTATGGATTTTAATACTCTATGGATTTCGTTGGATTCTCTTTCAAAAATATAAATAAATTTCACTATTCAAAATCTCTTCTAAAAAGTAGAGATTTCAATGGATTCTCTTAGAAGACTTGAAAGAGAAGAAAAAAAAAACTTTTGTTAACTATGTTCTTCGATAAGCATCACAAATTCTTCACCATCATTATTATCGTGAAAAAGATTATATCTCTTTATTTTAAAATTATGTTATTTCTTTAAAAATTATAGTATATCAGACACCCTTATTTAATCGACGTGAATTCCCCATTTCGATATATCTAAAAAGATTTTGGTGGTCAATTACATGTTGTTCGATATATCTAAAAAGATTTTGGTGGTCAAGGGCAATTATTCAATTGAATTTTTGATATTTTCAAATTGCAATCGATTCACAAGTTCCATCTCAAACACAATCTTAAACACAAGCAGCAGAGTTAGTATTGATTCGTGCTGAATTACATAAATTTTTTGGGAAACAATGTCGCTCTGATGAATTTTCAGTAGAATATAAAGAAGATCAAGATTCACCACTAGTATTGCTAATGCTAATAAATGAGGAACTGAAGCTAATGCATGGAGAACTAGTATTGCTAATGCTAAATGAATGAGGCGGAGGTATAATCGTGATGGAAATGAAGATGAGAATAATAATGATGAATAATATTTTTTTTTTTAACTAGGGGCGTAGTTTATGGAAATTCATGTAAATCAATAAAAAAAATGTGTATTTCAGAATCCTGTCAAATCTATAAAAATTCATATAAATCAATAAAAAAGTCAGTCAAACTCTGCATAGAGTCTATGAATTTTCTAAATTCACGGACTTTTTAAAGTTCAAAAAAATCCAACATAATCTAAATTGAATACACCCCCTTAATTTCATCGCAAAAGTTGTGGAATTTTAACTCACAAATAAAATAAGCTCAATTGAATACACCCCTTAATTTCATCGCAAAAGTTGTGGAATTTTAACTCACAAATAAAATAAGCATTGTGCATACTATTCAATATGTTTTATTTATATGAAGTAAGAATGTGTTTGAATAAAAGATTTCAATGAGAATGAGAATTTTGAGTGAATTACAATGACAATACATTTTAGTGTTTACTTTAATTTTTTATATTTTTAAATACAGTATATAAGTGTGTATATAAGTGAGGATAAAAACCATTCTCACAAAACCACAATTACACATCATCTACCATTCTCACAAAAGAATTTTGATACAATCACCCCAAATGTTTTTTTTTTATTTTTATGTATATAAACACGTACTCTTCATTTTTTATTTTGTGGGTCTAATAATCCATTTAAATCGATTCAATCTAATTAACTAACACACTGAGATAAACTAAAACAAGTGGAAGAAATTTACTGTGGTATCATTTTACTGTGCAATCGATACCATTCTTCAATAGAAAGATTGCCACTTTTTAAGATATAATTGATTTTAAAGGTGATAACGTTTCAGTTGAAAATTAATACTCGATCCATACAATTTCATTATTCACACTTTCCTTTTTTGGTTATCCAATTTTATTACGCTCATTCTCTTTTTGGAAATAATATTATTCACACTACTTTATCTTCACCCTTCAACCACCACTTATTTACTTAAATTCCCACTAACTTTATTCATAAACAATCATTTTATCTATAAATGGATCCCATAACATCCCATCATACCCCCAACTTATCTACTTTATACATAAACTAATCAATATTCATTAAAACCCTGTTGGAGTGTGGAGCCTGAATTAATCCTAACGGGCTTGGAGTGTAGGACAAGTTTGATCCTAACGGGCCTGGTATCTAGAGCTCGGTTAGGGTTTCCGCAATCTGGAGAGAAAGATGTCTGGGATGAGCGTGAAAATCGAGAAGTTTACGGGGAGGAACGGTTTTAGTTTATGGCAAATCAAGATGCGTGCTTTGTTGAAACAATAAGGGTTGTGGGCACCGCTGATGAAAAAGACGGTGGATCTGGACGAATCTAAGATGGCCACTCTGGTATCTAGAGCTCGGTTAGGGTTTCCGCAATCTGGAGAGAAAGATGTCTAGGATGAGCGTGAAAATCGAGAAGTTTACGGGGAGGAACAATTTTAGTTTATGGCAAATCAAGATGCGTGCTTTGTTGAAACAACAAGGGTTGTGGGCACCGCTGATGAAAAAGACGGTGGATCTGGACGAATCTAAGATGGCCACTCTGGAGGAGAAGACACACTCAACAATTATGTTGTGCCTTGCAGAGGTACCACAGACAAGGCCTTGTGTTTCAAAGGCAAGAGTATGGAGCTGGTGGGTTATGTGGATGCAGACTTGGCATCAAACGACCTTGATGGGAGAAGAAGTACAACCGGGTATGTCTTTACTTATGGTGGTACTGCTATATCTTGGACTTCCAAGTTGCAGAAGGTTGTTGCACTGTCCACTACTGAGGCAGAATATGTAGCTGTGACAGAGGCAAGTAAGGAGATGGTGTGGTTGCAGAATTTCTTGGGAGAACTTGGGAAGGAGCATGAGAATAGCACTCTTTTCAGTGATAGTCAAAGTGTTATATTTCTTGCAAAGAATCCGGCGTTCCACTCAAGGACAAAGCATGTTGGGTTTAAGTACCACTACATTCGTCACCTTTTAGAGAAGAAGATTTTGCAGCTTGTGAAGATTCTTGGAAGTGAGAATCCATTTACTAAGGTAGTGACCTTAGAGAAGTTGAAGCTATGTATAGCTTCAATTGGCCTTGGAACTTGAAGATAAGGCTTGGCGATGTCAGGCGGATACGGGGGGGAGAATCAAGAAGATATGATTACATGGAGAATTCAGTCTCGAAGTGGGAGATTGTTGGAGTGTGGAGCCTGAATTAATCCTAACGGGCTTGGAGTGTAGGATAAGTTTGATCCTAACGGGCCTGGAGTGGGGGAGCAAGTCTTTTCCTAATAAGCTTAGGGTTAATTATGACAAGTTTTCTATTATAAATAGATGTTCTCTCATTGTAATCAGTATCCGAAAAACATAGTGCAATACCTGGCTTGGCATCGCCCCCAGACGTAGTCGTAAGACGAACTGGGTAATCAAATCTCGTGTTATTTTCTTTTCGTCATCGTGTGCGTGTGTTTATTTCCTAACAAACCCGTGCCCGGAGAAGTGGGCATAATAAAATTGAACGGAGGGAGTAATATTTATTCGGTCTAAAATTGTAAATTCATTATGTCAATTTCTATAAACACAAATTTTAATAAATATTGATTGTTTTATGTATAAAGTCATATAGATTGGAGTATGATAGAGTACGGTGAAATTAATAAAAAGAGAATTATGATAAATACAGTATAGGGCAAACCCATAATACAGTATACAATTTGACCATTAAAAAGAAGTGAGAATAATAAAACTAAATGATCTAAGCCAACAAATTATGATAAATAGAAAATGTGAGTAATTTGAAAATAATATTAGAACTTGGAGTAAAATAAAATGAAGGCTGAAATGACTAAAAAGTCCCTGGGCGTATCCCAACTGCCATCCCACGCGAATCCAACTGCTGATTTCCCTGGGCTCTCTTTTAAAATTTGGTTCAATTTGAGAAGAAACAGAATCCATAAATCCAGAAAGAAAATGATGTGCCAAAATTGCAAAATCGAAAGCGAAAACATGTGCGATCAAGAACTCCTCCAAGATGAAGACCACCTCTCCGCCGCCGCCGCCCCTGAATACACCCCCACCAAGCGCTATTCTTCTTCGCAGTTTCAACAACCCTTTCCCAAAAGGGCCACCCTCCACCCCCCTTTTTCACCCCCCACCGCCGCCGCCGATTACCAGCTCCTCGGCTACACCAAACTCCCACTCCCACACTGTTTTCCGGCGCCCCCTCCTTCTCCGGCCCCTCTCCGCCGCACCCTCTCCGAGCCCATATACTCTCCGGGCACCAACAAGTCCTCGCCTCCCCAAGAATCGACTCAAATTGCGAAAGCAGCAGCAGCGGCGGCGTCCACCGTCACTCCGCCGAGGCCACCGGCGGGGAGAAATTCGTCGAGCTCTCGTAGAATGAAAGTGGGGTTTAATTAGTAATTTGTGTAGATTTGGATTGGTAGGGTTGTGATTATAATTGTTAATTAGTTGTGTAATGCAGAGAATGAAGAGGATTAAAGAGAGGATGAAAGAGCTGTGGAATCAGGTTTCAAGTGAAGATGGCGATGAAGAAGAGCAGAGTGATCATGATGAAAATCCCAAGGTTCTATTACTCTACTAGTAGTATAATTGTATTATTTAAATAAATCAATATTGGTTAAAAGAAGAAATTCAACATAAGTTGTAGTAATATTTGATAGGCAAAATATTAAGTAGTAGCTAGATTGGTGCAGGTGGAAGAATGTGATGTGGAGAATGGGACTTGTTCACAAGAAGCAGTATGGGTAGAGAAGAGTGGAGAGAGCTTGGTGCTCCATTTCAAGTGCCCTTGTGGGAATGGTTACGAGGTTCTGCTATCCGGAACGAGCTGCTATTATAAACTCTCCAGCTTCTGATCCATCCATCATGTTTGCTTGATGAATCGACTAAATGTAGCATTCATTGTAAACAAGTGTATTTTCCTTAATAATTCCACAAGAGCTCTTCTATCTGAATTTGAAGCAGTTGGTTTATAACTGATGCATAAATTTTAAAGCCCGATTGGGGAAGTAATGTTTAATTGAGCAACAGATACAGTTTGTAAGGACTCTTGGACAATTAAAGATTTTTAAGGGCCTTCAAATTTGTAAACATAGATTTGGAACCTCAGAACTAATGGTTAGAAAATGCCAAATTCATATTTCTAAATTTTAGTATTAACTTTTGCCGATATCTCAAGGGGTACGAAGAGTGTTTTTTAAAACAATTTAATCAGCCTCCCCCATAGGTTATGGGCCTAAGCTATTAAAAGAAACGACCACTTTCAAAGTTCGGCTCGAACTCAACTTGTTTATATTGATAAATCTTGATATCTAAGGTTTTTCTTATAGTTTTATTAGGCCTATTAGATTCATTTACTAGTCAAGTCGAGCTTACTTTTTCACTCAGTAACGTAATCGATTTGATATTCAACTTTAAGTACTCAAACTTAAATAACAACACTATGAGTTTTGTGGCATGTGAGGTTGTTTAAAAAAATGTACTTCCTCAGTCCAAATTCATTTTATTCATTTCTTTTTTAACACTAGTTTTAATTAATATTATAAGTTTATATATAAAGTAAATATATTGTGATATGATGGTGTATTCTGAGTCCACTTATAAATAAAATGAATGACAATTTAAGTAAATAATTGATAATACTATTAAAAAAAAATGAAGATAATGAAATTGAAAAAAATAATAAAAGTAATTAAATTTGGTGATTGCATCCTTTCAGAATTATGAAAAGAGTAAAGGGGTCAAAGTGAGAGAAACCAAAAAGTAAAAGTACGGAAATACAAAATCTGAAACTCGCCGTTATCCACACCAATTTCCTTTCGGCCTTTCCCTCCACCAACGCCCATTTTCCCCTCTTTCTTCAAACATTTTCTGCACAAAAGAAAAGAAAATCCTGTTATAGAAGAAACCCTAAATTGAAACAATGGTAACAATCACAGCTCTATCAGGACCAGTAATGATGGGTATGGCAGCCACTAAATCCCAAAATGTTGGCAGAATTTCGTTGAAGAGTTCAAGAACAATTCCAGAAATTGGTTTCATTTCATCCCAGTTGAGTGGTATCAAGATTTCAACAGTGTCCTTTCAGAAACCTGCGCCTTCCGCAATTTCTGCGCCTCTCAGGCCTGCTCTTCAGCCTGTTGCTCGTAAATTTTTTAACTTATCTCTTTATGTGTGAATTGCAAGAATTTAATTTTCTTTCTGGGTAGAGTAAGGTGATTATTCTGAGTTTTATGATGGGTTTAAGTTCCAGTAGAAAGGGAGAAGAGAATTTCATGAATTATGTAATTCTTATGTGAAGCATGGTTGATGGTACGAGCTTTGTAGCGGAAAGTACTATTGATTCTTTTGTTATTTATCTTGTTTCTGGAAATAGAAGGTTGATCATAGAGGTCACTGAAATACTGTAAAAAGCTTAACAAATTGGAGTTGAAGGCAATGCATTGTGTAGTTAGAAAGTGTTCAATATTTGATTGAAGTATTACATTTTTTTTCTTAAAATAATCACAATTTCAATTCTGCTTATAATCACAATCACAATGTTCAAGATTGAAGTGGAAACTGTTCTTAAAGTCTGAACAAAATGTAGTTGAAGGTGTGATACATTGTTTAGTTAGGAAGTGTTCATGATTTAAGTGGGAATCTGTGGGATGATTACATTTTCCTTAAATAATCACAATTTCGTTATACCTCTGGTACTCTGAAACTTGCAGTCATGTATTTTTGTTAGGTAAGTATTGTTCTAATGATAAGTTGTGATATTGATAAATTGATTTATTTGTCATGCAATTGAGGATTGTGTTTAATATGCAGCATATCTGTCTCAGTGTCAACTAATATCCGGTTAGAATGGTTTGCATTCTCGTCAATCAGCTGTTCTGAGTGGCTGAGATTCATAGTAGTCAGCTTTTGTCTGTGATGAAGACGAACATTTCTTCCGTCCTTAGAATCTAGAACTTGTTGATGCTAACAGTGTTATAAGCATTAGTCTTTCTGCTCTCAATTGACCCTTGTGGGATGTTCAGTTAGCAGTTAGCAGCTCATCATGGTATTATGATATTTCATCATATGCAACTGTTTGGATGCTGAAATTCAAGAAATTGGACGTTTATGTACTTATGCTTCTTGTGCCCGTCTAGAATAGGTTCTTTCAGACTGTGGCGATATCATGAAAGTCAAGTAATAAGCAACTAATATAATAAGTTTGAGCCTCCTTTGTACCTAGTTTGACTGAGGCTTGTTGCTAAAGGAAAAGTTGTAGTAAAAACTTAGGAAATGTCTCCTTAAAAACTGAACATTAACCTGTGGAATCTTCCAACTTCCTCATCATTTTTTGAAGAAATGAGGTTATGCATTTTTGGTAATGTTAAATTTGAGATTTCATCAATATTCCATCCATTATGTTTAAACTGTTGTGTGCATTCAGGTCGAATCTGTCCTTTGACCGGGAAGAAAGCTAACAAGGCGAACAGAGTTTCTCATTCAAACCACAAGACAATAAGGCGCCAGTTTGTGAATCTGCAATACAAGAAAATCTGGTGGGAAGCTGGGAAGCGGTTTGTGAAGTTGCGGTTGTCAACCAAAGCCATAAAGACGATCGAGAAGAATGGACTGGATGCTGTGGCTAAGAAGGCCGGAATGGATCTCAGCAAAATGTAATTTCTCGTTTTAGTTACGACGTAATGATTACTATTGTCTCATGTTCTGTAGCTTCTTTATGAAAAATCTCTAATTTTGCTGCTTCAATGATGAAAACAATGTTTTTCAATCTTGTTTTAGCTTTCATCTAATGGGGATATATTCATTGAAATCAATCTTGTTTCAGATTTTGGCTTTGTGTTTTTACATTAACTATCAAACAATCACCGGACCCACATTCATATAAATTTTGATAGCTGAAATAATTATATGTAGAATATTTCCCAATTTAATAAAACAGAGTGGCTACCTACCAAATTTTGCTATTCTGTCAAATGGCTAATGCAATAAAGCTAGCTGGCCTATATAGGCTATTGAATTGAATGGGGGGTCTATGATTAAGATGGATAACAAAGCTAAGTTGTTTCAATTATTTAAATGGAATTTCATTTTTTCCTTCTTCCAAAAGTTCACACAAATTAAGATAATTGGTTGGGATCCTTGACGAGGAATGAAGAATGGCTCAACTTAATCTTTTATTTTCACTAGAACAAATTGCCTTTATCAATTGGTATGTCTTTTTTAGTTTGAAATTTAAAATAATATTTATCTACTCATATAAACGATTTTGATATGAAATCAGATGATTGATTTTTTTATAGAACTCACCAAGTGGTTTTTTTTATAAACGGTAAAAGGTATTCATTGATAACAAGAGTACAAGGGGTACTTAACCCAACATTACATCGGAATAATGAAAGAAGTTAACAATTGTCATGCTCAAAACCCACTCTCATCCCTAATACATTACTGGGTCATACAAGTAATTTATGCCGGTGATGAGTTTCATAAAAAAACTCACTATCGAGTTCCATATCCATATCATTACTTATTTTACATAATTGATTTGATATAAAATTTTATTAGCAATAATATAATATAATATCACCATTCATCCACACTTGATTTATTTTAAAATTTATTCAAAGATGATAATAATAATATGGAGTATCATTTACTAACACTTGATTTAATATAAAGGTACATCCACATTTATCACTATTCATCAAAATATAAAAATATTACTCCCTCTCTCCCGAAATGATTTGTACTGTTTGACCTGTACGCTTTTTAATAAAAGTGAATTTAATGATCGGTGATGTAAGATAAATAATGTGTATTTTAAGTGATTTAATGAGGTGTAAAGTGAATTTTGTGAAGTATAAAGTAAAATGTAGGTAAAAAATGAGGGACAAATTTAAAAATAAAATAATATTGAAAAGGTATTAATTTTGTAGAATATGTTTATACTAAGAGTGTGCAAATAACTTTGAGACGTTCAAATAAGAAAAGTGTGCAAGTAATGACGTAACGTGTTACCACATTTCGTTCAGATTTCTACCATCCACTGTATAAAAATAAAAAGCACAAATGAAAGTTTTTTTTTTTTTTTTTACAATTAGCACAAATGAAAGCTAAGATAATAAATTTGGAGTTAAACTCATATATAGAATACTCCCTCCGTCCGCCTATAAGCTTCCCATACATTTTTTGGTAAGTACTTTTTCTTACGCTTCACTTTATATCTTACTTTTTCTCTCTACCTCTCTCCTCTCTCAATCACATCACTTGTACTATATCTATTATTTAATCACTTTTCTTAATCTCTGTGCCAAAAAGTAACGTAACACTTATAGGCGGACGGAGGGAGTATTAGAATGTCTGAGTATAATCTAGGCAATGAAAATAAATTGATCATTGGTACATCGAAATTAAAGATTTTTTTTTTGTTGGATTGAAATAGAAGGAATTGAGCGATTGTGAAATTTTTTAATATATGTACAAGGGTGTTTTTTTTTTTTTTTGGAATGCTTTATATGCATAATTCTTTTTTATGGATTTTTTTTTTAAAAAAAATTTTATGTATAAAGTTGAGGTGTAAAGTAAAAGTAAATGATAACATTAATTTATTAGGAGAATAAATATATTTTTTATTTATGAAGGTGAACATATTAAGTTTGGACTAACAAAAAATATATTTATATAGTATAAAATTTGGACGGAGAGAGTACATATTTTTTCTGAATGTTCAATTTTATTATGTTCATTCACTCTTTCAAAATAATATTTTATTAAAATTACTATTTAATTTATTATGGACTCTATTAATAATTCAATATACTCTCCATCTATCTATGTTATATATAAATTTTAATTAATATTTATCTAGAAAAATGAGTATAATGAATTTGATATGGAGGGAGAATTACTTATTAGATAAAGAATATTATCAATTTATCATTTTATATGTTTGTGATTGTTTTGAAAATTCTCACTCACTAAATAAATAAAAAAAGAAATGGTATGAGACGGTTTTACATGACTAACACATCATTTATTTAATATGATAAGTACCTAAATTTGCGAATGGACCTTATTAATATCAACTTCTACTCCTGCCGACGAAACATAAATGTTGCATGAGATGCACATTTTACGCATGCACCATCCACTCTTTAAATACGATTTTTTTAATTTAAAAAGTGATATTTTAATTAATTGAATAACTTAGTTAGATACTCCATCATTTAAAAAAGATTGTCGGTTTATCTTAAATTTTATTTCAAAATATTTGTTGGTTTAGCTATGTCTAGAGCAAATCTTTTTAAATTACTCTTTATGTAATTTATGTTTTTTTCTATTCGTAATATAAGTGGTTTTAACCTTTTATTTTATTTGTAAATTATATGACGTTTTGCATTTTTTAATATAAATTTATTTTATTTTATTTAAATTTAGTCTTAAGATCAATAATTATTTACATAAATGTCTTGTTAATTTGACGAGAAGTACAGACATTAATTAAGAATGAAATGAGAAATCAATTATTTTCTTAATATATGTACATTACTTTAAAATGACTTATATTTTAAAGAGAAGGAAATACCATTTTTAAGGGTAAATTTGTAATATACTCCGTATTTGTTAATTCTATCCAAAACAATAAAAACGACAATCTTGTTAAAACGGGAAAAGTATTATCAAATTTTAAATAACTGATTCTTAGATGGATGAGTTAGTTTCTAACTATTTTTCCATTTTTCTTCATCGTTTACCTCTACGGCTCTACCTCAATCCTATAAATTGCTCTAAAGAATGTCTTAATTAATTAATTCTTCCTTTTCAAGGAATAATTTTCTACCCAAATTTAATGAAAATACATTTGACATCTCATTGTTATTCTCAGTTTCAAACTAAAATTCTAAAACATCTCTTATACACATGTAATATCAAATTATAATAGCAAGAATTTGATTATTTTTAATGGTAATAAATAATTCAAATCACTTTCTCTCCCTCTTTTTTGTTTTTCCTTTTCTTTTTTGAATTGGTGCACGCTTAGGTGTTCTACATCATTTCCCCAATAAAATAAAACGAGGCCAATTCAATATTAATCTTTAAAAAATATTGTACAAATTAAATTAGTGAGTTGGACTTTTAATTGAGAGTTTGTTTCCTCTGTGTATAACTGTATATATTACTCTTTGTTACTGTATCATTTTTTTTTATCGGTTATTACTAGATTATTCATTTCATAAAAAAAAAATTATCACTTAAATACCAGTATTAAATACAAGATAATTATATCTATTCTATCCCTTTAAATATTATTCCCCCATTTATAAATAAATGACATTATAGCATTATATACTTGTGCATAATTAAATATTATGGGCGTACACTATAAGAGGCTCCCAAAGTATTTCGGCCGCTGTGCGATAGTTAGTCACATGACTATCCATTGTCATAGGGTAAGACTCCACCGCCTCATGACTCGGACAAACGTGGTAGAAGCTCTTCCCGTCATAAAACACGAGCACCTTCGGACACCCGTCCACTAATAATCTCGCTCCGACCTCGACTATCGTGGACACTACGGTCCTCAGTGACGGACCCAGAAATTTTAGATTGGGGGACCCGATTTAAATTATTATAAATAAAAAATAATATTATAAAATTTTATATCTAAACAAAAAATTATTATAAAATTTTCAATATACCTCATTTTATTAATTTAAATTTAACGACTTTTGTTATATTTCAAAGAAAATTAATTTTAACTGTTTCAATTCATAGAAAGTGAAACGGTGTTAAAATTTAATGTGCATTCTCAATGAGACATTAGTCAACAAATGCAGAGCTTAAAATATACCCCCCTATTATGTGGTTAATTGTATACCTTAACAAGTACTTAACTTTTTAAGAAATGTGAATTTTAGTGATGTGTGAGGTCAAAAAAAATGAGAGTATTTTGAGTGATTTAGTGAGATTTAAAGGGAATTTAGTGAGGTGTGAGGTTAAGTAAATGAGAAGTATTTTGGTTGATTTAGTGCGGTTTAAATGTGATCTAGTGAGGTGTACGAAAGAATGTGGA
Organism: Galeopsis tetrahit; assembly: GCA_963675135.1. Lineage (NCBI taxonomy): Eukaryota > Viridiplantae > Streptophyta > Magnoliopsida > Lamiales > Lamiaceae > Galeopsis > Galeopsis tetrahit. The sequence continues at coordinate 28,234,659 of OY776125.1, read as the reverse complement.
CCCAAAATGAGTGACAATTTAAAAATAAACTAATGTAGGAGAGTATATTTTTGGGTGATTTAGTGAGGTTTAATTGTTTAAATGTAATTTAGTGAGATGTAAAAGATAATTTAGAGAGGTGTTTGGAAGAATGTGAATCAAAATGAGTGACAATTTTGAAAATAAAATTATATAGCAAGAGTATTAATTTTGTAGATTATTTACATATTATAAGTGTACTAAAAATCTTGAAACTCTCAATAAAAAAGTGTACGAATAATCACCGAAACGGGAAAAAGTATATATATAAAAAAAAATTAAAAAATCAGTGGGGGCCATTGGCCCCCCGGGCACTATGTAGGTCCGCCTCTGACGGTCCTAGTGCATAATTCCTTCTCGTGACTCACCAACAACTGCAAGGATGAGTCCTCACACAACACGCAAGAGTTGGTGGTTGCTACCTTGTTAGAGTTGTCCGTTGACGATCTTACTCTTGCGGTTATGCCCCGCGCTTCGATGAAATTCAGAGGCTCCGATTTATAGCCCAGTGCTCCGATGAAACCCGGAGGCTCAGATTTGTTTAGGGTGGATGATTTGCAACAACAACATCTGATCATCGTTGACAATGAGTTAAAGACCATCACTTATATGGCTTTGATTATTGATTCATCGGCGAAACTTATCAATGAGCTGAACTTTGTCGTCAAGTATAAGGAATGATGCAGCGTTGATCCTCCATGAGTATGTTTTTCCGTTTCGATCTTTTTTAGTTTGAATAATTTTTTTATTTTTATATCCTAATGTTAGAGGGGTGTTTTTTTTTTTTTTTTTCCATTGGCTCTAATTTTGAACAAAATTTCATAGCACTCTGAACTCTGATTCGGACAATTAACTAATGACTAGCAATTTTTTTTTTCCCTTGAAACTCTTTTATTTGCCAGCCTTTTTTACTTTAAAAAAGTATTTTTAATTTCTAACTTTACCAAAATTGCATAGAATAAGTACTAATTTAGATCCTTCACGTTGTCTGTCTGATTGTCTCAAAAATAAAAATCATCATCATTTTACAAATAATATCGCTCCAAACAACGCAATGTTTGCTTCAATTATTGGATGCTCTTTTTCCATTTATGGAGGATAGAGAAGTCTATATCGTTTTCCACTTTATTTAATTTTTCTTTTGTCTCCTTTTTTATATTTAATCCGTTTGAATTTATTGTGTTCATATTTTTTAATACGAATTTTAATAAATATTAATATATATATATATATATATATATTTAAATTATACTCCCTCCGTCTCAATTAAATAGATTGGTTTGATTTTTCATAAAAAAAAAAAAAAATATTGAAAAAACATATTAGACAAGTAAAATTTATGTATTATAACCCTATTTAAGAATATCATACTCTCTAATGTAATTAATGTATAAAGTTATATTAGTAAATGAATTAGAAAATACTCCCTCCGTTTTTAATTAAGTGTCACTTTGTCTTTTTTAATATTTTCAAAATAAGTGTCATTCTACACATTTTTCTTTAATTTTGACAATTTTAACCTTATACATTAAACTCCCTCCATTTTCTTTACCTTGATTTAAGTTTTTTCCCTTTGAATATAATACTATGGCATAAATCATGGATAAACTTTAATTATTGTATACATAAATATCACCTACAATATTGACCACATTCATTACTAAACATAAATTTAATATTAAAATTAATTATCATTAATGAAGGGTAAAATGGTTAATGATTATATATCTTAATTTGTTGAAAATTGTTAAAATGACACTTATTTAAAAGTGGAGGAAGTATTATTCTAGCTATATGGAAACAGACTTGTATAAATGGAGGCAAATTCTCTCATGCTTGAGTGTGGAGATATACTTGAACTTTAATGTAAATTTATCCTCAATTAAATCTTTGACTCAATATTTGACTCAATTCATTAAAACTCAATTTTAATTGTATATGTGCAATCAATTGCACCCAAGTATCACTCGTAAATGAAATATCCATAAAATAAAAATAAGTCTATCTAATTGAATCGGAGAGAGTAATATATATTAGATGTATGATGAGATATTATGTGATTTATTTGTAAATATAGTGATTGATTATTAATAAAAGAGAAATTTTACTATTGAATAAATAATGTAAAGGATAAAAAAAATAGAGTGAAAAAAAATAAAAAAATTGACCAATCATAGAAGTCAAGACCTTTTTTTCCCTCTCAAGAAGTCGAGACTTATTTTTTTTTTCCTCGCATTAGTCCGTTCATTAGTCATATAAGCCCATTTTTTACTCTGAATTTATTTTGTGTAATATTAGATGTATGTATCTTAGTTCAATTAGATTAAAGTTAAAATCATAAGTCTATTTTTAATTTAAAAGTTAAGGCTCCATTTGATGGAGGGATTTGGTCTATAGATTTCAAATCCACAATCCAAATTCACTCCACTTATTTGGATTAAAAAGTAAGTGAATGAATTTGAAATATTTAGGATAGTTAAAATTGAAAGGATTTTAAAACCTTACTAAAACCATGTCATTTGAAAACTATGTATTTCTAAATACATTCATTTCAAATGCCTACTCAAATCAAATCCCTCTATCCAAACGCAACTTAAAATTCTAAATTAAATCTAGCGGTCTTAATCAATTCCGTTAATAAACTTCACAAAAATTCATGGATCATAAGATCGAATTTGGGTTGCTTAAAAGATTCGCGGGTCGCTAACCGATGATTTACTGCATGATCAAAATAAATATTCCAAAAGTTTACAACTATATGTCTAAAAATATTCTAGTTTCATCTAAAAAAAATTAAGTGTCCAGAATATTTTTAGACATGTAATGATACACTTTTGACCTTGTAGTAATAAAATTTTGATATTATAGTAACATAGTTTTAGAGGGGTGTATTCAATTGAGATTCTGTTGGATTTTTTTGGACTTTAAAAAGTCCGTGGATTTAGAAAATCCATAGACTCTATGCAGAGTTTGACTGACTTTTTTATTGATTTATATGAATTTCTATAGATTTGACAGGATTCCGAAATACACATTTTTTTATTGATTTACATGGATTTCCATAAACTACGCCCCTAAAACTAATTAAAAAAAATATTATTATTCATCATTATTATTCTTATCTTCATTTCCAGTAGGGTTATACCTAAGCCTCATTTTTCACTAGCATTAGCAATACTAGTTCTCCCTGCATTAACTTCAATTCTAATTGGCTTTGAGAAAGCAATTTCAAATTTTCCATTTTCCTCTTCCACGTTAAGATGTGTTGAATCTTGATCTTCTTTATATTCGATTGCAATTTGAAAATACCAAAAATTCTATTGAATAATTGCATTTTTTTGGGTGACAACCTTGATCACCAAAATCTTTTAGATATATCAAATACCACGTAATGGAAATTGACGTCGATCAGATAACGGTGTTCAATATACTATAATTTTTAAAGAAAATAACATAATTTTAAAATACAGAAATATAATCTTTTTCACGATAATAATGATGGTGAAGAATATGTGATGCTTATAGAAGAACATAGTTAACAAAAGTTTTTTTTTTCTTCTCTTTCAAGTCTTCTAAGAGAATCCGTTGAAATCTCTACTTTTTAGAAGAGATTTTGAATAGTGAAATTTATTTATATTTTGGAAGGAGAATCTAACGAAATCCATAGAGTATTAAAATCCATACATGGTTGAATATCTAAAGATTTATAAAGACTTTTTAAAATCCGTATTGAACTCAAAATTTTGAAAGACTTCTAAAAATTCAGATTGAAAACTCCAGATTTTAAAAGTCAAAAAAAATCCAACATAATCTCAATTGAATACACCCCCTTATTTTAAAAGAAATATTCTAGTAATTTCGTTAAAAAAACAAGTGTCCAAAATATTATTTGACTTGTAGTAATACATTTTTGATCTTATAGCGACAAAATTTTAGTCTTGTAGTAACATTGTTTTGATCATGTAGAAATATTTTAATTAAGATTAACCTGCGTTTGACCCATTTGACCCATAAATTTTGACCTAAATTTATTATTATTTTTTTTTAATTGATGAATATTGCATAAATTTTTTTGTAGAGTTTAATTAGAGTTTCAAATTTAAAAATTAAAATGTCTTACGTTAAGAAAAAAATTCAATTTAAGATTCTATTATTCTCTTTATTCACGACCCAACACTTTTCTTTTCTAATTTTCTAGTGATACAAGAAGATAAACAAATATATATATATATATATATATATATATATATATATATATATATATATGTGAGTGTACGGGCACAATTTATTTTTTAAAACAGCTAATTTCTTATACATTCTAGATTTTTTTTTTTTATACGCGTTGTGAACAAGCCCCCAATACAATAATAAAGTACTCAAGTTCATCGTCGTCAATATAATCAGGTTAATAAAAAAGAACGTCTCATTTTTTTTAAATGATCACTTAAAATTTCATTTTTTAAGTATATCTAATTTAAGTATCAAATAAAAAAATATAAAATTTACTGTGATATATTATATTATAAAAATTGATTAGAAACAAAAATTGTTATTATGCTTTAAGTTTCTTGTATAAAAAATTGAAATAAAAATAAAAGGATTGAGTTTTGAATTGAGAAAAAAAAATGGATCTTAAATTAAGAAAAAAAATACTCCGTAGTTCCTAATTTGAGACATTTTATATCTGTAGACTTGAATGGAGACACAGCCTAAAAATAAGTCTTTCTTCATTTTAAATCAATTTACCAGACTTGATATTCATTATTTTCATTTTAAATCAATTTACCAGACTTGATATTCATTATTTTTAGATATTGTAGGGGCAGATTACCGCAGATATATTCATTTTTTTAATGAGAGCGGATGTATATATTTAACGGAGAGGGGCTTTTGTGAAACATTGCCCATTTAAAAAAAATGTAAATTTTTTTATGGAACTTTCTTACGTTGCATCAGGCCAAATAATTTTTTAAAAAATTCCATACAAAAGATTAATAGAAAAACTTGTTTTCAATTTTATGTTACTATAAATGAAAGTGTTATTGACTTCAAAAAAAAAAAATGCAAGTGTTATTTATGAGAGACAAATAACACTTATCATTTTATTATAAACAAATTTATTTTAAGTTTTTGTTACTATAAAAACAAATGTGTATTACTAAAATGACAAGTTGAGAAGAAAAAGTGTTGGGATTGGGTATATCATAATAATAATTGCAAATTTTGGTAATAGATGATTAATATGTGTATTATAGATATTATGGGTGAAATTTTAGGGAATTTGAAATTTTATACCGAAATTCAAATAAACAAACTAGGATTTGAATAATGAAATAATAAAAGTGGGGTGAAAAGTTAAACAAACATAATAAAATATTCATATACACGTATTCTCACAAAATTATATGCATTTACACCTCCTCTTTTTTGTTATCCACACATTTCTTCTCTTCTCTCTCACTACAAATGTGATACAACATTAATTTTTATTATTGTCAATTTATTTTTTTAACATTAATTAAATAATACCTATTTTACCATTTTTTAACTTCAACTTAATTAATACGGAGTATATTTTTTTTAAATGTCAACATTTTACTATCTTTTTACCTTTTTATTTTTTCTATCTCTCTTTATTTTTATCATTATAATCATTTTTTAGCAACTCAATATTATTTTAATACCATAATTTTAAAACTTGTGCAAAAAGTAAACATGTTAATTACAAAGGCATTAATTTAACATAAAATAATATTCCACCTTATCGAAATTTTAAAACAAATACTACTCCCTCCGTCCCGAAGGAATTTGCACTCTTTGACCGACACACATTTTAAGAAATGTGTAAGAAAAAGTGTAATGATTGATGTTTTGAGGGGTAGTTTTGTAAACTTTTATGAATAAAGTAAATTAAAAGTAGATTGAGTGTGGAAAAGTAATGGCATATGGGTAAATATGAGTATATTTCAAGGGTGAGGGTTGTGAATATATTTCCTTTTATGGAGTGTGCAAATTGGTATGGGACATCCATATATGGAAAGTGTGCAAATTCCTGTGGAACGGAGGGAGTACATATTTTTAATTTTCACGAAGATTTTAAAATTCACAAAATTTTAAAACTATGACAACAAACAAAACATATACAATTATATCACATTTGATAGGTATGTAAAGATACATATAATCAGATATTTTAATTTATTCAGATTAATTTGCAAATAATGTATCTTTCAATATTTTTATAGAGCATTTTGAATATAAATTAGTAATTAATCCGATATATAAATAACAAGTAATTTGGATGGATAATTTTAATTGGGATTTCTTATCAAATTCGTACATCTTGCATCTTAATAAAATTGCTATAATCTCGTCAGATGGTGGGCTGTAAATATTGTGTGCTGTTCTTGTTTAAATTATAAAAGATGTATCCTCTAAAAAAGAAAAGAAAAAACAGAAAGAAAAGGAACAAATCACGGACCAGCCCTGTTTTATTTTTATGCTAACAATAGTATTAACTTAAATTTTAATTTATTAAATTAAAATTATGATTTAATTACATTAATTGCCTCATAAATTAAGTGTGAATACAAGTGTAATTTTAGTATTAAATTATATAATTTGAATTTTGTAATTATGAATTACATGACCAATAGAAAATAGTCATTAATCAGCATGTCTGGAAATATATGGGGCAACGATATGATAATTATGTCAAAATTACCCAAAACTCCTCACATGAATCTTCATTTCCCCTCAATATCCCCACCACTGCAATTACGCATGAGACCCTGCGTTTTCTATATTTTCATGAGCCCTCGAGGGTATTTAAGGCACTTCACTTCAATCCCTAGATCACCAGAAGAAACATTATCTGATGGCATTTCAGTAATAAACTCATAAAGTTGAGGGCAATTGATACTTGGCAACCGCTATAAATAATCCACAACCACGCTGCCTTCATAACCCTCCTACTCCTGCCCCTCCCCCCACCCTCTCTCTCTCTCTCTCTCCTCTCTATAAAACCTCCTCTCTCTCTCTCTCTCTCTCTCTCTCCCCCCCACCGCCCTCTCTTCCCCTCCCCAGCCCTCTCTCCGCCGCCGCCGGCGTCGATAGACACACCTCCGGCGTTTCTCCAATCCAGATCCGTTCGGATTTTTAATTTTCACGATAATCAACGTTTCTCTCGAAATCTGGATAAATCTCTGCGTCTCATTAATAAAATTAAACTCCCCTTTTATTTTCCTTTTTTTAGAAATATTTTTGAAGTTGAAATGCAATTTTTTGGCTTTGTTTCTTTCTCAACTGTAGCTGTGAATTGTGATTCCTGAAGTTTTATCCTTCTACTCTTTTTTTTATATTTTTAAAACCGTTTTGGCCGTTTTATATTCAATCAAATTTAATGGTGCCAATTTTCCTTCTTTTTTTCATTTCGAAGTGACGTTTTTGCCCCTTCAAGAATCTTGCTGACGTGGCATTCGATCTTCTTTTTTACTTTTTTGGTGAATAAAAAACCAACGGTGAGGATGAATTACCCCCCGCGCAGATTAACGACACCTGGTCCTTCACGGAAGCGGAAAGAAGTGGAGCCCTTTCATTCTTCGACGTTACCAAAACCGCTAGTTCAACCAACGTCCGTCAGTCGCTCCGTTAGTGGAGTCGATCAACAGCAGCCGCTGGCATCGAACCGGCTCTTAGCCGGTTACATGGCTTACGAGTTTTTATCAAAGGGAACGCTTTTGGGGCAGAAATATGACCCGAGCCGAGCGGAGGCTATGCCAGTGAGCTCCTCGTCGGAGTCGAAGAGGAGCAAGCAGGGGGAGCAGAAGGCGAAGCCGCAGAGCTATGCTGATGTGGCAAATTTACTTAAAAGCGATGGGGTCCACATTCCAGGCGTAGTCAACCCGACCCAATTAGCTCGGTGGATTCAAATGTAGGCAAACTCCTCTTGCAGTTCGTATAGAATTCTTCTCTCTCTCACTCTCTTTCTATATGTAATCAAATGTATGTGGAACTGAAATGTGAAATTGACGAGTTATGTTGCAAAAACAAATGGTGTTTGTGTTTTTTCTTTATATCTTGTTTGGAAATTCAGCTAAACTACATGGTTTCTTCTGGCTGTGCACGTGCATGGATTTTCATGCAAAAAGAGCCTGGGAAATAATCATGCTTCTTGTATCTGTGCAACGAATATGAGTTAATTGAAATGCAATTGTGATGCTTCTTTCTAATTATTATATCTTGCACAACAATTTATTTGTGTATGTTGTTGTTCGTAGTGGCGATCGAAATAATTAATTATCTGATTCTAGGATTTGGTTACGGAATAAAGCCAATAGTTTGGGGATTTGTAATTACGTGTGATAGGTGATAAACGTGCAATTGAATAACATATACTCCCTCAGTTTTTAATGTGATAAAGTAAGGTTATTCGATTTTTTTTTTGGAACAGATGATATATTTATTGATTCCATAATATGTCTTTCCAATTATTGATTGACTGAACATTTGGGGACGATGAGGTGGGATAAATTTATGATGTCGACAATAATAACATACATTTTGAGTTTATGTGGATAAGAAATCATTGCACGTGAGTTGAATTGGTTGGGTGAGGTCCCGGGGGAATTCAGCCATTACTGGCGCGCGGTTAAGAGGAGTATTTGAAATCAAACTTTTTTCAATCCGCCAAATTATAATTAATTTTGACATTTAAACGAATACCTTGCAATGAAACAACCAATGAGGAAACAACTTATATATAAGAGCTTTAGAGGGATCTTCAAATGATCACTTAGCTACAGAGCACTGGTAAACTAATCCCATATATATGATATGATTATCTTTCATGGCCAAATGGGTTTGTTTCAAGAGGTCTAGTGTCGTGTCTGTTTTTCTCTTCTTTTATGAATTAATTTTGTGGATTTGGCAGCTACTTGTTTTATGAAATTTCAGTTTCTGTTAAAAACAAAGCCTCATGCTCAAGATTACTAGTCGTTTGATTATTAATGTAAATTATGTTTGATGAATTTATCGGATAAATAATTTTTTCACTTTAAAACTTCATTTACTTGGGTAGTTTATTTACATGCAAATACTGTAGTAGTATATGATGAATTTAAAATGTAACCGCGCGAGGAGTATTATTTATATATTTGCTTTCAGAATAGTTACCATCATCAAATAGTCTGACATACTGTTTGTTTCAAAATCATATTTCTACATGATCGAGGGGAACCAAATATAAGGAGATGAGTCAGTTAACGTTGTTGGTTGTAAAAGCATACATTAGATATTACTAGTAACTCGTATTTCATTCACCAATGCAGGCTGGCTGAAATCGCTATTCTTCAGTATTGCGTAGTTAAGTTACAATAGAGCTAGGGAAAAAAAACCCCACAAAATAGATAAGTAAAAGATTGTGTGGTGTGTAGGAAGTATAAAATAGACGTCAAGAGAATTCTCAAGTTTCAATAACAGCCATCCATTAAAACTACTTAATAATGGTAAGAAAATAAACGGGTATTGAATCTCAATTACAACCATTTAAACTCATTAATCTATGTAAGAAAATAGTAGTAATACTAATACATGGTTGCGTAGATATATATATCACACTAAAATTGTTGGCCATCACATCCTAGGTGACTCGAGCTCATAGCTACACTGACTAAGTAGTTATAATATTTTTAACACTTAAACTATCTCACTACATCAATCTTAAGTCTAATTTCATTAGTAAACTTTATCATGTGTTTTTAAGAGGTTAATTTGGTGCTCTATCATTGTTGATTTTTTTAGACTCAACGGATGTGTTATTAACTGTGTTGGTGAAATACAACTTTGAGCCACAAAACAACCAGTATCCAAGCAGTCAGTGAACCATAACCCCGAAGTCTCGACACCTGATCGAAGAAGACAACATCCAACCACACACCAAGAGAAAACTCGTTTATAGCCCGTAGTTCGTTTGAGTCCACGACCTGTGTTGTTGCGTAGATGCATGTATGACTAACAGAATATTGAGGGCGATACGTGTTAAAAATTCAGTAAGGTGAAACAAAGTGGTACATAAAAAGTGCAACAGAGAAATCAAACCGTGTTTCATATCAAAACAATATGTATTCTCGTACTTAAAGATCTTTTATATAATATGTGACCAATAATATTGTTATGTTACATAATTATTATACTTTTCTTTTTAATATGTTTCAAATTAGCTTTCACACCCCAAAAAAAGTTTCTCACAATTTTACCAGTTAAAATTTTCACTTGTTTACCCTTCATAACATTACATTTTCTACACAATATTTTTACTTTATCACTTTAATAATGTTGAGATGACCTCGACCACCTACTACTTATCGCTTTTTCTTAATTTTCGTGTTAAATTAATGTGAAAAACTGATTTGGTAAACCCATGGAAAATGAGTTCCAATTATTAAAAAACCAAACAATTCTACAAACAAGAGAAGTCAATATATTTTAGTGGAAAGATTCACCCATAAACTTAGTCTGATGATAATTGCATATCACAGACACAGGTTCAAATCTCTCCTGTAGAGCGGTAACAAGTCTTTTGTGAAGCCGTCCACCATGAGACTAATATCACTTTTTATTTTTTGATAAAAGGGTTATATTTTTATAATAAATTGTAGGATTGTAGGAGTATCACTTTTAAGAAGAAATATATATATATATATAATTGTGTTAAAGTAAAGATGTAAAATGTACCATTTAAAAAATAAAATTAAAAGTTATACTTTGCTATAAAAAGTGATAATGATGGTCCCTCACAATTTTTTGCCAAAATAATATAAAGATAATAGGTTATCTCCCTTCTCCCACAAAATCCACGGACGGCCCAATAAAAATAAAATCAACATAGATAGACTCCAACCCAATATTTATTGGGCCGGGTAGTACATTGAAAAAAGTTCAAATCTCCCCTCTCTAGCCTTAACTTGAAATAAAATAAAATATGGAGTAATATAAATATTCGTCTTCATTCAAAAAAAAAAAAAAAATCGAACATAGACTCCAACCCAATATTTAGCAGTGAATTGTAAACCATCAATTAATCCACAATTTATTTGATTTAGGGGGCGGCTAGTGCGTTCTCACACATTTTATTTCATTCTAAAATTAATTGGTGATAGGGAAAGTTGTTTTAAATTATTTTTTATCTTCTAGTAACGTAGTAACAACATATTTTGGCCTTCTGATTTATCGTAATTTTTTTTTCTAATTTACCTTAATTAACTATATTTTATGTATTAAATATTGTACCTAAATTTTTGTGAAAATGTTAAAAAAATTACGGTTTCTTTTTTTCATAATTTTTTGCCGAAATTTTGATTTTTTTTTTCCGAAACATTAATCTTTTTTCATATATACTTAATCTCATACTCCGTATAAAATTTTGTCCATTAAAATATGTTGTTCGGATCTCCCCTTTGGATATCTTAGCAGCCTTGCACAATAAATAAGATAAGAGGGGCAAGTGTCAAAAATGCCCCTTCCCTTCACGAAATATTGTTTTATTTTATCAGTCCTTCACAAAAATATTGTGTTGTTTGTCTTGCAATTTGATAACTGAAATTTGTTTCAGGAATTCCAATTTTTTTTTTTAATTTTGGGAATTCATAATTACTACTTTGTATCTGTGTTTTTTCATTTTTTAAAATGGTGTTGAAGCTTAAGAAAATTGATTTCTGATTGTTAGAATGCACCTTGAATTGTGCTCCAGTTTTAATTTTCATGCCTAACTTATAAATTATACCTAACCACGAAAATGGCTCGGATACATTTTCACAGATATTAAGAAGACAAAGTGAATGTTATTGGAATTGTATTGTTATCTCTACATTCTTTCAATTTTAGATCCAAACAAGATTGACATAAAAAAAAAAAAAAGTTCGAATTTAATTAAAAGTAGCTGTGTTAAATATAGTCATTTTAGTACTCCAATAGAAAATAGTTAATGACTTTTAAGTTTTAACAAAGAAAACAATTCTTATAAATTCAAATACACCTAGTTTATCTTAGGGATTCAATATACAGTAGACTCTTCCCACCCAATCAACATATTGAAATTATTTTATACGATTTTCGCTACATATTATCTATTCATGAACAATAATATATTTCACATTCATCCCTCATTGTGTGTCGTCTCTATTACATTTACTTCTTATCTCATCCCCTACCAAACTAACCCCAAGTAAAATAAAGTCTAAGTGGAGTTGTGGATAGACAAATACACATATATGTATGTATGATGAATAATTCAACATGTCACATTTCACTAAAAGAATGTCTAAAAAATTAGGTTTGGTGCCATTCATCAAGTTGTAGAAACCAAAAGAAGAAAACATTGGAGTATTTATTATATGGAAATTTATAAAAGCTAAAGAATTCCACTGTTAATTTTGTTGGTGTTATCCTGATCATAATAATATATCTTGTTTGGCACTACATAACTAAGTTGGGGCAAAAGTTTAATCCTTGAACACCTACTTGTATGATCTCATTCATTACACATTACTACTTTTGTCCTATTTGTACCAACTTTATTTTTGTAGTTGAATCTTTGTGTTGCACACCATTACCCTGCCCTAATAATGGAACTATGTTATTGGAGTTGGACAATGTGCCATTTCTCTCATTTGGTTTCATTTTTATTTTATTTTTTCACATTTTCACAACTTATAATCTATAATGTAAAGAATTTGAATCCGGGTGGAAATGAGTTCAAAATGATACTGATGAATTTAAGTTCATTATCAATTGGAAGAAAATATCACTTTTGATATATTTCTTTTTTAATTTGATCATCCATTTTTAGTCAGTATTAAAATTGATCACTTGAGTTTTATTTTATTCTTACATTGAGTCCTGCAGTAAATTGACTTCACGTTGACTAACATATGGGGTGAAAATGTAAGTATTTAAAAAAATATGTACTCAAATGTAACTTCTTCCTCTTACAGTAGCATTTTTTGTACATGTAGCTACACAAATTTTCAATAATTTACATGTGTATGTGGCAAGTGTGTTACCGTCTTTACAGTAACACATATTTTTTTATATAGTAATATATTTTGGTTTTTATAGTATTACAAGACCTGAGCAATCCATCAATTATAGTCTCATTAGAGTGGGACACATGTTTTAAGAAAAAAAAAAAGATGAAGTAAGGGTATTGTGGGGTTCATTGTGAATAAAATGATTGTTTGTGAATAAAGTTCATGGCAATTTGAGTAATTAAGTGGTGGTTGAAGAGTGATGGTTTACATAAAGTGTATGAGACTATATTTTATGGACAAAAAATATAAGGTAAATAAGACAACATCAAATGGATATCTCATGGATAGAGGGAGTATAATAACATATACTCCCTCCGTCCACCAAAAGTGTGCTCATTTCTTTTTTTGAGGTCCACAAAAACGTGCTTATTCTATTTAAATAGTTAACTTTTGAATATTTTTTCTACTTTACTAACAAGATTGAGTATCTACCAAATATATTTTCTACTCATTATATTAAATATATTATTTATAAATAAAATATGATTTTTTTAAAAGCACATATAAAAAAAAGTGAGCACACTTTTGGTGGAGAGGGAGTATTTTTTTAGAAAGATCAATTCAACACAAAAATTTTTGTCTCATTTTGTCCTAATTCTTATATAGTATCAAATCTCAACATTGGTTGAAATATTTCATGTATTCGGGATTGTATTAGTGGATAAATGTTTTGTAAATGAAAATTGTGGGATGTTAGGTGGTGAGCAAGAAAATTGTGAGATTGCTTATTTACACATTAATGCTTACTTAAAAATACAATTAATTAATGATAAATATCGTCTGTCTAACAAGAGAATATTATCAAAAATAATTACTCTCTTCGTCCATGAAAAATATATCTTTTTGACTAACACAAGTTTTAAAAATAATTTATATTTTAATTATAAAGTAGATACATGAAGTAAAGAGTAAAAAATATTATTGATAGATTATTAATTTTATTAATAAAGTAAAAAAAATATTTAAATAAAATGAGCATGTTTTTTGTGAATAAAAAAAATAAAAATAAAATAAACATACTTTTGAGGGATGGAAGTAATATATAAAGTAGTCTGACGGGAAATTGTGGAATGTCTTATTTTGTAAGCCTCTTGAGGATGTATACTATTAAGGAATAATTCCATATAATTTCATAATTATCTCCTTTCCTTGTATATAGGGTTTATTGTGCATATTTCTTGCCTACTTCTATGTAATTAGTTATCATTGTAAATCTCAGTATATATACAAAGTTATCCCTCTCACCACAGTTACGGTGATCAAACCCTAATTATCACATGGTATCAGCCTTCTCTCGATCCTAAACTTCTCTCTCCCTCCGTCCTCACGACACACTCTTCTCTCCTCATATCGAGCTTCTCCCTCTCTATCTGCCCTAAAATGGCCGATTCCTCAATCCCTATGAACGTCCTCATACACATGGTCACGGTGAAATTGACCTCCAACAATTTCCTTCTCTGGAAGAAACAAGTTCTTCCGATGCTTGTCTGTGCCGATCTGTTCAACTTTGTTGACGGCACCACTGAAGCCCCCCCCAAAACCATCAACAACGCCACTAATCTGGCCTACACCGTCTGGCACTCTAAGGATCAAAAAGTCCTTGGTCTTCTCCTCTCCTCGCTCACCGAGGAGTCACTGTCCGAAGTGATCGACTGTGACACCTCTCGGCAAGCCTGGCAGGCCCTTGAAGCCGCTTTCAGTCATTCGTCTCAATCTCGCACCACACAGCTTCGCGAGGAGCTTCTTCTCCTCAAACGCAATGATATGACTGTTGCTGATTACGGCCGCAAATTCAAACTCCTATGCGACCAACTGGCCGCTATCGGCAAACCCGTCGATGACTCGGACAAATCTCATTGGTTTCTCCGCGGCTTAGGGGCCCATTTTGGGGGTTTCGCCGACACCCGCATGTCCATGACTCCTGTTCCGTCGTTTCGGGATCTCGTTCATCAGGCCACTGCCTTCGAGATCATGAACAAACCCCCCGACGCTGCACCTCCCCAAACTGTTTTTACTGCCATTCATCGTCCTCGCCCGACCTCTGCCCCCTCGTCGCACACTCGCGGTCAGGCCTCCTATCGATCTGGCAATTTCTCCTCGTTTCGGGGTGGTCGCCATGGTCCTGGCCGAGGTGAACGTCGGCCTCCTCGATGTCAGATCTGTCGAGGCGACCACTATGCCGACAAATTTCCCGGTCGCTATGCTCGTCCATCCGAGCGCTCATCTGCTCCATTGTATGCTCGTCCGCCCGACCACTCCAATGCGAACCTGGCACAAGCCTTCCACTCCGCCTGCTCGCTCAATCAGCCCTCCTCGTCTGACTGGTACATTGACTCCGGGGCTTCGGCGCACATGACTGCTCGCCCAACCAACCTGGACTCCTGCTCGCCGTATTCTGGTAATGGTTCGGTCATAGTTGGTAACGGTACTGCCCTACCTATATCCCATGTTGGTTCTCGGTCTATTTCCAGTACTGTTCAACTTCGTGATGTGTTAGTTGTGCCTAACATTACAAAGAACCTTCTGTCTATCAGCAAATTAACTTCTGATTTATCTGTTGATGTTATATTTTCTGACAAGACGTTTACAATTCAGAAGCGGAACACCAGGGAGGTGGTCGCTCGGGGTAGGTGTGAGCAAGGCCTTTATGTGTTGGAGTCATCTCTCCCAGCCTTTGTTGCAGCTGTTCGGTCAACTGTGTCCAAGGCTTCTTATGATTTATGGCATTTGAGATTGGGGCATGTCCCGTTTGATGTTTTGAAACGTTTAAATAAGTTAGGAGCTATTTCAGTTACGTCTGTACTACCAACTCCTGGAGTTTGTTCTTCATGTCAGTTAGCCAAGAGCAAACGTCTATCCTTTCAAATAAATGAAAAGCGAGCTTTATCTGTTTTACAATTAGTACATTGTGATTTATGGGGTCCTACTCCTTTCCTGTCCACAGATGGTTATAGATATTATGCCGTATTTGTTGATGATTTTTCACGCTTCTCTTGGATATATCCTATGCGAGCTAAAAGTGAATTCCCTACCATCTTGGAGACATTTCATTCTTTTGTCTGCAACCAGTTCTCAACAACCATGAAAGTGTTCCAAAGTGATGGAGGAAAGGAGTTTGTAAACAACAGGGTTTCCAATTTTCTGCGAACACATGGGGTTCTTCATAGACTATCCTGTCCGTACACTCCCGAGCAAAATGGTAGGACTGAGCGAAAACACCGACACGTCACCGAGACAGGGCTCTCTATGATGTTCCATGCGAATCTCCTTTCTCGCTTCTGGTTTGATGCCTTTGCCACAGCTGTCTATGTCATCAATCGTCTGCCATCCACCATCTTGAGTGGCACCTCTCCGTTCCAGGCAATCTTCTCTGCATCGCCTCAATATGAGAACTTCAAGCCCTTCGGCTGCCGAGTATATCCTTTTCTCCGAGATTATGCCTCGCACAAACTGGCTCCTCGCAGTCGCCCTTGTATTTTTATGGGCTACAGCAGTTCCCACAAGGGTTTTCGATGCCTTGACCCAGACTCAGGAAGAGTGTTCGTCACTCGTCATGCCAAATTTGACGAGCACTGCTTCCCCTTCTCGGCATCTCCTCGCTCCTCTCCTGTGCCTTTATTGGATGTTTCGGTTTTATTAGAGACTGACTGCTCGCCCCAATCTGCTGACCAGTCTCCTCCAGTCACTCCCACACCCTGCTCGCTATGCTCGTCTGACCCAGGCCCTGTTGTTGCACCGGTGGTCGCTCAACCACCACCACCTGCTCGCACCTTGCCCCCACCAACGTCCTCGCATCCAATGGTCACTCGGGGTAAGGCAGGGATCTTCAAGCCCAAATACCCACTTAGCTCGACCTCCTCGGCACTTATCTCTACCTTGGCTCTCTCATCTGAACCACGAGGGTTCAAGTCAACTGCCAAGTCTCCTCTCTGGTTGGCAGCTATGCAGGAGGAAATTGATGCTCTTCGCAACAATCACACTTGGGAACTGGTTCCTCGACCTTCGGGCGTAAATATTGTTGGGTCCAAATGGGTGTTCCGGACCAAATATCACTCTGATGGCTCAGTTGAAAGACATAAAGCTCGACTGGTCGCCCAGGGGTTCACTCAAATTCCTGGCGACGACTTCTCCCACACATTCAGTCCAGTGGTTAAGGCTGCGACTGTTCGCATCATCCTCGCCATTGCCGTTCAGTCGACCTGGCCTCTTCATCAGCTCGACGTCAAAAATGCATTTCTCAATGGCGTCCTGGATAAACCCGTCTTCATGGCCCAACCCCCTGGCTATGTTGATGCTCGCTTCCCAGATCATGTATGTCGTCTCACGAAGGCATTGTACGGTCTTCGCCAAGCACCACTGGCCTGGTTCCAGCGATTCAGTACTTTCCTGTTCGGCCTTGGTTTCTCTGCTTGCAAATCCGACTCCTCGCTCTTTTACCTCCGACAGGAAAAATCAGTCATCTACTTGCTCCTCTATGTGGACGACATCATCCTTACTGGCAATGATCCTCCCCTCCTCGCTCGCTTCATCTCGCAGGCTCACAAGGAGTTCGCCCTGAAGGACTTAGGTCGCCTAAACTATTTTTTGGGCCTCGAGATCTCCTACACTCAGAATGGCCTTTTCATTGGTCAGTCTAAGTATGCTCGCGACATCCTCGACCGAGCATCCCTGGTCGACTCCCGCCCAATTGCTACACCTCTGGTCGCCGGCGAATCTCTTACGAGCAAGGGTGCCTCTTTTTCCGATCCCACACTCTACCGCTCGCTTGTCGGTGCTCTTCAGTACCTGACGATCACTCGACCAGACCTCTCATTCGCAGTAAATCATGTCAGTCAATTCCTTCAGTCGCCCACTGTCGATCACTTCTCTGCCGTCAAGCGAATTATCCGCTATGTCAAAGGGACACTACACTATGGTCTATCTTTTGCCCGCCGAACTGATCGATCAATTATAGGCTATTCGGATGCCGATTGGGCCCGGTGTCTTGAAACTCGTCGATCAACTTATGGTTATTCCATCTTCTTGGGAGGCAACCTTGTCTCTTGGAGTTCCAAGAAGCAACCAACAGTTGCTCGCTCGAGCTGTGAGTCTGAATACAGGGCGATGGCGAACACTGCTGCCGACATCATCTGGTTAACGAACCTTCTGCGAGAACTTGGTCAGCTCCCACCTGCTCGCCCGGTACTTCTGACTGACAATCGAAGTGCTGTTTTCCTCAGCCAAAATTCGGTCGCTCACAAACGGGCGAAACACATAGACATTGATTGCCACTTTGTCCGGGAAATGGTCACTTCTGGAAAATTACTCACCGACTTTGTGCCTTCTCATCTCCAGCTCGCGGATATGTTCACAAAGAGCCTTCCTCGCCCGGCTTTCGAGTTCTTGCGTTCCAAGCTTTGTGTCACTCCGCATCCCACGCAAAGCTTGACGGGGGATATTAAGGAATAATTCCATAATTATCTCATTTCCTTGTATATAGGGTTTATTGTGCATATTTCTTGCCTACTTCTATGTAATTAGTTATCATTGTAAATCTCAGTATATATACAAAGTTATCCCTCTCACCACAGTTACGGTGATCAAACCCTAATTATCACATATACTATATTTCAGGTTTTGTTTTGTTGGAGAAGTCATGTAGATAGTAAAAAGTATTTTCAAGTGTTTGGGCCATTGCCCTTCACAATGTCCATTTGCCACCCACTTTTGAAGCTACCACTTTCTTTTGTACGTAGATTACCAAATGGGCCCCTTTTTTTTTTGGAAATTATACTATTTTTTTTTTTGGCATTTAAATTTTATATTATATACCACCCCTCCATAAAGGCATTGACATTTCACTAGAGATAACATGTAGTGTAATGCTTTTTAGTCAAACACTCGTAAATTCATAAAAGTTCAATTAGAAAGAACTAGATTTAATTTTACTAGCTAGATCAAGAAATTATATACTCCCTCCAATTCTCAATAACTGATATTCTAGGATTTTATGGTGAAATTAAGAATTACTATAAAAATGATAAATATATCCTCATTTAATTTGAAGAGTTGATTTACCCCATCAAAAATAAGGAACAATTTAAAAACTAGAGATTGTAGCTAGGATTGAGGTAGAGGTAAAAAATGAAAAAAAAAAAAAAAAGGTCTAAAAACATAAGTTAATTAGAAAATAACTGACCCCTAAAATATGTTATTTAGAGTTGGAGAGAATAATTAATAAATAAATAAAACAATACATCAGATATAACATGTACTGTCTGGTTAAAAATGAATACACTTTTTATGATATCAAAATAGCAACTACTCCTACTTATTCGATTGTGATTTATTAGTTGTGCACGTGCTATGATACCGCAACAAGCTTATTTATGTCGTTAGACCATATCAAATTCAGTACTAGTATTTATCTTGGTTTGATAATTTAAATATTATTTAAATTTCATTAATAATAACTTTTGGCTCATGCTCTCGGCCTTTCGGCGGCCAAATTTAAATATTAGATTCACCTGACATTTTTTTTTTTTTTTTGAAGTATAGTTATTTAGTAGTATATGAGATGTTAATATTTAAAAAATGTAGCATGATTTTGTATGTTGTTTATTTTAAAATCACTAAATAGTAATACCGTACACGAAACACTCCGGATCACATAAACTTTTGTCTTCTTTGTGATGTGCAAACATTTTTAGCTAAATTTTGTACGATAATTTGTTGGGTTAGAAGGTCCGATCGAGAATCTTGTTACTCACGAATTTGCAAAATATAACTCGTTTGATGATTGCTTGTGGAGTTTTTCTTCCGATTTCATCATCTCATTCTGTCTACTGATTTCAATGTAATATAGACACACGTACTTATATACAATATTATATAGATTCAATTTATGCAATATACATTAAAAAAAAGTTTTATTTACTTTTTTTTTTTCTATTCTACTCACTTATTAAATTTGTGTAATTTTACTTGCTAAATTTACGTTTCAATCTAATGAACCAAGTGTTTGAGTATCAAAATTTAATATATCTCCACATCCTTCTAACATTTTTCTGGTTTTTTCATACATTAACACAACTCTCTTCATAAAGTAACACACTTACACTTGTATTTATATGATAACACAATTTTTCAGTATCTTACATGTGTTACCATAAGTGCAAATATATGTAACTACAAAAATAAGTATGTGTTACTTGTCCGCACAATAACATATATTTTCTCTTATTAGCACATAAAATACGTAAAGAGATTTTTTTTTTTTTTTTTAAAATTTGTGCTAATATTGCATATGCAAATATTGTCCATAAGTTTGTGACTCTATGTGTAACGTTTTGATCCACGAAAAGATAGGTGGAAATCTATAATAACCCAATTATTTTAGTGTCGATAATGAACACTATGTAAATGTGTTTAGTCAAAACAATTTGTGATGCTGGATTTATTTTTTAGTAAAAAAATATTACTTTTACAAAATAAATAGGAGACCACACGAAGTGGAAAAGGTAAAGTGGAAATACTGTAATACGCGTAGTTGGTGACGAGGAGAGCATTAATTCTGGTTAAGTTAAAAACGTGATTAGCGAATAAAACTTGTAAGTAATTGCTTCATTTATCCACATTTTGGTCGGAATCCTTAACATGGAAGGTATTAATCTCTCAAATAAATAAAATATTTGGGAAGTCACGTTAAACAAAATCCATCATTTTTTCGTTGGAGAGGAATCTCTATTATATATATTGTGTTTAATGTGCATGATGTTACACTTAACTTCATATATTAATGGAAGTACGTTTTACTAAATACATGAGTTTTACAAATATTTTTAAGTTAATTCATCTCCATATATCCTCGTCTGGTTCGATTTCTCATTTCCACTTTTTGTGTTCTATTGGTATTCCATTCAGTCAGATTTTTAAAACGGATCGTCTCCAATATTATAGAGTGTTGATTATTTTTTAATATGACACATATCAATTGAATATATAGTGAAATAAGATTTAAAACACCAAAATTGATCAAACAGATAATCTCATTCCATCCTCGTCCCATTCACTGCAATATGTATATAAACAAACAAGTTGTTACCCGACTACTATTGATATTACTGTATGAAATACCGTACAACTGGTCCACTAACCTTACGATGAATCTAGACAAGGATCTTTCTGAATCCAATTTATATTGTAATTTTGATTCACATAAAAACTTATTCCTTGGCCTATATATGTACATGCGCAACGTACGTGTGAATAAATAAATAAAATTATAATGAGAGTTAGCTAGCTAGTGGGTGGGTGATAATTGCAGCAGGCCCTCATCATCGACCAAATTTTTAAACAAAATACAGCAGCATTTTCCTATAAAATTAAACCCACTATATACATGCACTATTTTTCCGTACCACTTTATAAAAAGGTTTCATTTCCTATTCTTAGCTAGATTACTATGTGTATTAAATAAATGACATTGCAAATACAACTTCATATATATATATATATATTAATATATATCTATGGTTAATATGAATAATTTGCGTTTTTATTAGAGTTCTTTTTTTTAAAAAAAATTGACCAATACTATACAAAATTAATCGATTACAATTTAAAATTTATTTTTATAGTAGTATTTTTTTTAGCATACGTGTCTTGCCCCCTATGAGGCTATGACAAAAGTTATACTTGTTCATTTAAATTTATTATTGTACGTGTTTTTTAATCAACATTTTATTAATTTTCCATTCAAGTTATATAATTTCTTAGTCCAAATTATATATATATGATTCATTTTTACTAGTTTTAAAAAATATTAATTTTTGTGTATAAAATAAAAAGTGAACAATGTATTAGTGTCATTAAAAAAATGAGTATATATATATATATATATTTCTACGCATCCACTTTATATAAATTAATTAATATTTATTAAAATTAGTGTTATAAAATATACCAAATGAATTTGAACATATATAACATTATTAATTTTGAATAGATGGAGTAAAATATAGTAAGATGCTACAGTGGGATCCCCAACGCTGGCACAGGGGCAGGAATATTCAATTTGACAAAGGATTCCAATGTGGATTCTGAGCATCCACGTCACAACACAATACTATATTGTTATTCTCTTTTGTAGTCACTATAATCGACTAGTGCTGAGTTTACACTTTTAGATGGGGTATATTTAATTGAGATTCTATTGAATTTTTTGAATTTTAAAAAGTTTGTAAATTTAAAAAATTTATAAAATTCATGCAGAGTTTAATTGATTTTTTTATTGATTTATATTAATTTTTATTAATTTAACAGGATTGTGAAATATTTTTTTTTTATTAATTTACATAGATTTTCATAAACTCTGACGCTGGAACTATTGATGCAAATATATATAAAACACACTTGTATATGTACGTCCTGGATCCGTTCTAATGTATTATGCCCCGCCCCACACGGGTCCTAAATAGTCGCCCCGTGCCCCGTTTTTTCATATCATTTGAATTTATTTAAATTGTTTCTCACAATTGAAAACAATATTTTCCATACATATATATATATATATATACATTGAAACATTTCACAATAATATAAATATTTTTAATGTTGTGTATATATATATATATATAAAGTATTTTACCAATAAAAAAATATATATATATATACTATATAAAGTTTATATAATAATTCGGGTCGGACATAAGACCCAGACCCGGTCCGTTCACATACGGGGCGGGGTAGACCCGACCCGTTCTCAATACCGGGCGGATTCGACCTGACCCAAAGCTCGCGGGGCGGGTACCCGCGGGTTGGATCAATATTGTCATCCATACTTTTAACCTTTTGTCTTCAGAGTTCTTTGTTGGATCAATATTGTCATCCATACTTTTAACCTTTTGTTTATATTTTTGGAGGAGAATCAACAAAATTCATAGAGTATTAAAATTTATAGACTATTGAATACCCCCCACACTTTTAAAAATCCGAATACCCCAAACCTTGAAAGTCTAAAATAATCCTACATAATCTCCAACTAATACACTCCCTTAATTTCAATAAAATTTTATATAAGAAGGCCTAACTCTACACTTAAAACCAAGGTGTTAAGTGAGAGGATTGTCCAGGCATATAAGCCCACCAAAGACCATAGACGTGAGACGGCTCAGACGGGATCTCAGACGGAGACCAGGTCGACACGTGGTTCCACAGGTGAATCCACACATCAAAGTAGAGCACATAAAATTTATAGACTATTGAATACCCCCCACACTTTTAAAAATCCGAATACCCCAAACCTTGAAAGTCTAAAATAATCCTACATAATCTCCAACTAATACACTCCCTTAATTTCAATAAAATTTTACTCCATATAAGAAGGCCTAACTCTACACTTAAAACCAAGGTGTTAAGTGAGAGGATTGCCCAGACATATAAGCCCACCAAAGACCATAGACGTGAGACGGC
The DNA here is from genome assembly GCA_963675135.1 of Galeopsis tetrahit. NCBI lineage: Eukaryota > Viridiplantae > Streptophyta > Magnoliopsida > Lamiales > Lamiaceae > Galeopsis > Galeopsis tetrahit. The sequence continues at coordinate 28,211,101 of OY776125.1, read as the reverse complement.
TCAGACGGGGTCTCAGACGGAGACCAGGTCGACACGTGGTTCCACAGGTGGATCCACACATCAAAGTAGAGCGCATAAAATTTATAGACTATTGAATACCCTCCCCCCCCCCCCCCCACTTTTAAAAATCTTAATACCCCAAACCTTGAAAGTCTAAAATAATCCTACATAATCTCCAACTAATACACTCCCTTAATTTCAATAAAATTTTATATAAGAAGGTCTAACTCTACACTTAAAACAAGGTGTTAAGTGAGAGGATTGCCCAGACATATAAGCCCACCAACTGATACCATATAAGAAGGTTTAACTCTACACTTAAAACCAAGGTGTTAAGTGAGAGGATTGTCCAGGCATATAAGCAGAGGCGGAGCCACACTGGGGCCAGGGGGGCCCAGTGGCCCCCCACCAATTTTTTTTTATTTTTTTTGTAATATATATACTCCATTTGTCCCGTAATTATTTGTACACTTTTTTTTTTATTGGGACGTAAAATACTAAATAGAAGAGAATGGAGGTTTCTGACTTTGAGCGGTTTGTAGGCTTGAAAAATGTCTAGTTTAGGGATTATATAATATAGAGACTATAAATCTATATTATATATATTTTTTATATAATATATATTTATATATATATATATAAAATAAGTTCGGTTTGGTTCGGTTTTTTGCAATTTTTCATTAGTGAAAATCGTAAACCAAACCATACTAAAGAAAGATCAATTCTAAAAACCGTAAACTAAACCGTAAATAAAAAATCGAACCATATTTAATGGTCTGGTTTGGTTCGATCGGTTTGATCGGTCTGAACCATACTTTGCACACCCATAGTAATGTTAATCGGGCCCCCCTATCGAGATTTTTTGGCTCCGTCACTGCATATAAGCCCACCCAAGACCATCTCTCTATCCGATGTGGGATACCTTAATATTTTAAAATTTGAAATTTAACTAAAACTTGATTGAGTCTAATTTTTTGGAACTCGAACGGCTTGAAACTTAAACTCGACTTATTAAATAATTTGAACTAAAACCCAATAATTTACACAATATTAATAAGATGTTTTGATTTTATTTATAATTAAAATATATAAGTAAATTATTATGGGTAATATAGTAAATTATGTAAGTTCAATTAAACTTAATTAATATCAAGAGCCTGTTGAGCTACTTGAGTAGTTTTAAAAAAAAAATTGAATTCAATACAAATAGTTGTTAAGTCGACTTCACTCACTCAACTACATCCCTAGCCCTTACTCTCCCGTTTGGATTTTCTTATGATATAACTTCTTTTATGATCAATTGGATAATTGACGCGTTTGAATTAAAAAAAGAAAAAGATTGTATGAGAATCTCGTGGTCGAAAGTTTTAGATTAATGCAAAAGTTAGTTCCATACCAGATGTGCGTCTCATCAGCAATTTGGCAAGAAACTCGAAAATAATAATTGTTACGTTACAAAATGATTGCAATTTTTCAACGGCTTTAAAACCAAATATTTAAATCCGATCATTTTTAAAAATTGATAGCTACAAATTTTAATAAATATTAATTAGTTTATGTATAAAATAAATATGTCGAAGACATTTTGAATAAAGAGGTGATTATTTATTAATAAAGTGATGATAACTCAAGTAAATAAATGATGAGTGAGATTTGAGAGTAAAGATAAAATAGTGGAATAATATTAAAAAAATGAAATAAAAACAATGAAATTGAACAACTAAAATAAAAAAACGTGTGAAATTAAATGGAGAGGGTAATATTTTTTTATCCCTCCAAGATTATTTATTAGTGGTTTGGAATGATTACGTGTTCATTTTTTTTATCTGGCAAATAAGTTATATATCCGCTAGCAAATAAAGTTGTGCATGAAAGGAAAAAGAAACTTAAATTAGAAGTTCACTAGTCGAACCAAATGTTGGATTGTTAATAAAAGTTATAAAACCTTGTTCGGTGAATAATACTTGAGGTGAAGAAAAAATGTACATCTCTTTAAATTAAGTCAAAGCGAGAACAACTCGAAATAACAAAATTAAACTTAAATTGATGGAAAATAAAAATAAAATGTGTCTCTCTAAAGGGGCCCGAAACATCATGGTGGATCAAAAACATCACCCCATCATCAATTGTACGAGGCTACAAAACACATTTCATTGGCAAATGGTGTAGAAGAATCAATAGTGAAGACCTTCGAAGCAATAACGTTCAATTCATCGATAGCATTATATTGTTCGGTGTTTGCGGTTGTGATGAACCTGCCCTGGTCAAACGGAGGCCTCTGTCAGGCTTATTTAAGATAGAACAAGGTGGCTAGTCGGGGGTGGGCGGATGGATAACCGTGAGAGTCGAATATGGGGCAGGTGATTGCTTAGTGAAAGTAATGGTGGCCGGCTCCAGAAGTGAGACAACCATCTTGTTCCTTGGTGTTATTCGAAAACTCATCCATGATGTTTTTTGAGAGGCCCGAGAACGAATTGCTCACTAGGGTTGTGATCCACTAGAGGTGCACGAGTCAAAGATGGATGAGGGCCTGATGTGGCAGGCCTAGTCGATCTTCTATAAGGGTGGCGGGAAGAACTCCTACCACTTTGGTCCGAATGATAAGGTGGCGGGACCCTGCCCTTGTTGCACTGGAAAATTATGTGTCCAACAATCTCACAATGTTTGCAATATTTCGGAAGTCTCTCATAATGTACCTCCACAATCACAGATTGGTCCAAACGTTCCAACATCAACCGCTCCAGAAGTGGTTGTTTCATATCCACCTCGATTAAGATTCTAGCGTATTGTGTCATTGTTTTTGTCGAGGTGTTATATATCCTCCATCTTAACAAACGTGTCAGTAGGTGAGACCACTTCAGATATAACTGTGGGTTGCTAGAGTTCAATCGAAAGTCCAATGAGGCAGATCCATGTCTAAGAAGTCAAAGTCTGAATCTTGTTCGAATTAAATTCGGGGGTCCAATTTCGCAATCGAAATGAGCTCAGAGTCATAGACAGCTTTCACTAGAATGGATGAAATATCATTATATGAATAGAAATGATTTCACGTGTCATAATTTGAGGGAGTTAATTTATTTATGTCATATTGTGTGTAAAGACTAAAGATTCTACTAATTTATTTATGTCATAGGGTAAGATGTAATTATATGATTAGTTCCATGCAAGTGTGGCTATTTAAATGCAATTTTATCTAAAAAGAAAATTTGACTATTATTTATTTTAAGTAAATGTTTATTTGCTTAAAATATATCACATTTCTTTCTCAATGAATTTGTGTAAAAAAAGAATTCGTTATATTAATTTCTTTCTGAAAGATCATCTACGTTTTTCATTCTGAGTGAGTAATTTTTTTCTCAAGAATAATTTTTCATCTTTCTCTAAGTCATTGTTCTAATATTATGTATTTATTATCCAGAAAATATTCTAATATATTAATTGAGAGTTTTTATTGATGATTTGTCGCAATGTATTAAATTTTAGTTACGTGTTATCTGTAGAATGAGTGTAGGCTGTGTAGCACCATGTGTCGTGATGTTGCGTAATGCCATGCATGATGTATCATATTTTAACAAATAAAATTTAATAATATCATTTAGTTAATATATGCACTTGATATTCAGTGCAACAAACTTGCATGAATGCTAACAATTACCAATGTCAATTTGCTTAGAGTTGCATCACTGACCTAATTTTATTAGTTCAAATTAATGTTGGGTCAAATATTAAAATGAATAAATTGAACATTAAAATTCAATTGTATTTATACATTTAATTACATATAAAAATTTATCATTTTAAATAGATACATATATTATAATAATAATATTATATTAATATTGTATAATTATATATGTGAAATGCTTTTCTAGTCTCATAAGTTTGATAGTTTTGGTTTTCACTTTGCCCAATTGTAAATAGTCAAGTTAATTGTTCGGTGCTAGCTAGCCCATTAGCCGGTTATCAGGTACGGAACTATCAACAAGGTAGTAGGTAAAATTTAATGTTTTTAATAGTTATTTAAAAAAATAGGTAAAATTAATTATATATTAATTTAATAATGATTTAAGTAGTGAATTTATTTTAAAAGTTGTCTCAAAATAAATTTTTTATTACAATTTTGGTACATATATAAAAAGTGATTATTTTATGTGTACTTTAATTGTAAAAATAATTTCAAACAAATTATATTTTTAATGTTTGAGACTATTATTGATAAGAATGTAATTATTTTTACATTATTTTAGTATTTTTGAATCATGCACTTTTGTAATTAACTCATATAGTAATAATATATAATAAAATATATTAGATCCTTAAAAGAATTGATGAAGTAGATAGTTTATTTTGATAATTTCTTTAATTCACAACACAATGTAATAACAATTCTTTTTTCGACTCAACTTCTAATATATATATATATATGAATATAAACTTGCTAATAAATATTAATGTATTATGATATAAACATACTATACATAAATATTATAATTATACATATGCTAATGTTTTGTATTATTAAAGTTTTTTTTGCCCTCCTAACCTTAAGTCCTGAATCCGTTATTGCCGATTATCTGAAAAAAAAATAAAAAAAATCAAAGTAAATATATCCCAAAACCAAAAGCTACCCAATTTTAGAGTGAAAAACAATTTGCATTACATGTGTTACTTCCTCCGCACCGTTAAGATAAACTCGTTTTCCATTTTTGTATGTATTAAATTAGATGGAGTATTTTTCAATAGATCAAAACGACCCTATTTATTGAACATTTAATTTTGATGGCATCTCTTTTGTAATGGTAAAATACGAAGAAAAGATGACAATTTAGAAATCTAACTTAAAAAAAATATATATATGTTTTCTTAATAAGCATGGTAATTTGTAACATTATAAGGAATAAAATGTTCGAATTAGGCAAGTAACGTTTTGAAGAAATCGAATTCTGTTCGGCAGTACCACATTGGAGCCTAATTAAATTCTCATCAATTGACCTAAACTCAATAACATTACGAATGTAATAAAGATTCTGACCCTTAAAAAATAACGTTACGAATATACGTCTTAATTATTATACGTCTTAGTTATAAAAGTTGGCAACCTCCAATGATCAAACAATAGGCCAAAATTATTTTAGAGGCTATTTTGTTTTCGTTATTTTTCATTTTCCCCCTAATTTACTTCATGTGTATCCTTAAAATATCTCTAATTTAATAATAATAAAAAAAAAATTCACTTGCTACTTTAATGAAATATATTCATAAGTTTCAAAATAGGAGACATAAATTAAAAGTGGTGAGAGAGAGATAAATTAATTGAGTATAAATAAATTAATTGAGTATAAATATGTATCCTAATTTGATAGTACATTTTTTTTTAATGATGCTTAGTATGAAACAGGTGGAATATGATACAATATGTTGTAATTTAAATGGTACATTGCAAATTTTGAAAATCTTTTCACTCGCAAAATATGAGGATCATTCTTTCAAAATTGAATTAATCAGCCCTAGTTTTAGATGATGAACAAATTGGTCCTACCATCAACTTAGATAGTTTGATGGAAGAATCAATTTCCTCTCTTTTAATAGTTGTAGGGCTTATTATATTCTATTTTAAAAGAATGATTATCATATATTGCGAATTGCGAGTGAAAAAATTATAAGTTCTACCTTTTTTAATTAATAAATCGTGTTGTAGTTGAGATCAACGGGATAGAGGGGGTTATTTTTTCAATTTCAAAACTAATGGTGCTCAATTTGACAAAAGGGGTGATTTAAAGGTTTTTTTTTTAATTAAAAAAACTATATGCAATATTGCACGTATAAATATATAATATTAGTACAAATTAAAAAAGAGACAAAAAAAAAATTCATAGATCAAAATTGAATTGAAAGAAGATTAAATTTATCTTCCAAAAAAATCACACAAGACCAACTAGAAAAATTTGTTTCCAAGCATGTGTTACTACTTTTAAGACAAATATGTGTTAATGTAAAAATAAGTAACACGTATTTATCTTACAGTAACACATATTTTCATTTATAGTAATATAAATTTGAGAGCGATTTTTTTTTTTTAAATAAATTCATTTGGCCGAATTTTGATTTGATTTTGACCGGCAATTTTTTTTACTATATATCATTTTCTAAAATAGAATGGTATTCCACATCCCCTATCCCCTATATTACTAATAGCGAGTCTTAAAATGCTGATGTGTCGAATTCTCATGAATTTGGATGATGTGTCATTTTTTTAAGGGAATGAGAGTATATGGTAATTATTAGGTGTAAAGTATTTATGGAATTTTTCTTATTGAAAATTATAACGTGTCACACTGTTATATATATGGAATAGATTAAGGAGTTATATATAGTATTATAAATTCTCACAATTTATAATTTTATATAAGTAGTTGTCTAGAATTCATAATTTTGATCTTATTTATTTTTCAAATTTTTATTCTTATTTATTTAAAATCTACATATTTTTCAAAATATTTTTACATATTTATTTTATTTTATGTTTAGTACGTACTAATTATATTTTTCACAAATATCATCATTATATATATAATACAAATTTAATCATTTGTAATATCTATTATTATTTTTATAATTAAATATATTGTATTATTACTTTAAGTTTTATCATTTTAAAAAAAAAAATCTGAGTAGTACGCGGGCATTACGCTAGTAAATGTTTATAAAGTTAATTTAGGATCCAGGTTATAAATTTATGTCTATAATACAATTCACTAAATATAACTATTGAATAACTAATTTGGTATATAAATTTTATTTAATAAAAAATTTGGTCGTAGCTAATATTTATAAATCAAATTAATTTTGGTATAAATAATATTTATAATTTCTATAATTTTTGCAAACTATTTTTACCATCATATTCATTGAAAATATTTGTGGTAAATGAATAAGGGTAAAATAGTTAAATTTAAAGAAAGAAAAAAACTTCGAATGACATGTATTTAAAAAATAGTTTAAAAGTTAAAATGACATATATTAAAAAATTGAGGAAGTATTTCATTCGTCTAAAGTTAATAAGTAGGGATTAAAAAAAATTTAGACCATTAAATTGGACTGATTTAAAATTTAGTCCTGACGGATTACACATTTTGATTTCGGTTCAATAAATATGCTCAAATTTTAAAAACGATCATTTTACCAGCAATAGGTCAACAAATAGGTAACTTTCAATAAGACTAAATTATATTAATTAATACAAAAAAATTGTAAATATTAATTAAAATAGTAAATAATATTTTAAAATATCTGAAAATAAATTGAGAATAATATTTAAATAAGTAAATAATTTTTCATAAAAGTTATAATGTGAAAAAAAAATAACTAAATTTATTCCATCAATTAATTTCTAAAAAAACAATTAACATACCTAATTGATTATTTAAAAACTCAATTAACTTACCTAATTAAAAAAAGTATAATTAAAAAATCAATTAACATACTCAAATAAATATAAAATTTTATCTTTAAAATAATAAAAACTCTCAAATACTTTTTTTTATTAAAATTGTCAAAAACTCTTATTAAAACTTAACAATTATTTTAATATTTTAAATAAATACAAGAACCGACAATGATTTAAAATTCTCAAATAAATAAAAAAAAATACTTAAATATATCCAAAATTCTCACCCCTAGTCCACGGTAATTGAAAGATGATAATGAACAATATTTTTTTTAACAATTTGTTAATTTTATTGTTTTTCATTTTTATTATATAATTTTTAATTTAATATTAGTTCGTATTAAAATATGTGAACCAACTTTGTGTAAATAGTTCATTTTTATACATAAATTTTTATATTTATTTAATTACTTTAAAATAAATAAATAATTCTATAATACTTATTTTGTAATTATAATTTTTTTCTAATTAGGTAAGTTAACTGATTTTTCTAATAATTAATTTATGAATAAATGATTATTCGTTATCATTTTATATTAAAAAAAAATCAGATTTTTAAAAAAAATATTGTATTTAGTATTTTAAATATTATTCATAATTTATTTTTAAAATTTTGAAAATATTATTTAATATTTTAACTAATATTCATAATTTTCTAAATTAATAAATATAAAATAAGTTTTTAATTGATATAAATATATATAAATTAATGTCACATTTAAAAAAAAATGTAAGTTGACCTGTTTTACAGGTAAAAAGACAATTTTCAAAATGTAAGAATACTTATTGGATCGAAATTAAAATGTGTAATCTGTTAGGATCAAATTCAAAATCAGTTCAATTTATTGAACTAAAAAATCTTTAATCCGTAATATGTATGATTCACTTGACATATGTTTTAAATAATATTGGTTGATATGTAATTAAGTAGATAGATTGAAAGGTATTATGAAATATTGTGTGGTGCACTTATTAATAAAGTGATTGAGTAAAATTATTATGTGATAATTTGAGTAAATAAATTATGATGGAAGGGGTGAAGATAAAAATACTATTTTCATTTGAGACAAGTCGATTATGTTTGAACGTACAAAAAAAAATTAGATTTATTATGTTTAGACGTTAACTCTTACATTAAAATCAGCGTTCGCGTTATATACTCTTTCCGTCTCACAATAACTTTCAAACCCTTAAAACGAAAAATTATTCATAAACTTTATCATCACAATATTCTCATTTTTACACAAATATTTTATCATCACAATATTCTCATTTTTACACAAATATTTTTATCCACACATACATTAAGTACTCATTTTTTACTTTATACATAAATGTTTACAAAATTACCCCTCAAAACTCCACTCCAATATATATTTAAAATTAAGATGAAATAAATTTCTTAGGTCCAGGTAACGCGTATTAGTTTGACATGTAGTATTAATTGTTTCTATAAAAAAAAATTTAATTTTTTCTAATGTATCGTAAAACAAGTGCGTCCCATTAATATTGATCACACAATATCCACTCAAATTATTTCAATTCAGGATTTAATTTTTGTTTCTTTCAATTCAAGTTAATAAAAAAAGACGATGGTAAACAATCTGCCCTTATATATGCGTTTATAAACACACTAATTAGTTTAGAAACATAATCTTTCATAAAATATATATTTAAAAAAAAAAAACTAATATTCAATTTCTGTGGCTGCAGGCAGACAGAATGAAGTGGATCCTTGAATTAGGCAGGTACGCAATTAATATGAAGTTTATCTTTGTAAGAGATTTGTTAATTAAATGTAGTAATTGAATTTAAGTCAAATCCCTTTTTACACACGTCTTCATTGTAAACCTTAAAATTAGTTTGCAGTTTATTCTTTTAATTAAAAGTTAGTAATAATTTTAGGGTGTTTTGTACATACACCCTAACAAGTGATGAGCTTAAATCGAGCGGCCAAAAGCCACTTTAAAAAGCACAAATTACAAACGCCTCAAAGTTTACATATATATAATATTCCCATTACCTTTTTAGAAAAAGCAAAATCAAAACAGACATCGCATTCACAAGATAGTGAAAATCCCTCATGTCGCATTTATGGAATATGTGGAAGTCGCTATTTCTATAATCTCATACCTCTTACCGTACGTATTATTAACTCCTTTTATAATATATCTCTATATATACACGCTCTTATGCCTCTAACACATTAATTCTAGTTTCTTCCTCCTCCTCTTCCTCTTCCTCGTCTGCTGCCGTCGAGATGGTAAAATTCTCGAAGGAGCTAGAGGCGCAACTTATTCCAGAATGGAAAGACGCGTTTCTGAACTACTGGTTACTCAAAAAACACGTCAAAAAAATTAAGTTGGCAAGAAAACCCAGGCATGATCCGGATTCCAACTGCGATTTCGGACTATCAATTTTTGACCCGGTTCGTCTTTTCGTCGCTAACACCTTCTGCTCCAATAACAATGGCCAAAACATCCAGGTATCACAATTGATTCTGTTTTGTATTTTTTTTAGTAGTCCAATATTATACTTCAAATTTACCTAATTTATACATAAATTAATTAAAATTCGAAGAAATTGAGAATTTGGAGAGGGAGGAGTATTATTTTATTGTTGGGAATGAATACGTTACTCTGTCATGTAATGTATCGCACTCGCAAAAGATGGCAGAAAATGTGAGAGTTAGTAGATTCTGCACGAAAAATATATGTATCCACAAAAAAAGGAATTAAGAGAGAACGAATAATGCAATAACGTTACGTCTATTTAATTGGAGAAACTCAATTTTACTTTGTAAATAAATACTTTTCTTATGGAACTCTCTTTACTCAATAAACAATTGTGTTAATTAAATAATTTAGATTTCAATGTGAAGCTTTTTATGAACAAAATTCAGATCTTGTAAATTATGTACAGACCAGACCTAATTTTGTTTTTCTTATATAATGGAGTAGTATTGTATTTATTTTTTTGGAAGAAAATCTTGGTGCCTTAAATAACTAAAATCCGCACCGTTTCTGTTTTGTAATTTATATATTATGGGAAGAAAGTAGGAAAATGATTTACGTCACTTGCTCATGATTACGTAATAAAGGAAACAAATAATAACAACTCGAACAAATTTAAATTTCAGTTTTCCACAACATTAATTAATTAATTAATTAATTAATAATATTTTATTATTTTATTTTTGCAGGGCAATATAAATAATATTACCGTAGAAAAAGATGAAGAAGCCCCAGTTGATGAAACTGAGAATGTTCACCTCTTCCCTGAACAATATGAGGTCACTACATTTTCTAAACCTTTTTTTTACCATACAAATTAAAATATTTATTTATTCCATTTTCTAAATAAATAAAAAAAATATATTTTCCTATGTATGTAACAGGTTAAATTATTCTTTCAAGTGTTAGATGATGAGCTTAAAAAAGTGAACCAATTTTACACGGACAAAGAAAGCGAGTTTGTTGAAAGGGGAGAAATATTGAATAAACAGCTCCAAATCTTGCTTGACCTTAAGCGACTTCTAAGCGATCGCCGCCGCAAATTCCTACAGCCTCAAACTGGCAGCCACCCCTCTTCGCCGTCGCAATGGGATTCCGATTTTTCCGGTGAGTTATAGTCCATATCTTTATGTGCATCATGCAAAAATAAAATTCAATTTTGATTCATAATTAAACGTATTAGTTGATATATAAAAATAAATTAGTGTGTTACCCGTAAAATTCCTCTTTTAGTATCATTATGTTATTTATTTAGTACACAAAGTGTTATGTTTAGCATATAAAGTGATAATATTTTAAAACATTATTAAGCAATGACATACAGTATTGCATGTGCATAAACCGGTGCGTACAACAGTAACATTTCCTATGTTAAAAAGATGAATTTCAGGAATAACAGATTAATATGGTGAATTTATTTGGGACATCCTATTTGAGATGCCAAAAAAACTAATAATTAGCAGAAAAAATACATTTAGAATAAAAATAAATTATTATGGTATGCAGAAGGAAGTCCGAGAGTAGAATGTGGGAGTCCGAAAGATGATGTGATAGCCGCATTAGAAAAAAATGGTGTCAAATTCGATTTTTCAACAAAATCTAAAAAGGGAATGAAGCCTAAAATGGCCACCAAAATAGACATTCCGGCCACTACGCCGGCGCAGACTATCGCCGCCGTCACGTCCATGCTCCGGGAGGATCTGCTGAGCAATCCCAAGAAAGGAGGAGAGTACGTTAACGGCTACAAGATTCAGTGTGCTGAAAAGATGATCAGAGGGGCATTTGTGGAACTTTACAAAGGCCTTGGATTGCTTAAGAAATACAGGTAATTTCATTTCCAAATATTTTCACTTTTTTATTCATCATTTATTGCAATTTACTATAGGATAAGTCTCTTTTACACAACTAATATTAATTGTTCAATAAAAATAATTAATATTGTCAATAAAAACAGTTAATAATGTTCAGTAAAAATGTGAATGCACCTAGCGCTTACAAAACTCTCTTTGTCCACATATAGTGTGTTTGTTTCTTCTTACACGAGTTTTAAGTAATATTGTTTGTTTAGGAATAAAAAACATAAAGTGTGGTGAAAATTTTTTTTTAGAAAAGAAAACAGACACACATTATGTGAACAACTAAAAAAGAAAAATAAACACACTTTATGTGGACCGAGTGAGTAGAAAAAAGAGTGAAAATATGAACTGCAGAGAACTTTCTTATGCAATGTTTTAATGAAAGTGATGTTTTTGGCAGTGCACTGAATATGGTTGCCTTCACAAAGATTCTCAAGAAATTCGACAAGGTAATTAATTCTCTATTTTAATTTAGTGTTTTCCATTATCTTTAAAACGTGTGTTCAAACAAAAATGGGGTTTGATTTGCATGGTTTTCTGAAATTTGTTCCATTAACAGGTATCAAATCAGCAGGAATCAGCAAATTACCTCAAAATAGTAAATAGATCCAATTTCATCAGTTCAGACAAGGTAAATGACTTATAATAACATATTTGATGGATTACAATTAAATCAAAAGGCATTTTAATCACACTTTGTATTATGAAAAGTAAGGTTGTGCGATTAATGGACGAAGTGGAGACCTTATTTACAGAGCACTACACCAAAAATGACAGAAAACGAGCAATGAAGTTCTTGAGACCCTTACACCACAAAGACTCTCACATGGTTACATTTTTCGTCGGTACGTTTCTACAAACAAAGTTCTTGATGTAAATTCGACTAAACGTACTAAAAGCGTTGCATCGTTGTTGCAGGCTTATTCACAGGTAGTTTTGTGACATTGTTCAGTGTGTATGTAATATTGGCACATATAACTGGTATGTACTCATCAGCAACTCAGGCTGCTTATATGGATTCTGTCTATCCTGTTTTCAGGTACCTTTTTTTTTTATCATAAAATGAAGCTTTATTATTCAAGTATAATATAATAATACCATGTTTTTATGGCATTAATTTGCAGCATGTTTGCATTGCTGAGCTTGCATTTGTTCATGTATGGATGCAACCTGTTCATGTGGAAGATCACGAGGATCAACTATAACTTCATCTTCGAATTCCAAACGACGACTGCTCTAAAGTACAGAGATGCTTTCCTCATTTGCACCTGCTTGATGACTGCAGTTGTGGGGGCTATGATCATTCACCTCATCTTACTCTCCAAGGGCTTCCTTCCTCACCAAGTCAACTTAATCCCCGGGATCTTGCTTCTGGTTAGTCGAGTCGAACTTGTGTGAATTTCAAAATCAGTAACAAAACAGAAATCATGATCTCTATGTTTGTGGAATTCCAGGGATTTGTGCTATTACTGATATGTCCATTGAATGTATTCTATCGACCAACACGCTACTGCTTTCTCAGAGTCATGCGTAACATAATCTGCTCTCCGTTTTACAAGGTACATTTATAATAAGTATGTTGTAATACAATTTCATGTTCTAGATCAACAAACTTACAGTTGTAACAAAACTCTATGCAGGTTTTGATGGTCGACTTCTTCATGGCCGATCAACTCACTAGTCAGGTATTCAGACAGTATAAGAGGGTGTTTGGCTGGCTTATAAGATCATAAACATTACAGTTTATAAGATGTTTAAAATGAGTTTTAGCCAAACAGGCCTAATTTCAAGAAAACGCGATAAATCCCCTGATACTGATGGTTTGTTTTTTCACCCCAGATTCCATTACTAAGACACATGGAAGCAGCATCCTGCTATTTTCTTGCTGGGAGTTTCAACACACACCATTATGAAACTTGCAAATCGGGGAAGCTTTACAGGGAGCTCGTTTATGTTATCTCATTTGCCCCATATTACTGGCGTGCAATGCAGGTGTGTAGGTGTAATTTCTATACTCAAACATGTATACCTAGTTTATATTAACTAACATGTGACAATGTTGTAATACCTTAGTGTGCAAGGAGATGGTTCGATGAATGTAATCGGGATCACCTTGCTAACCTGGGGAAGTACGTATCTGCTATGGTGGCAGCTGGGGCTAGGCTAACATACGCTAGACAACCGACACAGCTGTGGATGATAATAGTCTTGGTGACTTCAGTTGTGGCGACAGTTTATCAACTGTACTGGGATTTTGTTAAAGATTGGGGACTTCTTAACCCCAAATCCAAGAATCGTTGGCTTAGAGATGATTTAGTACTCAAGAATAAAGGGACTTACTATGTATCCATTGTGAGATTTCTTACAGACTGTCTCTCTCTCTCTCCCTCTCTCTCTCAGATGTTGAACTTATGCGTGTGTGTTCCTCTCAGGCCTTAAACTTAGTGCTAAGAGTAGCATGGGTGGAGGCTGTGATTGGATTCAATATTGGGATGTTGGAGACGCGTTTGCTTGACTTTTCCTTAGCTTCATTGGAGGTCATACGGCGTGGGCACTGGAACTACTATAGGTAAGCTAATAACACACCATTTTTTCAAATTGGTTACAACAGAGATCTATTATTCCACTTGTAGTCTAATGACAAATGCACGTCTAATGATAACGCAGATTGGAAAATGAGCATCTCAATAATGCCGGGAAGTTTAGAGCAGTGAAGACAGTGCCATTGCCATTCAGAGATTTAGATTCTGAGGAATGAATGAAACAAGAAATGCGTGAAGCAATGCATCACAACCAATCATAGAAATGGATTGGGAAAATGTTGTGCCGTGTAGGAATCCAAATGTATAAGCAAGAGCAGTTAGGCGAATAGCGAACAATCAGTTTCTACTTCCTACTCTATAATCCAGAATTTCTAACATAGTATCTCACAAGTGTTGATATCTAATTGAATTCATTGGACATCAAAATACTCATCAGTTGTTTTCTGTTCTTCATTCTCATTGCAATCATAGACAAATTTGGTTCTGGCTTCTGATTTAAAAAAGGTACTACATGACAATAGCTACCAGAAACAAACACATCCAAAGGAATTGATTATTATAAAATAAGCACTCTTCAGCTTGATGATTACAAAAGTAGCACCAGTGCAGTTGAGATAGGTTATGATACCATGAACTAAAAGCACAAGAAAACTGAATACTATGATACAGTAATTACAGAAAAAGCTGCATCCAAAAATAATCTCACACAACCACTTCGAAGAAAAATGTTCTAACATAAAACATAAATAGAGCAAAACACAAGCAATAAGCAATTGCATAATTTATATAGCAAAATCACTTATCTAGAAAAATTCCCTCCACTGAGCAGGACGGTCTTTGGATATGAGGAGAATCCTCGAAGCCAAGTAATCGAACGACGGATAATACATATCATCTTGTCCAATAATTTCCTTCACATTTTGGGACCTGTTGTAACCCAATGGTAGTCCATCGTCTTTCAAGGAGTCGAAAACAAATAAACCAAGTCCACATACTCCCATCACAAGGCTTGAATTTCCCCACACTTGTGTCAATGCTGTGAAGTGACTATGAGCGTTCGATTCTGGCAATGTATAGGTGCTGAAAAGTTGTTGTTTTCGCAATGAAAACTGTTGGATTTGGGAAGTGTATTGCTGTTTCCCAGCTGACTTTAGACTTGAGCATCCAATGTAGACAGAGTCCCCACGAGAGAAAGCTGATTGAGCGTTCACTCCAACTTTGGGTATCTTTAGAGCTATACCTGAGGGCTGCCTGAAATCGAGCACATTTATAGAATCGGAAGTGCAGAATACTCCATCGTTGCCTTCTGCTTCTGATGAACTAACTCTGCAGAAAATGTGTACATTAGTACCTATAAAATTCTGTATTCAAAGTAGCCGATAGTCCACATAGATGAGGAAAGATAAAGGTATAACCGAACTAAGTGAGGGCTTTGTTCGTAATTCTTTAAAGAGAATGGGAAAATAAATATGTAGTAATAAACTAACAATGTAACCACCACATTCTCATTGTAATTCTCTATTTGATGATTCTCATTATCATTCCCATTGAAGAATTTGAACCGAACGCCCCCTAAAATTCTTCCTAAGGATCAAAAACTACAGTGCATGCTTCTCAAGAATGTAATTGAAGATTCTAGCAACATGAAATTAGTATAGTACTAAAAACAAAAAAGATAAAGTTTGATTAGCCAAAATATAGAGACAATTAATTACCTTTGTCTGACTCCTCCACCTAATTCTGCATCACTGTTATTCACATGAAGAGCAGAGATTTTACGACCAAATGTAGACACCATTTGGGATTCATGAGAACTAAGGGAGCTCACGTCCCATAAAGTAATAGCATCAGACTGTGCTATTGCCACTTTTCCTCTGTTTCTCCATTGCAAAGGGCTAGCATAATCCATGGCCATCACAGGCTTAGGCAACTCCCATTTCATAACTTGATCCCCATCACGAATATCATAAATTTGCACCATCTTTTGACAACTAGCCGTTGATATAATAAGTTCTCCACAAGGTTTATACCACCATTGTCTATTTTCAGTGGCCATAACAGATGACAGCGTATTTCTTTCATAAACAGTGCTGTTCGATAGAGGAGCTAGTGCAGTTCTCCCACTCGCAGTTTCATTCTCAAAATGAAAAGCTGTTATCTGTTTTGTGTAGAAATCCCATGAGCAGAAACCAGAATGAACAGAATTTCCAGCAGATGCTGCCACAACATATCTCCCAGAGCATCCATCTGTACTAGGAGCACGTATTATCCAACAATCTTGCCAAATGTTTGGGTAGACTCCAGCAGGAGGCTTGTATTCAGCCTTCTCCTGAAAAGTAACAAATCATTTCAGTGTATTTAAGGGATGATATAATCATTTTTTAAAATAATGAAAACAACTACCAACATCATAATTGTGAAATAGAATACCTCGCTATTAACAATATCATATAAAGAACAAGAGCCATCACTGTGAGCAAGAAGAACAGATTCTCCTTCTGATACAAACCATCCTCCTGTAGAGGTCTTGTGCCCAATCTCACTCAATTTGTATTCATAATCCTCCTCTTGCAACTCCTCTTCAAATATCATGGCTGGCGCATTCTCTTTTTCATCAAAATCATCAAGCTTTTCATCAGCCATAACCAGATCATCAATATGAACACCTTTTCCATTCAACACATTAAGAGAACTCTCTTCTACAGAAGTCATATACTCATCCGTCTCTTCAACCTTACTTTCCTCTGGAACAACACGAGATACTTCTTTACTCAAGGAAGCCCGGAATTCTGTAGTAATAGTATTATCATTAAAAGTCCTTGATTTATCGTCATCCACGCTGTGTGTGCTGGATGCTGTCTTTGATAAGGTCCTATCTCTAATCAACTTATGATGTGGAAAGAACCGTGCTTCCAATTCTTCAACATTCAACCCCTTGTCCAAACTTTTAACATTTGTGACTTCATTTTCCTCTCCCTCTTCTTGACTTTCTCCACTTTTGACTGACCCCATCTTCGAATCTCCATCAGTACTAGAAACATAAACCATTGCCTTCTCAATACCTGAAATCTTTTCTTGAATATCAGACAAAATTATCTTGGAAGCATCCGGATTGTTCATATCCAACATCTCTTTAGTCCGCTTTATGTCCGATGCTATCCTCTTCACTTTCCCTTCCAAAAAGGCAAGTTTTTCATGAAGCTTGCTAGGATACTTGTTTGCAACATTTTCTCTTAGAGCAACCGTGCCATTACTAACTTTTTTCGCCACTTTTGACTCTCCTGAAGTCGAACCTGATGGAACTCCAACCATGGAAGATTTCATCTTTACCTCCTCAGAAATTTTGGCACTTTTAACATCAGACTCCAGATCAGATCTTTTCACCATTGCTGAGCTCAAATTTTGCTCTCTTTCTTCACTATTCCCATTCAAAACCTTATTAATTTCACAATTTTCCTGAATATTTCCCTCCAGCTTCTCTAAACTATGCCCGTGTTTCTTATAATCTTTCAACACATTCTTCACAAGATTTGTTCCTTTCAGAGAAGCTGAGATTAAACTTTCCTCTTTTATTTTACTACTCCCACTGTTGTCAATCCTAATCTTAACTTTCTTGTTCTCTTGAAACCCCCCTTCCGAATCACTCATAAATTCCCCATTTTTCATCAAATCCTTTGACCCCCTTTTATCAAGATCAGATTTTTCATCAGGTTTCTCATTCAACCCCCTCAAATTAACATTATTTTCTTTTTTCCGGGACGATCCCAGAGAAACCCTAGAAGGATTTTTCCTCATATCAGATAAAACCCTAGTGAATTCAGAGGGGCTAGAGCTCCTACCTCTCGGCACCGATGAAGTAGACCGCCTGAAACGTGGCTCCTCCGCCGACGCCGCCGGAGCCACCACGGATTTATCTATCCGGGCCATTGGTTGTATGGTGGGCTTTTGGGTTGCAGCCCGAACCCGAGATGTGGGCCTGGGATTCTCCTTCCCTACGGAAATAGACCTCCCCGGAACAGGGGATATCTTTCCGGCAGGTGGTGCGGCGACCTTGGCGACTCCGCCGCCGCGTTCCTTGACCCGTCGTGCCGATGATGTGGACATTTTTTTTATGAAAAAATAAATCCAGGTACCCTTTGTGCAGTGATTTTAGTGTGTGTTTGATTTGTTTTTTTATGCTTCTTGGGTTTGATGTGTAAGGATTTGAGATTTTGTGTGGGCGGGAAAATGGAGGCCCTTAAAAAGTTTGAAAATATTTCAGTAAGCGGGAGGGAGACGACCAAAACGTCAGCGTTTTGTCCTAAAAAAACAAAAGAGATTTTTATGCACATATCAGTGGAATCAACTTTTTAATGATTTTCTTACAAAAAAAAAAACTTTTTAATGATTTTTTCATTTGTTAATTATTTTTAATTCTTTTAATTTAATTGCTGTTTTTTTATTTGTCCGTTATTTTTAATTATTTTATTTAATATTTCTTTAATAGAAGATGAACAATAAATAAATTATGTAAGGAATTTGAATGGTTGAATGTGTTTAGTAGAAGATAAGAAATAAAAGAAGAGGATATAAAAATTGAAATTGTTGTATGCATCTCAAAAGAATTACTTGATCTCTGCTTCTTTAGTGGACAAAGTTTTCACTCGTTTTATTACTTCCTCACGATTGGAGGTGACAACGACGCCTACTGTCTCGATTTGAAGATCTTGAGTTTGTAATTGTTGTATCAATATTCTGATCTTTGTAACCACTTCAAAAAAAAAAAAAAAATTACTCCATAGCAAACATAAAAAAATTATTTATTTGTACATTTTCTTGTTAGTAATATGATTTGGTTTACAATTGCATATGATTTGCTATTCCTCGTAAATAATTGATTTTTTATTAAAAACCTTGGAAATAGATATATATGTGTTGAATGAAAAGAATCAACATATGAATTAAAATAAGAAACGTAAGAGGTAGCTGGTTTTATTTTAGGAAAATGAATTCGAAATGAAATTTTTGAGAGGTAATAATTTCCTCAGGATTTACTTACTTTGTTTTTAGAATGGAGTTAAAAGTTTCCAAATATAAATAGTTTTTTAATTAACAAAACCTTCATATAAATTCAGTCCAAAATATTCAGTCTACTGACTTTAATCCTACTCGATTATTTTTTTGGTATTCAAATAGTTATTAATTCAAAATTATTTTTTATTATATTATTTATTAAGAGCAAGCTTTGTTTGAGAATGGTAGTATCACTTTTTTTTATATATATATAAATGTTGTTATTTTTAAAGGAAATCAACGTTTGTAAAAAATGTATGTAAGTGTAATAATTTTTTATAAAAAAAGACTTAGTATGTTTTTTCAGTTTAAAGTCGAACTGAACTAATAATTTCGGTTTGTTATAATTCAATTTTGTATTTTTTATAATGTTCCGTTTTTCGATTCGGTTCGATTCGAGGATTAAACCAACTAAATGCTCACCCCTACGTACAATTACCAATTTTTCACAATTTATATCGAAATCTATTGAAAAATATAAAATTAACCATCTTTCACCATTCTCTTACGAGTTGAAGGATGTTTTATATTACTATATCACATTGTTCTTGTCCTTAAACCCGCCAGTTTGGTACCTCGAATTATTCATTTCATATGCAACAACCTTGTGATTTTATTCTTGAGTAATTCATCATGTCAATTTGTGACCGCTTTAAAACAATAACAAAATTACAGGAAAACGGTTTTAATGCACAACGAGACACAATGCTTTCCCGATCATTTTTCGGTGAACTTGAAGAATGAATTGTACGTACATCAAGATGATGGGCATGAAGACGAAGAATTTGGTACATGACTTGACATTCAATTTTGTCGAAATATGACCAAATGTTGGACGGGAAGAAGGCAACTATGAATTGACGTGAATGGATTGTGATAGATGAATATTCAATTTTTGTGTCACTCAAGATAATTTAGTTAAGGTTCAACCTCGTAAATAGATAAATATGACATTTAAGAGCTTTGCCAGAATCCAGACCCGTCACACACATCTGAGACAACCTTAAGAGTAGCACCTATTGATAGCAGATGCAAGGTCCAGTCAAGTTCTTGAATTCTAAGAACAACTCAAGGAACACCTTAAATATTTAAATAAAATTAAGACCTGAATCAGAGTTGACAGATTACATAAATGCATAATTAAATTAGAGATGGTTTGTGCACTTGAAATGGGTTGTAGGCCCTCACCAAACCTGCAAAGAGGTAAGACCCGTATAACAATATATTAATGATTGATCAAAGCGAGTCCTTAGGACTCCATAATCACCTAAGGGTTAGTTTGGATTGATGGATGGGAAAACATGGGACAAATTAACTCATCCCTCCCCTAAGACTATTAGTCCTATAAATGCATGATAAATAGTACAAAATTAGTGGGCCTTGCATTAATCCCGGGCCACAATCAATCAAACCAAACGTTTGATTCGTTGGAAATAAAATGTCAATCAAACCTTATCGAACCTAATCAAGCAAACTAAACTAGGCCTAAGAGTTAAGATAAACTGCTCCGGGCGGGAGGAGCTTATAAGAGGTGATCATACATGTTAAATGTGTAGCTAATTGTCCTTTTACAGAGAGTCTCCACTATTAAAAGAATCAAAGAGTCGGACATAATACTGCCACGTGGAAAAATATATTAGATATCATATAGAACTTAATCCCTCAAAAGCTAAAGGTATAAATACTACCCCCGTCCCAGAATACATTTCACAGGTAAGTTGACACATTTTTTTTAAAGTTTAATAATGAGTAGAGTTTTGAAGGGTAATTAATTTTATAAACGTTTATATATAAAGTAATTAATGAGTTAACTCGTGTGTATGTGTGAGTCCAAAAGTGGAGTAACATTTTATGTAAAATTATGGATATTGTAAAGATGTAGAGTTTATAAATAATTTTTCATTTTAAGGATGTAAAATATTCCGAAAAGTATGAAAGATATTGTGGAATTGATGGAATAGCAAACTCTCACTTGAGGAGATATATTCGCCATTTTAACACACACTCTTTTCATAGTTTATTCTTGGCTTTTTGTATCGTCTTCTTAAATTTATCATCTAATTTGAGCGTTGGAGACCCGTCATTGGTAACTCTCCCTGACGAGTTCACTACAAGCTTGGAGTACGGGGGCACATAACTATCGACTTTGAGAGAATAATTTAAAGGACTTTTATAGGCAATTTTCATATTTTTCCTATTAATATTATTTGTTGAAAATTTGATTTATTTCATCCATGATTGTTTAAACTTAAATTTGCAGAATTGAAATATAGTGAATGAGCAATTGAAGGTACCCAATTAACTATCATAATAAGATAAACAGAAACCACAAATCAATAGTGACAAAAAATGGTGAAATTTACGTTTTCTAGTAAATTTGAATATAAATTGCGAAGAATTTGATAACTATGGATCAAAGATGAAAATATCGCTATCGCAACAAATATCGCAACCTTAATTTTACGGATATATCGCGGGATATATCGATAACGATATCGCAAAAAAAAAAAAAAAAAATGACGAAAATCTTATTAAAATCTTAAAAAATTAGCACGAAATTTTAGGGATTATTAAAATATACTATTATACATGTATTCCATTCAAAAGTCATTAAAATTATATGTTTAAAACAAACATATAGATAATAAATTATATAAATGGTAAAGTCTAGTAAGCACTCGAGTGCATGTTGTGCATCTTAATCCATGTGCACTTTTCAATTTTACTGACTTACACTTTTTGATAAATGGTGTTGCACTTTTCAATTATTACTAAAAATATTATTATATATACAGTTTAATAATTGAAAAGTGCAACATGGACTAGGGTGCACAACATGCACTCGAGTCCATAGCAGACCAACCCTATATAAATATTGACTGATGAAAACTAATTGACAACGTAATACAATATAAAATGATTAAATATACATGATGAAATACAATTAATATCAAAATGATGACATATGAAGTTCAAATATAGTAGGTGAAATGACATTTTTATCCAAACAACATTGATAAAATACAATTAAATATTGGCTGACGAAAACTAATTGACAACATAATACAATACAAAATGATTAAATAAATATACATGATAAAATACAATTAATATCAAAATGATAACATATGGGTTCACAAATAGTAGGTGAAATGACATATTTGTCCAAACAACATTCATACTAACTCATCATATTATAGTAATTTAGGATATAGTTATACACATGTAATTCATATGTTTAAAAAAATTATTAAATATATGAGATGAATTGAGAATATATTCGCTTGCACTATTAAAAATAAAATAAAATGTATAATTTTGTACATAAAAAATAAAATTTCAAATAAGTTTGCGATTTTTTCAGATTTTGCAATATTGTGCGATATATCCGCGATATTTCTCGATTCACGTCCAATTTTACACTACGGTTGAGCGATATCGATATCGACATCGATATTTAGCGATATTTTACGATATATCCGTGATACTCGAGAAAAAATACATTAAACCTCAATATCCATATCGCAATATTCAAATTTACGATATATCCACGATATTTCGCGATATTTTCATCCTTGCTATGGACATAAAGTGCTACTCTCTGTCTCTCTAGCATGATGAACAATTTTACCCCTTCAATCTTATTGAGATGCTTTGCAAATTTTCATGTATTTAATACTCACACTGAGTGTTAAAAAAAAAAAAAAAAACTAATGCACGTGCAAAATTATTTACTTTCAATTAAGTTTACATGGGATTTTCTTAGGACAGTTTTTGTATCGCCTGGACTATTAATAGTTCGGATGTCAAATTGCATCGCTCTGTGTCGCCCTCTGTGTCGCCCTAACTTGATACCTGTTGCCTTTTTTTAATATTTTAAAATAAGTATTTAAATTTTATTTTATTATTTACTATTTTATCCTTTATTAAAATTAATAATAATATTATTTAAATTAAACAATACGAACGTAAAATTAGATTTTTTTAATAGAATTAAATTATTATTTTATTTATATTTTATCTACACCTGCTCATTTAATTAGTTCACCCTCAAATTATTTTTTTACTACGGTTATCTGCACCCGCTCATTTTATGAGTTCACCCCAAATCATTTTTTAACCATGGTTATCTGCAATCGCTCATTTTATAAATTCACCCAAAATTATTTTTTACCACGGTTATCTGTACCTGCTCATTTTATAAGTTCACCTCAGAAGATTTTTTTTTAAATGGAGTAATTACATTTAAAGGACTATATTATCCTTTTATTAATTTACACAAAATATAATAAAATCAACCCTAATTTGTAAGGTGATACTCGAGTACATGCAAGATACCAGTACACACCAATTTTAATTTTTTATTTATATTTTATCTACACCCACTCATTTAATGAGTTCACCCAAAAATCATTTTTTTTACTACGGTTATCTGCACCCGTTCATTTTATGAGTTCACCCCCAAATCTTTTTTTTTATCACGGTTATGTGCACCCGCTCATTTTATGAGTTCACCCCTAAATTATCTACACCCCTCATTTTATGAGTTCACCCCAAATCTTTTTTTACTACGGTTATCTGCACCCGTTCATTTTAGGAGTTCTCCCCAAATCATTTTTTATCACGGTTATGTGCACCCGCTCATTTTATGAGTCCACCCCTAAATTATTATTTTTTACCACGTTTATCTACACCCCTCATTTTATGAGTTCACCCCAAAAATATTTTTAAAAAAGTAATTACATTTAAAATATTATATTATCCTTTTATTAATTTACACAAAATATAATAAAATCAACCTTAATTTGTATATTTAAAATCTGTAGTCAAGTCATTACCGAGTTACCGTCGATTCACCATCAAGTCATCCATATTTTTAGAAAAAAATCGTAAAACATAATTTAAAAAAAAAACTATCGAAATTAGGCAAAAATCTTGATTTTTTTTCTTTCTAAGTTTTCTTCCCTTTCCTCTTTTTCTCCCATTTTCAGTTTTCATTCCAAACTTTTAATTTCTTCGTTTTTTTTCTTTTTACTTTTTTTTTATTTTCCATTTTTTCATGTGAATTTTTTTTTAATTTTAATACAAAATAATATTATATGTATGATTTTATTATAGTCGTTAATACAATAAGTAATAACAAGTAATACCATAAATTGTAATCAGTAATACCATTAACAGTAATTAGTACGAATAAACACTTATCTTATTCAAAGTGAGATGGTCTCATGGCGACACTGTTCATAAATTAGTAGAAATAAACACTTTAATTTTTCCAAAGTGTTAAAACGCCATTCTCAAACTATGTTTTGGAAAGCAGAATTTTGGTGAAATCAGAATAAAAAAACTTTAGAAAATGTGAATGGAACTATAGGAAAACGTCATGATCAGACCATCGATTAGTTCTAAAAATTATGTATCCATATAATGTTGCTTACGAACATTGACCTAATGTCCGATTTGTATAATGTAACTAGATTGATTGTTACCAGACTTGAAAATTACATTATTGAGGACACATTTTTATTTTGGAAGGAATGTTGGTAGTAAAGTTTTATTTTGAGAATAATATTGAGTGTTTCGATGACACGGCTCCCATAAAGTTTCGAATAAGATAATTTCTTATTCTATTGTCTTTTGCAATGAAGATAAATAAAAGTTAAAGGTCAGTCTCTTTTCATGGTAGGTGTGTAGTGTGTACCTTCTGAAACATGTTCATGCATAGACAATTATATGTTGCAGCCCTCTAGAGTTAAGAATGTATTGAAAAATATTTACCTAGATTCAAATGAATAACAAATTTACAAATTTATACTATGGAGTACATGTTTCAAATATTTTTTTAATTGACAAATTAAACTTAAAATATATTATAAATTTATTTGAATTCTTTACGGGCACTAACAGTCCTACGTTGCCCATTGTGACATTGTCCCTCCTTTACGTCAAAAAAAAAATTGTGATCGAGAGCAAACCGAGTAAGTGGAGACTTTTTGGGCCAACAATGTTAGCCCATTTAATTAAAAGTGGAGAATGTTTTGGGCTAGCATTTAATTAAAAGTGGGAAGCCCAATTGTTTTATCAAAGAAAATAACCAAATTGAACAGCCAATTTCTTGAATTGTGCATGAGTAATACCAAATGTTCAAAAAAAAAAATAACAGAATGTTCTTTCAACAATTACAACGAAAAAATACATCAGTTTTTCAAAATAATCTCATCTTCATGTTGAGCCCCCTAAAATATTATAAAACATGCTGAAATTTTATAATATTATAAAACATGTTGAAATTTTATAATGAATGAACAAAA
Source organism: Galeopsis tetrahit (assembly GCA_963675135.1). Taxonomy (NCBI): domain Eukaryota; kingdom Viridiplantae; phylum Streptophyta; class Magnoliopsida; order Lamiales; family Lamiaceae; genus Galeopsis; species Galeopsis tetrahit. Next base: position 28,185,379 of record OY776125.1, on the reverse strand, counting down.
AATTCCTCAAAATTAATCCACACAATTGATGTCTTTTGTCTTTTCTTTTTAGTGACAAAATCATTATCTTAGATATTATTAGATGAAGTTGTGTCATCATTCTCATGTTGAGAAGACATATCTGCAAAATATACATTAAAAATAAAATTAATAAATGTCAGAATCTTATTATATTCATAAATAAAATTCATAAATTTCAAATAAATCTCATAAATCAATAACCATATAGTGCAGAAAAAACAGAGTATTAACACAGAAAAAAATCAAAAGTTCAATCAGAGAAATGCTCAATATCACATAAAAAAAACTAAGAGTAATTATCAACAATTTGAGAATAGGCATGACTAAAAGTGATCGAGCAGCGGATGTGCAAAGAGTTTTTTTTGGAACGTGTTTGGGATCTGAATGGAATTTTGTAGGTTTTCTCCTGATTTTAAAAAACTCAAACGAATCTGTTTCTGTTAGATTATATAAAGTATCTTCGCTAATTTTCTGATCATAAACATATCAATTACTCCATGATCATAAATGGTAAGGTTTTCTGAATTCTGAATAGACGACCGACCAATAGCACATAAAATAGCCGCGCCCAATTTTGTGATCTCGAAACAGAAATTTATATAAAAAATTCAACTAAATTAATAATTTAACCTAAAATTCAATTCATTCAAATAAAAAAAGATAATTTATTGTTTATTATGATTATTAATGATATGAGAATTAAAATAAAGATTATATATTATCAATTAATTTTTTTATTAATCATGTGAGGATAAATTTGTAATTTTATAATTATATATTTAAAATTATTAAATTTAATTTAAAAGTGTAATAGGGCGACAAAAAACGATAATAAGTGCAATGCAAGGCGATGGATTCTGCGACGCCAAATGCAAGAGGTAGCAGGTCATCAAATATAAGCCATTAGATTTTAGATCTGATGGCTCAGATTACTAGACTGTTGATAGTCCAGGCGACATTGGACTGTCCTTAGAAGGCCCCAAGTTTACATAATTATTTGTTATGGCCATTACTTCATTGATTATTAAATTTACGTAAGAGCATTTTGATAATTTAATTTTTTTTAAAACTTAAAAATTTAATCCATTTTCAAAACTAAATTGAATTTGAATAGGGTTTATTAGCCATTCCCCTTCAATTGAAGATATCAGAACCGAAAACATTTTTTTAAATTTTATTTTAGGGAAAGTTTTATACAGCTAATGGCATATATTAATAAAAATAAAATTTAATTAAAACTCATTACGAATATTTAAATTGTTTTTGAGAAAAGAAACGTCCCACGTTTCACAGTTGACACACAAAAATGAAAATGAAAATGAAAGGTGCAACAAAAGACGTCGGCCGAAGCGGAATATCGGGAAGCATCTTTCTGATATTTTTGAAGACACGTGGCAGCTTATTAGTCATGAGTCCACCAAGTAAATTTCAACGCGTTGTATACAATTACAAATCCTCCCCGCCATTCATTCCCTTCCAACACACACAAACACACACCATCAATGGCGTCGGTGCTTCATTCAACCCTTGCTCCATTTCCCAATCACACTTCACTAACACCACCACCATCATCATCAAGAACAACTTCAGCCTCTCTATTGAATGCTTCCCATTTTTCAAGAAATCAGAAAACTCACCATTTTTCATCACTTCACCACAGGGAAAACTGTAATTTCAACAGAGGAGTTATATGCCAATCAGGGACTGAAGTCTCATTCACCATTCCTGATCTTCCCGAGTCAAAAGACGTTCTTAAGTTCAAGCTATTGGTACGAATTCTAATTTAGGTTTTTTTATTTTGGTTCCTGAGACTCATGAAATTTTAGTGTGTTTGGTTTTGTTTTAACTCACGTGAGCATGCCTAGAGCTGTTATTCGAGTCGAGCCGAGTATTTGAGGTTCGAGCTCGACTCGAGATAAGCCGAGCCCGGCTCGATAACATTACCAAGTTAAAAATTGAGCTCGACTCGTTAACGAGTCTAACGAGCTTAACGAGCCTTCGAGTCGAGCCGAGCTTAACGAGCCTAATGGAAATTTTTACAAAAAATTAGTTATCGAGCCTAACAAGTCGAGCTCGAGCAGGCTCGTTAGTAAATCGAGTATTTAACGAGCTCGAGCTCGGCTCATTAAGCTAAACGAGTCAAGCCTTATCGAGCCTTAACGAGTCGAGCCGAGTCTCGTTAAGGCTCTGTTCGAATAACAGCACTAAGCATGCCTAATAGTTTTATGGTCATCCTTAAATTTTCATTTTGAATATTGCGTAGTCATACATACGGCTGTAAAGGAGTTGAGAGCAAATGATACTTAACTCAAGCATATTTGAAATATTATTGAGATTTGAAATTACTCCGTATTATTTAAGCCATAATTAAATTAGTCGAGAACTAGCATTAATTGAGTCAAACACAAGTACTTTGTCATTTTTACACTAATTTTTTTTTTTTATTTATCGAGCTCGAACTGAACTTAAGTTCAAGCTTGTTTGGTATCAATGTCGAATTGAACTCAAACAAGCTTTTACGTATCTGGGTATTGAATAGCTTGGTTTGATTTCATAGGTTTGTGAAGAAGTGTTCATTTTGTTCCCTTCTTAGGCTCCATAATTTAGTCATTTTTCGCCATTAGGATATGATAGAAGATTGTCTGAATTCTGTCCATGTAAACCGAAAAAGGCAAAAATTGTAAATAAAAGATACTACAATGTTTTCCCGAACAGTCCTTGAATGTATATAGATAGAAACACCATTATTTAGTATGAGGGAGCGTTGTGATGTTCAAAATCACGCAGAAGAATTGTTATAATTTACTCAATATTTACCTGTTAATGTATTTTTTACTAAAAAGTGAATCGTTTAAGGGCGTATTATCGGTGTAGGATGGCTTGATGTTTCTTATTTTATGATTGAAATAGGATTATCTTTTGATTTCTACTAACTTATTGATCAAAGCTCTGATTATGTACCTCCATGCTGGGACCCGGGTATTAAGTTGTTTTAGTGTGATCAAGCAAGTACAATTAAGTATGAAAAATTAATTTCAAGTCTTGCCAGAATTCGTGCCAATTGATTAATCTAGGAGGGGTGTTAATTGATTCTGCTTCCAAGTGTCCTGTTGGCCTTAGCTCTTTGAACATGTCGGGCTTCATGTGAACTAACGTAAGGGAACATGTAGGCCTTCCTAGTGACTTACATAGAGCAACAAGCTAGATTTGGAATACATAGAATTAAGTTCCTATATTGGTTTAAACTGAGAGAGTAGAAAGGTCAGTATCTGACTAAACAGATCTCTCTAATGGCCCATTAGATGGCAACAGATAAAACTTATTTTCTGGGATTTTTTACAATACTGAAGTCGATTCGATTAAAGGTTTAGACACTCTCAATAGGGACATCTATTGACAGAATACCGAATCCTTCAAAGAGTATTATTATATCACAACCTTTATTTCAAAGAGCGCTCTTTCTTCCATATCATCTTTCTTTCTGAACTGTGAACTGTCTCACGGAGGCACTTGTCTCATGTACTCGATGTGGTTGACGGTGTCTGTTAGAGCTTAAATGTCGCTTTATGTGATTTCATTCTCATTGTAACTCTCTGTTTGATGATTCCAATTACCATTCCCATTGAAGAATTTGAACCAAGCGCCCCCTAAGTTCCAACTCTATGAGCATATGGAGCTTTAACCTAGGTCTTGTACAAGCTGGGAGAAGCAAATAAACTAGCAATTCTAATTTATGGTCTAATGTGGCTTCTATTCACTTTCCTGTTATATCAATCTCCAAACTCTTGCTTATTGATAATTGTGCCATAGTGACAGAGTCGGCTCCATTTCTCACAGTGCATAACAATTTGTACTACAGAGCGCTGTTTCTGGGCTAAATAGAGGTCTTGCTGCAAGTGAAGATGATCTAAGAAAAGCAGAAGCTGCTGCAAAAGAGCTAGAATCAGCTGGAGGTGCTGTCAATCTAACAGAGGATGTTGATAAGCTTCAAGGAAAGTGGAAACTGGTTTACAGCAGTGCTTTCTCATCCAAGACGCTTGGAGGCAGCCGTCCTGGCCCATCCACTCAAAGACTTCTTCCCATAACTCTCGGTCAGGTATGCTAGTCTATTATGTAATATACGTGTTTGGCTTCTTCCATATTACTTGCTTCAAGACTAAGTTCTCAGTCTGTTTAACACATTCTTTGCAATCGAAGGAACACGGTTTCCTATGAGATATAGCCATTTCTTCAAAAAATGAAATGGAGTCATTTTATCATATAAAAAGACAACAAAGATGCTCCTTCTCTAGAAAATTTTCCGTTTTTTCTCCGCATCAGTTGATGTCTCGCAACTTTGTTCTCACTGTTTTTCTGGCTATATATATATTTTTTTTTTCCTGATAAAGTTTATGTCTTATTTTATTATTATTATTATTAGTTGGGCCTTTTTTATTTAAGTTCTTCAATAAATTGCCCGCGTGCTTTATTTATTACTTGGGGCTTAGGTTTGAGAGTCTGTGTATACTGCTCTGTTGTTCTTTGTTGGAGCATCCAGAGAGATCACTGAGATTGGTGAACGACAATTGTTGCTTGGGCAGGATCCATTTGTGTAAAAAACTTTTACGTCATAGTATTTTTTATTGTTTTCATGTTTCTCAACCATTGTCTCTACCAGCTTCCACCATTAAAATAGCCTATATATGTGTGTGTGGAGGGTTAGATGGTATTATTTGATCCATAGTATCACATCCCACTTGTTAATTTCTCTATGTTACTAACTTATCTGCCATTTGTTCTCCATTTTCGTGAATTCTAATCATGCGTCCTATGTGATCATAGGTATTCCAAAGGATCGATGTCTTTAGCAAAGATTTTGACAACATAGTCGAGCTTGAATTGGGCGCTCCCTGGCCTTTTCCACCTCTCGAAGCGACTGCCACATTAGGCCACAAATTTGAACTCATAGGTCGGTGCTCCATGCTCATGAGTCTTCCATCCATTTTTCTTTTTTGTCTAATATTCCTTGTTGCGTTAAGGATTGCTTATTTATAGTCTTTCTTGATGAATGTTGAAATAATATTTGAACAGGAAGTTGCGGAATCAAGATCACATTCGATAAAACAACAGTAAAGACAACAGGAAGCCTGGCACAGTTGCCACCATTGGATATTCCCCGAATCCCAGATGCATTAAGGCAGTCGTCTAATACAGGAAGCGGTGAATTTGAAGTTACGTACCTCGACTCTGATACACGTTTGACTCGAGGAGACAGAGGGGAGTTGAGGGTTTTTGTTATCGCTTAAGCTTTGTAGGCTTTGGGGCATGCCTTTTTCTGACCAGTCTTGTTTGCATTACAGATTATACATGTGCATCCATTGTATAGAAATGCACGAATTATGATAAGTTCATAAGTTGAATACTTGAATGTAGCTTCTGAATACTGCTGCTTTTTTATCTAATCTATTTTGTAAGTTGAATGTAAATTGTAACAATATTCTTGATAGAATCTTTTAGTAAATATAAAATCAATATTAAAAAAAATAAATTATGATGAAGTTTAGGAAATAAGTAATTTAAATAATTCTTAATAAATGTTAAGTCAAAATTAAATTTCAACCAATGTATAATATTTAAGTCGCACCAATACCAATTCTAAACTTACCACAAAGTGCAAAACTCCTATTAGTATACAAGGAAATTTGTAGATGATTTGATTTACATTTATTTGTGATGTTTCTTAATTTTGTAATATAGAATATAAACATTTGACCGGTAAAAAGTCGCAAATTAAATTCGGATCAGATTGGGTTTAAAACAGTTTTACTTGTTTACTGCAACACTATTACATATAGTTTTATTTTAACTAGTAATAGAGTATAAGATATGCACTATTACATTAGTGTTAATGTGAGATTAGTGTATAGTCCATTTAACCTAATATTATAGGGGTAAAAATATATACCACTGTTATTGTTAAAATATTGCAAGGTAAAATTCTTTGCATTTGAACTAAATTTCAATTGTTAATTGAGATTAACCTTCTTTATATAAGCAGTGAAATAAATCATTAAGGGAGTGTGTTTTGGGATTATCTAGAATGGGGAAAATTCGGATTGAGAAATTTTGGATGAGAAAATCTTGATGAATAGTGATTGTGTATGTTTGTTGGATCGTTGATCCAACGCATGAAATTGTTCTTATATGATTGCACTTCATAATAGTGCGTTTGCTCTATGCAATGTGAAATCGCACTGTTTCGCCCTACTAAAAATTTAAATTAATAAATATAAATTGACAAAAATATCCTTTTAAATTTAAATAAGTAAATATATTTAAAAAACAAAAAACACATCAATGGCAACATAAATGAAATTATATATCTCATTTATAAATATGTTAAATTTTAGTATTATTTTTAAGAGAAGTTAAATATTATAAGGACATTTTTTTAATTTTATAGGAGTATATTTTATTTAGAAAATTCATTATTTCATCAATGACAAACCTAGATCGCACAATGACGTAGATTGATGACGTGTCAAGTTTTAATATGTTATCTATTGTTAGGAAGGGTGAATCCTCGTCCTGACCATAGAAAACCCCATTGTTTTGGGATGTTAAGTAGGATAAGATGTAACTTTATGTCAAATCAATTGTGTAAGAGTGTGTGATGTTGTATTATTATAATAGTAAAATATATAAATATTTTTAGGGGGTGAATGTAATTGAATGTTGAAATTCGAATGTGATTCCAAACTAGAATAAAACGGGGGACGTTACGTCCCACGTCCGGACGTGTGAGTCCCAAAACAAACATGCCATAATATTTTACTTTTAAGATTAACCTTCTTTATATAAGCAAGAAGTTTAAATTACGAAACGATAATTAGGGTTAGAGTCGACAAAGTGGGATAGCTCAAGTGGTTAGAGCACCACTACCTATGCCTTAGGTCCTGGGTTCGAGTCATGGGGAGGGGAAAAAGGGATGGGTATTTAACTTCCATAAAAAAAAAAAAAAAAATTAGGGTTAGAGTTTAAAGGTTGAAAGATGAGTATAGTTAGTAGTGTGGACATTTAGTGGTGGTATTTTACTTAAAAGTTTAAAGGGTATTTTAGATTTTTGATACCATTATTAAATTAATAAATTGAAAGGGGGAGTGCGGTTAACAAAGATGGAGGTCCAGATAGCCGTACACAATGAAAATATAAAAATTACTCGGCCCAAGCCCATTGGTTTTTTAATGGTTTCTTAAATTTATGCACGGGCCATTTAAAAGCGTTGCAAAAATAGACGTTACGTTACGTAACGGCTAGTTTTAATTCAAACTCAAATAAACAAAATACCAAATCCAATCAATCATTTCGCATTTCCCATTTCTGCATTTGCATTTCCGTTCTTGAAAACGCAGCTCTTCTGCAAAATTCTCCATTAAATTCAAATCCTTTTCTTCTCAAAGAAAAGGGTTTTCGAAAAATCTTGAATCTCTGTCATCTCTTCTTTCATCTTCTCAGAAATTAAGAACCCAGATTTCGAATAAAATCCCTGTTTCATTTGGGTTTTTGATTTCTTGACATCATGGCCCCTACGCCTTCTTCAAAATCAACCATTTCTACACCTTCAACAAAACCAAACACGCCCTATCACCATTCCAAAACGCCGCAATCCAAGCACAGGCTGAATTTCACCAAAGAAACCACCGCGGTTCCGCCGCCTGAGCACCCGGTTGAAGTCATCGGAAGAATTAGGGACTACCCTGAACAGAAAATCAAACTCAACGGCGTACAAATCACAGGGGATGGCAAATCCCTGAGAATGAAAACTGAAATAGGGTACAGAGACTTCACTCTTGATGGGGTTTCACTCTCTGAGGAAGATGATCTTGAAGGGTTTTACAAGAAATTCGTCGAATCGAGGATTAATGGTGTCAAATTGGGGCAGAAATGTACTATCATGATGTACGGCCCGACGGGCTCTGGAAAGTCTCACACGATGTTTGGGTGTTCGAAGCAGCCCGGTATTGTGTACAATTCTTTGAAGGGAATTTTGGGTGAAGAAGATGGAGAGAGAATGGGTACGTTTGTGCAAGTTACAGTGTTGGAGATTTATAATGAGGAGATCTATGATCTGCTGTCTTCAGCCAATTATGGTGGAGGGTTTAGTCTTGGATGGTCCAAGGGTGGCTCTGCTTCAAAGGTAGAATTATGATACCTTGTTCTTGTTTGTTTTCTTTGAAATTTGAATGTCATTTGTTGTTTTAGAATCAATATATGTGGTTTGGTTGAATGCCTTTGTTTATGTAGAGTCAGATTTAGTATCTGTGGTTTGATAGTTAAATCTAGTTTTGGTGTGATTTTAACATGTACTATTGTAGGTGAAACTGGAAGTGATGGGAAAGAAGGCGAAAAATGCTACTTTTATTTCTGGAAATGAAGCTGGAAAGATACTTAAAGAGATTCAGAAAGTGGAGAAGAGGAGAATTGTGAAAAGCACTCTTTGCAATGAAAGAAGCTCTAGAAGTCATTGCATGGTATATTTCTAAAGTAGTTAACTTTGGTCATTTTGATGAACTGCATAATATGTAAGATTGATTGATCACTTTGAGTTTTTGTGTAGATAATTGTTGATGTTCCAACGGTTGGAGGACGGTTGATGCTCGTAGACATGGCTGGTTCGGAGAACATAGAACAAGCTGGCCAAACTGGATTAGAAGCAAAAATGCAGGTAGATATTGTTGATTTAATTATTGATTAATATTCTTGGTTTAAATAGTTTTACCTATATGATGATGTATATGCAGACTGCGAAGATCAACCAAGGTAACATAGCCCTGAAGAGAGTGGTTGAATCAATTGCAAATGGTGATTCTCATGTGCCATTTAGAGACAGCAAGTTAACCATGCTTCTTCAGGTTCATCATTTGGCTCACCCTTTTTACAGTTTATGGATCATTGTTCATTGACTTCTGTGATTAATTCGATATAATTTTTAACAGGATTCTTTTGAGGATGATAAATCCAAAATCTTGATGATACTATGTGCCAGCCCTGATCCAAAAGAGTTGCACAAGACTATTGCAACCTTAGAATACGGAGCGAAGGCAAAGTGTATAGTTCGGGGCCCTCATACACCGGTTAAGGAGAAAGGCGCTGAAGATTCGTCATCAGCTGTTATTCTAGGGTCAAGAATAGCAGCACTTGATCAGTTTATCTTCAAGTTACAAGCTGAGAATAGAGTGGCCACGAAAGAGCTTTCGAAGAAAGAAGAAGAAGTGTCTAGTCTAAGGGCAAAACTTGCAGAGGTAGAAAGAAGAGGGAGTGAAGAAGAGATTAGTTTAAAAGTGGGTGAAAGGACAATGATGATGAAGAGTGAATTAGAGAGAAAGATCCAAGAATGTCAGAAGATGGCTAATGAACTTGTTGAGATGGAAAGGAGAAAGATGGAAGCAAAGATGTTTCAACAGCAGCAAGAGGTTGAAATGCTGAGGCAAAGGTTGGAGGAAATCGAATCTGAGCTTCGTCTTTCAAGGGGTGGGAATTCATCATCACTAGATATGGAAGGTGGTAGCTTTATGAAGAGGCTGTTGGACACTTGTTCTGACGATGCAGACATGGTGAAATCGATGGATTTGGACAAATCACTTGATATGGAGACACATGTGGTTTGTAGAGCAGATGTTGCTAATGCTATTGGTGGCTACCATTTGAGTGAAGGACCGTTCGGTTTTCCCAATAAAGGATGCTTGACCACTGTGTATGAGGAAGAAGAGTACGAGGATGATGATGAAGTAAAGGAGGTGGTGGAGGAGAAGCAGATGATAGTTACACCACAAGTTGCAGTTGCATCAGATCTTGTAGAAGGATCCAACGAGCCTGAAAACACCGAGGAATCAGCCTTTGCTCGTCAACTAAGAATCCAAAATATATTCACTCTATGTGGAAATTATAGAGAGCTTTCACACAATGATAACAACACTACTCCTGTGCCTAAGACCAATACCGAATCAAGAATGATCGAGGACACCCCCAAACTCGACTTGGAAGATGATCGTAATCCATTAGATGATCAAATCTCTGATGATGATATTGAAGTATATGTCAAGTGGGAAGCATCAAAGGAAAATCCTGGAAAGCTTATTTCCAAATTGAAGGTTTTAAAAGATTCCACTTTGGCTGATTTAAGAAAGCTGATTGAAATCCATCTTTGTGGAGACCAACAAGCTTTCACATTTCTTGTTCTTGGAGTAAGTATCTTTATTTTACCAACAGTTGTTATTATCACTTCTTGATTTAATCTGTTTTTAACATTATGGTTTATGTTAATCTAGGACCCTTCTGGTGCTCCTGTGCCCAAGGAGAAGGAAGCTACTACACGAGCAGACAAGCTTCCAGTTTGCAACAACCAATTGAGTGGTCATCTGGCTTGTTTACGTCCCGTAAAGCCAGTTCAGGGGCCAAACCGTCTGCCATTCGGTTCTCTGGAAAACATGGTCCCGACTACTCCAGTTTCACAGTGCATTAAGAAGGTTGATGAGTGTTATTCGCCTGAGATAGCTCCACACTTGAGCTCAACACCATTTATCACAGTTAGAAGAGCACTAGGACAAACTAGTTAAGGTTGTATGTTAGTTAGTGTGAATCACTTTTGTTTGCTGTAATTGTTAGCTGCACAGAAGTTATGTACTCCTAGTGCATTAATTATTTATTTTAGTGGCTGTTGAAACATGTGAAATGTGTGTTTCTTTTGATATTTTGTGTCCCCTTTTTACCTGATTGTGAAGTTTCAATTAATTGCCATATTAAGAAAGTAGTGATTGCCATATTTCTCTGAATCTTATAATGAAAGAAAACAATATACAGGACAAAAAATTAACTTTTGGATAAACTGTTGACTCTGTTTTGAGTTTGCACCATAATGCCAGTTGAAAAAGGGTGCTGCTAATCTAAAAAGAATATGGAACAATAACCCTATCATATCCATTCATGGATCAACAAATCTTACAAAAGAAGTCATTTTCTAGAAACACTAATTCAGATGTATCTGATGTGATCTCGGAAAGCTTATTTAACAACACCTTTGCTGCGGCTTCTAAACATTTTCTTTCCTCTGGGTGATGCCATAGGGCTAATAGTACTTCAGGGGGAAACACGGGTGCAGGCTCAGCTTGCAACCGTTGACCTTCCACCATGCGCCCATTCAGTCTGAAAAAATGATAGTATACGTTAAAAAGAGAATCATCGTGATGATTGGCTATATATTGAGTGTTTACCCATTCAGAATCTTCACCATGTTTGGCCATTCAGCATGTTTAAACTGCACATCTAGCATATTAGGACCTCTAATTTTGGATACGTTAACATCTCCAAGCGATTTGCATACCGACACCAGGATTTTCTGATTAAGGGAACCCTTGCTTGAAATCCTTACCACTGTTGTTCTTGGACAGTCAATTCTTAGCATTACCAACTGCCTTCCCAAAACACCAATGGACTGTTTCGCAAGAGCCCTTTCTTTGCCTATCTCTGACTGCAACAACATTTCACCAAGATCCAAATGAATGATCAAACAATGATTAGGCACTTTAAGGAATCAAACAATGTAAATAATAAATACTTAACCTCAAATTCCACATAAGCAACAGAGTGTGAGGAGCCCAAAAAGTAACCAGATATATTGCTCTTACAGAAGGCCAGAGCTTCGGTAATATTATGTGAACTCATCCCTTTTGACAACTTTTCTATTTTTATCGTCCTGGTGGGGTTTTTTATTAATGCAGACGGGATGTCAAGGTCACCAAGCAAGCCAGGAACAGGGATTTTCACAGTCTTGTTTTCCATCACAGTAGCTGATTCCACAATTATAGCCCCACTAGAAATTAATGACCCAGATTTTCTGAGAGCTTTCTCAAACCCTTCTTTGGTCTGCAATCAAACAAATGAATAACTAAGTACAAATAAATGGTAAATGCTTCTGTATGAGTAACATGAAGAGCATTTATGTTTTTATCCACCTCATTCCAATTGAACAAAGTAGAATGCAATAAAACTAATAACAACCGCAGGAAGAATACATCTGATCACTGACCTTGAAATTGATGGAAGCAGCTTTAAATACAGGCCCTTGGGCAAAAAGAACTTCAATTTTCGAGATTTCCCCACAACCATTGAAACATTCACGTATTTGAAACTCGGTACTTTTACTGTCTAAGAACCTTACTAATAATCTGTTTTCTACTGATTCTGTTGTGGCAGGGCATGCATCTTGTCTCTGCTTCTGATCCTTGTTAATTGTAGGAACCATGAAGCATGTTTTTAACTCTTTTAAGTCAACATTTTTATTGTCAGAATTACTTGTTTTCTTATCATCAACGCTGGAAGTCCTATCTAGAAAATCTAGCAAATTCAGCATATCGCTGTTAGATCTTTGCATATTAACATTTGATGAGTTGACTTCATCAATCTCCATTGCCGATTCATCAGAAGATGATTTCTGCCCGAGTACCTTTGGATTAGCATCGGAATGCAAAGACCTCTCAACCGTTTCGAACCTTACATTCTGATAATCTGAGAGTTCTGCCTCACCTTTTTGACCCTCATTCTCAGCTGTGGTTTCAGTATGCTTATCTTTATGCTCTGTAAATAGACCAGATAGTCCCTTAGAGTTGGTTGGCTTATCAATCTCCGGAGCTGATTCATCAGAAGCTGATTCCCGCCCGAGTACCTTTGGATTAGTATCCGAATGCAAATATCTCTCAACTGTTTCACACCTTACATTCTGATAATCTGAGAGTTCTGCCTCAGCTTTTCGACCCTCGTTCTCAGCTGTGGTTTCAGTGTGCTTATCTTTATGCTCTATAAATAGATCAGACAGTCCTTTAGAGTTGGTTGGCTTATCAATCTCCGGAGCTGATTCATTGGATTGCAAAGACTTTTCAACCCCTTCACAGCTTACATTTTGACAGTCTGAGAGTGCTGACTCAGCTTTTCTTCCCTCATTCTCAGCTGTTGTGTGGGGCTGATTATCCTTATCAATCTCCAGTGCTGGCACCTTTGGACTACTCTTAGATTGCGAAGACTTTTCAACCCCTTCACACCTTACATTTTGATCGTCCGAGAGTGCTAACTCAACTTTTCTTCCCTCATTCTCAGCCTTGGTTTCAGTCTGATGATCCTTATGCTCCGTAAATGGAACAGATGGTCTCTCAGAGTTAGTTGAGACAACATATCTAGCCACCAAACCCAAAACAGATGTTGCCTTAGAGAAGAAACCTGTTTTTCCCTCCAAAGTCCTATAATCCAATCAGTCACAAGGAATCAGCAAACGATAAACAGCTTGTGCTTCAGAAAACACAAAACTTAACATCCATACAGAAATAGAGGTAAATATGCAATATCTTCTTCTCTTTGTGCCAGCTCTTGTCCCAAATTTAGATAGTATCTGAACAGATTTCTTTTAACAACGTTTAAGCTTCAATAAACTTCATACATGCATAAAATCTTTTGCCCAAAATGCCATTTTCCGTCATCTGCATCCTACTGGTTTTGTGCAACTAACATACTAACCAATGTCCAGAGTCTTGAAGTACTAGCTTTTCTAGATTGAACATATAACAAAAAGAAAAATCCTGCAGATTCGAGAATTTAACAATACCATCTCGCACTACACATAAACAGCCTCACCCCTGCAAATTCCGTTGCCTACCCTCCAACTTTCAGATTATGTTTGTTAATGAAAAAGAAAAGGAGAGGTGCTAATCAACTAAAACAAGTAGATCAATCATTACTACTTCTTGTTTCAGAAGCATACTGCAATTCTTGAGGACAAGGACAGGGAAAATGTAAACATTAGTAGCAGCAGCATTTTATATGTTATTACATTCTTATTAGACATTAGTCTTTTCAAAAGATTTAAAGTTGAACTTAAGAAGTTTTTTCAGCATTTTTTCTTACAAAAACAACTAATATCTAAACCAACAATGTTTCATCCATTTCACACATTCTACCAATGACATGCTAATGGAGTGTGAGCTTTAAGCTTTTCCCGCGAAATCTAATTTTGTTCCTATGGTAATAGGATTAAGTTTGTTAAAGTTCAAGTTCATCAACATTTTAGGGAACTAAATGTGAAAACTGTTAAGTAACACCATATTACACACACAAATAAAATTGTGAATCACCCGAATATAAGCGTAACCGTGTAATTAGGAGGTCAATAGCTATACTGGTTAAGCAGTTCCATTTTCCAACTATTGGCTAAGATATTATTCTCAAGTTAGGCACTCTTAGATTTTATCTGACTAGTTCATTATATGCTTCACAAAAAGGTAATGTTACCAAACTATATAATGAAAATCATTTTTAAAATAATAATAAAAAACACAACTATGAAAGTTTTTAACTTTTCAAACAATCTATTTATTATTATAATTAATTGCATGATCTAAATTCACATACACTATGCAAATAAATATTAAAATAGTATAAGTTTCATGAAATTATAGCATATGTTTTAGTAAAAACACAGTATCCAGACCAAGTTAGTCACTCACAAGAAAGGATAAAAAATTCCCTATAATGAAGCAAGAGCAATTCAAATTCTACCTAAAAATCAATTGAAGTAAAAATTTGATTGCAGATTGCAGACTACTTGCTCATTGAATAATGGATGACCCTTTTCACTTGTTAAGCATCGAAATATCCAAGAAAATAATGAAAAAGAAAAAATATATGCATATTTGTATATTACTCTTTTATATGCTCGATCGCTGGCGTAATTTCCGTTACTTCTGCAGCAGCTTCTTTCTTCGATGGTGGGGGGTTGTCAATGTCGCCATTAGAGCGCTTTGAAGTGAAAAATCTAGCTGTTGCAGTTGACAGGCCTGCAACAAAATTCAATAAACCATTATTTAAAAAATCTTTAATCCAAAAAAAAAAGAGAAATGGTAAATTTAGTTTGGGAGATCAAATAACAAGAAAAGTGTGTTTACTCAATCTGAAGATTGGGAGGTTCAACTTTGGCTGAAGAAGATGAGAGAGTGCCATCTGCGCGCTCTCACGGCTTGTAGAGGGTTTTGCAGTGGTTTTACGCAAAGGCAAAATGCAGGAGTGGGATTACCAAAATGCCCCTACGCTAACATTTCCAGTATCAAATTATGACAGAAAAAGTAAAAATAAAAACATTTAAACTCACTTTTAAATTATCCAACTTGCCTAATTTATCAGTCCATTCTCATGATTCAAGTGCTAAGATTTGATTCTATCAAATTTAAAGACTGGGTTACGAAGAATATCTGATTCTTTCCGAGTTGTCTGTAAAATGATCAAACTTTTTTTTTTTAAATTTATCTTGTACTTAGTTAATGAATTTATCGATTTTTTTTAATTACTTCAATCAAAATCTATGTTGAGAGATGTACATCATCAAAACTAAACATATGAGTGCAGTGCAACAGATTTTGGAGGGTAGAATTGGAATATTTATACAACAGCAAATTCATTAGTGATTGTATTTTTTATTTCATTTGTTCTCGTCATTCTGTCTTATTTTGAATTGTTTTTTGAGTAAAAGTTACAGAGAACAAATATGGATTACCATATTTATCATAACTAGAGAACACCCCGATTCAAGACTTAAGAAAGAAGTGCGTAAAAGATATAACTTATAAGCAATGAATCAAATGAGCAAAGTGATGATTAAAAAGTAGCAGAAATGAATCCTTCCCATCAAAGGAAGTAGGAGCTGCAGAAGGACTGAGTATATGATGAACTCAGAAGTTTACACGATGCAAAAAAAACGGGGCCTTGCATCTCAACATCTTGAAACTCTATGATGCTTGTTTCTTCTCACTTGTTTTGAGACGAAAAGGCGACAACAAAGAGAAATGGCGAGATGCTGTAGGAAATCAATCAAGAATTAGATCTTCACCGTTAAGAGGACTTTAAAAAGTAATAGGCACATTATCAACCGAAAAAACACTTACTCTTCTGTGGAGTGCTTCCATCGGTGGGGGTTTCGTCTTGCAGGATCAGATTCTTTAGTGTGTGAACTGAATCAAAAAGGAAAAAAGAAAGGACTGAATCAAAAAGGAAAAAATAAAGAACTTCAAACAATGTCAACATATATGTCTTATCTTGTGTCCATACTATGTCTTATACTTTTCACAAGGCTGTCCATATTATGTCTTATTGAACAAGAAAATAGTATTCTTGCATACCGCCATGGGGTGCCTGTTGTATACAGTCTTTGCAAAAATAAGTTCGTATAAGAAATGCTCATTCAGAGTGTCTTATCAATTTACCATTCTAATTAACCTACTATAGGATTTAGGAATATCTTCTACTTTCACTTTCCTTATTGTCCCAAGATAGGATTATTAACTAGAGTGACGATATTTCATCATCTAATAACAAATTCACTACTAAAATTGGCTGATTATCAAATAAGGCAAAGGCATCTTGGTCAGAACTACATGCCTACATAAGATTTAAATGAAGATTTTAGGTTAGGAAAACGAGCATCACCTTCACCTGTTGAAGCCAATTTCCTTGCACTATCATCTTGTTCACCGGCACACTCTGAGTCAACACTTTGATCTACTGACGATGAAGCATGATTCTTCTTTCCACCAAACTTCAAAAGCCGCCTTAAACCTTTTGATGATGATTCCTTTACAGAAGTCTTCTCTGGAGTGATTTGTTTTTTCCCCGTTTCCAGAGCTTTTATGTTAGGAACATGTGCTTTGACAGTTTCTTCAGCTATTGACAGCATTTCTGAACTTGCTAATGGTGATTTGCCATACTCTGACTGACGAGTACTAGGGTCTTCCATAGAAGAGACACGAGCATAAGGGGCCCGGTATGATGGTTCATCATCCTTCTCTGAATATGCATTCTTCACCTGATTACACAGCTTGCTTTATGAGTACTTTATTACACAAATTAAAAGGTTTTGTGAACTCTTACAGAAATCTTGATCTAAAATCGTGAACTTGTGTGTATTTCTTACCTTCAAATTCTAGATTGAAGGAATGCAGAATGGAATCACATATAGCATAAGCAACATTAAGTATAAAAAGTCAAAACTATCACTTATTTGCATTTAATGACATTTCCGTTCACCATATCCTACCTCATTATAGTCAGATTGCTTTTGGACCGGTTCTCTAACAACTCCATCCACGGGTGTATCAGGAGCATGTATCAAATTACTTTTTTCTCCTATATTACGATCATTATTAAGTTGATTCCACGCCTTTGGCTTTCCTTCTGATAAATGTAAAGTAGGAAGAGAAGGCTTCCCACTCTCAACCACAACAATTTTCTCAACTATAGGATTTTCATCTGCGTCAGCCTGATGTGTTCCACTGCCATTCTTAGCATTTAGGTGGGCACTTTCGGGAAGCATAGAAGGCCTTGCTCCATTCACCGTTTGCTCATCCTTTACTGCTGATATATTCGCACCGATATTTACACGTGATTTCGGTGTTTTGATCTTCAATTCAGGTAGAGTTGCAGCCTTACTTCTATCAAGATTGATGATGGAAGATACTTTGCTCTTATCAGGGCCATCCGACTTCTTACGCTTTAATACTGCTTCAGCACTTTGTGCTTTCATTGTGATTACAGGAGAATTGGCGATTGCTTTGGGCTCTGATAACCTTCTAATTCGAGACAGGGAGGCCTTGGATTCAGGTGTAACACCAGTGGGTTCCCGTTTTTTCTCAGACAATGATGATGAGGACCTGGTTAACCTATTCCCTGCCATGTGGCTACCCTCGCTTAATTTACTAGCTTTAGAGGCTTTATTTGCCTCACTTGATACAAGTGAATTTCTGAGTTTTGATCTCTGCAAGGGCGAAGATGATCCAGGCTCCGAATCACTGAACTTGGATCCTCTATTAGTTGCAGGAGAAAGTTTTGCTGGCAATTGCTTTGGTTTAGGAGACACTGTGGCTGGCTTTCCAGAGGTTGTGCCGCCTCTAGCCGCAATTCTTTTTTGCCTCTGCAGCTTTAAAGCTTCAAGTCGCTTTGCTTCTGCTGCTTCCTGTAAAGAAATAAGGTTTAGTGAGCACAAGTCCTCTGACAGAATCTGAAAAGGAGATACATGAGTTTTCTCGATTAAGTAATGAGTGCTGAGGATCGAATATGATCTACAGTTATGGCCACAGCCAACCCATAATAAGGAAAGTTTAAATACCTGTTCTTTCTTCATTTTTAGCAGATCAGCTTTATAGGATCTTAACTTTTCAGCACGTGCTCGTGCATCTTCTAAAGGGCTCATCTTTGATGGATTTCCCTTCTTGATAGGGCCCCCAGTTCTTTGCTTCTGCGAAGTAAGCGTTGACCTCCTATCCTTGTCTGGTTTCTTTAATCCACCCTTCGCATTAGCAACGTCTTTTCCCCCTCTCTTCTCTGAAACATCAGCACAGACTTGCATTTCGTAGTCAAGAGCAGGGTCATATTCAATGGACCTCCCATCAGTCCCCCTTTCAGGCATTAAGCTCAAATCATTTGGCTCATAGTTTACTCTGTTCTTATTGCCCTCTGACCCTGACTTTTGATACTTTGATGGAATCTCAGAATCAATATCAATAGCTGTTCTATCTGTTGCACCATATTGATCTAATGAAATCGACCTAAACGGTACAATCAAACTTTCATCAGCCATTCCAGGTGAAGAATCCCTATCTTTCTTACTAGTACCACCCTGAAAACTATTCGCATCTAGTGGATCTGTTGGATTCCTGAAATCACCTGGGCTCTGTCGACTGCCAACCATAAAATCATCATGTGCTGACCTGTATAATATTTTCGTTCCACCTGTTTCAGCAAATTGGATATCTGATTGATCGCTGCTTCTCTTATAGCCATTATCAGCACCTGAAAATAAAACTTCTTCGCCAGATCTGGGCATACGGGATGTACTTCCACTCATTCTGTGGATGTCTTTCATGCTATTACCTTGCATTTCAGCTCTATCCTGTGCATGAAGAGTCAATGAATCATCATGGGAAGTGTTTGCACGTCTCTTTAATTTCACACCATTTTCCACTGCATCTTCATCATTTCCTCTCAATAAACAATCTTGAAATGCCTGCCAGTGTCTATCATCGGTATCCTTCCCAAAAATAGAGACCTCATCGTTGTTGAAGTTCAACTTACCCACACTTTTGGAAGATCTACTCTGATGAATCTCATCTTTACCATCACCCTCCAAGTACTCGTTTTCTGAATCAATGTCAGAATGTGATTCTGAGTTTGTTTCACTACCAGATTTCTTCTCTTTAGAAGTGATATAGTTAATATTCCGTATTACAACCATGCCTGATTTCTTTTTGCCAACTTTTTTCCGTGGTTTTCTACTGTATGAAACTTCAGTCTCAGATGCTGTGTCATCCAGAGAACTTGTTCTGTTGATCTCCCGGGTCTCTGACCCATCATTACTATCCCTAACATCATGGGATTGCTTCTTTTGTCCTGAGTGAGGGCTGAAATTCGATGGGGAATGCTCTAAAGGGTAGTGATGTGGTTGAACAAAGGGGCCATTACCAGAGTACGTCTGATAGTATGGCATTCCTTGCACAGGGTATGCTTGAAACACTGGTTGGGCACCAGGGGAAGCATGCATAGGCCACGAAGGAAATACAAGATGAGGAAACTGTCCTTGAAAGTACTCTTGCTGACCACTGGAGACTGGATTATCTGCTAGATTGAAATACAAATTCACATGATGATATGATCATTTACAAAAAGAAAGAGAAAAAACATCACACAAGTTAGACCTTCCAATGACATCAAAGTACAGCATCAAAGTTAATGGTAAACACAGGATTTTAAGCTGTAAGACATTCCAACCATAGATGCAATAGTGAACATGTTTAACTTGGGATCTGCGCGAGGACCTGAATAATGGCCCAAGTATACAATGCAACTATCCAATTGAATTGAAAATATAACATTTGTTGCAAGTTATATCAAAGGAAATTTTTTACCAAGTATGAAAAGCCGACTCACTAATCATCAAGCGATTAATTACAAAATATGAGAAGGCTGTTGATTGATCTTCATAACTGACAGACCTCGCTATAAAAACAGTCTTTACTAGGCAACAGATAAAGGTTCTGAACGGATAATAAGGTGCACTGGGAGAGAGAGAGAGAGAGAGAGAGAGAGAGAGAGAGAGAGAGAGCACAACTGGCTTGATATTTGGTTAATTGCGACAGTTAAAAAAGATGCAGCAATAGGCCATAATTATATATACATGATTAAGATTCTTGGCCTCTTGGGAGGCCAAATTAAACTGAAGTCTCTATAATCCACAACAAATTAAAGAGAAAGCAATTGTATATATAAACTGAGGCTTTTCATCAGCCACTAACAGGATCTGAGTTAGCACACACAGCTACTTCAAAACTAACCAAACAAATGGCTTAATTAAATCCAAATCTATGAGAAATTGATACATAATACATTACATGTATATAAAGTCCTATAAAAAATCATAAGTTGAATTCTAAGATTGTTGATAATTTTAAATTTTTATTGCACACCATACTCACATAACAGCAAAATTAGAAGATACTGGAGATGACAGAAGGGTAGAGTAGTATGAAAGGCTTGCTGAATTTGAACAATGGAAGTAGAAGTAAAATGTACATATTTGATTAACACAGGCTATTTCAATAGAAGAGCTTAGCCAGCCTTGAACTTACCAGCATTGTTGGTTGAGCCTTGTTTTGCGTTATGCTCTGAAGCCAGCTCGGAGTCATCTTGTTTGTTGGGTGTGCAAGGGACAGCTACACCAGATGCTTTCATCATAGAAAAGTCTGGTTGCGTGTACAATGTTTCTGATGCTTCAATATCAAGCCATTGCCCTGTTTCTTGTTTCCGATTCCACAGATCCCTGAACTTTGAGCATGCCTCCCTGAATGGATATAGATAATTAAATGGGAACTGGTTATGAGTTTAATAATCCTTAAACTTGCTGAGGACAGGGGCAGAGAAGGAGGTTACATTAAACGCATGGCTCCAAAGCACTCAGCAAAGGAAACAAGAGGCGCCATGTGATCAATATCAAAACCTGCTGCTACTGCACGTGCAAAGGCCATTCCTTGTTCCTTTTGTAGCGCTGATTTACGGGTCTCAAGGACTTTGAGAAGCTGAACTCTGGTTCAAATTCAATCATAATGTAATCAAGTCAGCTCTACAAATATCTTTTTCTTTTTTTGACTCAATTAAACTATTTCCTCAGTACAGAAATCTGAAGATGAGAGAATCAATAATCATCAATTATAAATATCCAAGTTAATTTTAATTTTGTTTTTCCATGTGGCGCATTCTCCTTAAAAATCCCCAAGAAACTCTTTTAAAGAGGAACACATGCCTTTCGTTTAATTTATTCCTCTATTTTTTCTTTAGGTCAACAAGAGGCAGACAAGTGTGCTCCTTTTGTAATTCTAAAGTATACTCATTTTACGATGAATGTTCTACATGTTATATTGGGAATTAGAAGCCAAAACGCCTTTCTAATTTATAATGGCTGTATCACTCTGGCCATGAACAAGAAGAGAACAGAGAACTGGGTGAAAAGTAGTTCAGAGCCAAAAGTCAAATAATTTGGGAAGGAAAAACACCTTCAGGACACAAACATAAAATGCAGATGGAGTATGAGAATCATCAAAACGTTAGAATGCCAATTAAAAGAGGAATATGCAGATCTTTAGTTTCAATGCTTTGAATGGCACATAAAACCACAGATAGTTCATAGTTGGCTTAATTCATGACATGAATCAATACACCAAAAATGATTAAAAAAAAATTATCTTAAAGAACATACTCCCTCCGTCCCAGGATTGTTTGCACCAAAAATGGGGCACGCAAACTAAGAAAAAGGTGTAATGAGTGGAGAGTTGAGGGGTAATTTTGTAAACTTTTATGAATAAAGTAAAGTGAATGATTGGATTGAGGGTAAAAGTAATGGCATTTTGTGTAAATATGTGAATATTGTGAGGGTGGGGTTTATGAAAAAGTTTCCTTTTTGGGTAGTGCAAACAATTGTGGGACGGACGAATAAGGAAAGAGTGCAAACAATTGTGGGACAGAGGGAGTAGATAATACAGGGCATATTCTGAGATGGAAATGCATTGCATACTTTGAATTGTCCTCCTGCGAGCATGACCCATTCGCCTCAGGCGGCCGAGATTCAGGCTGCCATAAATAAAAATAGAGACTAGAGTAAGAAACACATGTAATACAGTTTGTAGAGGACAATTTCTGAGTTGCCTAGTCACCGTGTAGAGGACAATTGCTTTCTCATCATTAGAATTGGTTGCAGATTTGTCACCTGTCCATAATTTAATGGTGATCAGTACTGTATCACACACTGGGAAAGGTCATTGACAGAGACATTCAGCACTAACGAATGAGAACAGATAAAAAGATTCCACAAATCAACTCACAGAGCCTATTATATCTAAGTTTAAATTAACAGGAAAATGGAAAGGGTTCAAGAGTGAAATGTTCAACAGAATTCAATAACCATTGTAGTTGAGGTGTATCATCAGGGCCTGTTGAAAAGGGAACAGAGTAGAAGATACAGGCAGCGGATTTTTAGGAATGTTGAAGTATATAATGTTTTCCAATACCTTCATGGCCTCCTGGGGATTTTCGCTGAATGTTTTCCACCTGTTAGTAAAAAAAAGAATCAATAAAAATAGATGTACCTGAAATGTAATTTGCATTAAAAATTCGTCACATAGGTGAGTAGTTTACAGTGTTTTTTCCTATATCATTGCTGCTCTGCAAGGCAATTGCCTCCTCAATCTGTAAGATCTCAGTTTCTATTGTGTATACGCGTTCCAAGATCTCAGGAGTACTAACAAAACGAACAAACCTGTTCAAAGTAGCAAGTATAAGTGTTTCTTATCTACCAATTATTAGAAATGAGATATAACAAATCCTGGAGCAGAAACATAACTTCACATCTTTAACAAGGATTCAGAAGGTGAAGCTCATTCACTAAGTAACAGACAACGATACTTACATGTCAAGTATCAATCAGTACTGAGGAGCAAATTTATTTATGGACATTTTAATTACAGGCTAGCAATCACTGTTTCACTTTCTTTTCTTTGTTTCTTCTTCTTCTTTTTTTTAATAGAAATCTAACAATTATTTAAATGAGTTGCATTTTAAAGGGTGACTCAACATATAGAGCATCATTCTTATATCAGTAGAAAGTTTATTTTCACAGTAAAAGGCATACAAGGTGGTCATCCGATGAGATTACTTCATGTCCCCAAAGAAGTGACGTTTCATGTAAAAGTAGGACAGATAGAAAAATGAGCATCCTGGTATCAGAAGCAAATTACCAGGGATTTACAAGAAACCATTTTAAATAGATTCGCATCCGATCTTGTACCTTAAATCAAGGAATATATCACGGCCAGGATGAGTCCATTGATTATCTCTTAATTCAAAGTTTATTTTACAGGTAAACTTCTCCACTTAACAAAGTCATCTAAAACCACTTAGTTATATCACTGAGCAATCTTGACTTAAGATTATCAATGAAAAGGTATACACCTATGACCTATCATCATGCCTTTTGATTATAAAAACAATCTTGAAATTTGAATGTCTTTAGAAACATGTATATAAATTACTGAGGGCATTTATGATTAAGAACCATTAATAAGCTGATTTCAACAAAAAACCAGAAATGTTAAGCAGGTAAAGGTTAGACACTGTAAAATATTGCACCCCGAACCTTTCCAGAGTGGACTTTGTGAACCATGGTGCATCACTACCAGCTTCTGGCTCAAGCAAAATTGAATAACCACCTTTAGCAATTTGATCTTGAGCTGTCTTTAGGTGTGCAAGAAATGGATCTAGCAATCCTGAAGCAATTTTCTCTTTCTTATCATTTGCTATGATAATCAAATCACACCTGATAATTAGAAAACCATCAGAATAGCAGCAGAAAATAAGTGGCTTACTCCAGCACATAGAACTACATAAACACACAGAAGGAACTGTGACAAACAATGAAAATTGAGAGATAAATAGCAAGCTGAAAATAACAATGTGTCAATGCTTCTAATAACGGGAAGAGAGCAAACAAAGTCCTGCACGCGATCCAGAAATTTTAAGAAAGAGGAAGCAAAAGTGTGGCATCTCAGAAGATGGAGCTTACATCTTACTTCACGAACATCTCAAGTGCTGAACTATACTCCAATGTGCATTAGTTAAAGTATTAAGATCTTTTAAAAGTTAAAACCACTCAAACATAGAAAAACAGAACCAAATAACAAATCCTAATCTGCAACTTCTCCAAGGACTAATCAAAACAAGAGACAAAAAAATCTACAAGATAGCATCCATGCAATATTTCAACCCTTATCTCCAATCATCAATATATTACTATAAAAAGTGACAGAATATGTGGTTGCATTTTCGGCGAAATGCCAATTCTGTCATCTAAAATATAAGCAAACACAATAACACATGAAGCATTCCCATATTGAACAATAAATGGATAAAAGGGAAAGTGAAAAATGAAATACAATCATGAAAGGAAAACATCAATGCGAGTTCTACATTAAGGAGTATATGTATGCCAAAATCCTCAAACTATAAGAGAGAAACACAATTTACCAAACACCACAAATAGAGATTAAATAGCTCAGTGTCATCAGTTCATTACATTACTACAAACAAAAATACCCACACAGGCCGACATAAATCTACATAAATCACATAAAAAATACAAAATAAAATGACAATAACAATTACAAAGTGGCGGACGAAACCGATACCTTGTTCGAGTGGGAGTGAGCTGAAAAACAACCGAGCTGAGCCGAGTTTTCTGCTTCATTTCTTCGAGTAACTTCCCACACCAGCGCTTCAGATCTCACCGGAGAAAAATTCCTGGAAACAATTAATCAATGTAGATTACAAAACACAGAATCAATCTTAAAAGGAATGATTGTCATAAAAAACGAGGGCAAAAATCTTTCAGAAAAAGGAGACTTTAATAGAGAGATTTCTCACAGCTTTCTGACTAACAAATCCGCATTTCATGTGTAAAAGTGACTATGCACACACCATTTCACGTAAATTTAGAGTGAGAGATGAAATAGATTGCGGAGTGTGAGAAAAAGTGTTCAGAAAAAGAGCGACGATAGAGACAACAATATGTATGTATACTGTATAGGATGCTGAACAAGAGTAGAGGAATCTTGAAATAATATCCAAAATCTAGATTTTTATGTTGGAAAAAATATTAAATTAGTGGGGGTATATTGGTGGTAGATTCTATATGATTTTTTTTGGAGTTTCAAAGTTTGAGTATTTAAATTCAAATTTTTAAAAGTCTTTAAAAATTACAAGACATTCAATATGAATTTTAAAAAGTCTTTAAAAATCTTTACATATTCAATGGTAATTGATTTTGTTAGATTCTCTTCTAAAAATATAAATAAATTGCACTATTGAAAATCTCTTCTAAAAACAAGAGATTTCAATATATTCTCTCAGAGAACTTTCAAGACAAAACATCACAAAATTAGAAGTAGGAATGACAATATTGACCCACCTACGGTACCCACCCCACCCCACGAGCTTTGGGTTAGGTCGGATCCGCCCCGTATTGAGTATGAGTCGGGTTTGGGTCTTATGTTCGACCCGTGGATATTCGACCCGACCCGAATAAATATATAAACTTCATATAATATATATTTATATATATATATATATATTTTTACCAAATATATATATATATATATAATATTAATTTAAAAAAAACTCTTCGCATTTATTTATAAAAATCTATGTAAATCAATAAAAAAATATATTCCACAATCCTATCAAGTCTATCAAAATTCATATAAATCAATAAAAAAAAAGTCAGTCGAATGAACTCTATGGATTTTATAAATCCACGTCCAAACAAATCTAATAGAATCTCAATTGAATACACCCCGTAATTTGAGGAGTTGTCGAGGGTAATAAAGGGATTTTGTGATTATATTTCTAATTATTTGTCACTTTATTAATATTAACAAAAACAAAAAAAACTATACTCTTTTCATCAATATCCCACATAAATATTAGTAACTATCTTCTTGCAATTGTAAATTTATTAATTTTAAATTGTTCTTGTAAAGTTAGTTTATCATTAAGCAGTAATATTAAATTTATTAATTTACTTCTTTTTCTTAAGTAGTTATTACTAAAGAAAATTATTGAAAGAAAAAAAAATCAATTTTAGAAGGATATCATACTGCATTTAAACTTATCCAAGGAAGATAGACTTTTAAATTAAATAACTCGGTTGAATTAATTAGTATGATAAAACATTTAATTCTTTATAAATTATGTATTTGAAATCTTGAACTATATCATAAGGAGTAAGTAATGTATGATGAATCCAGGTTATTAAAACTGTTCAATTAATATCACAGTATAAATTAAAATACGAGTGTTATTTATTGAAAAACAGAGTATTTATAATGCAGTTATATAAATCGTTTTCTTAATTTTGACTCATTTAAAATGAAATGAAATGATGACAAAAGCTGGAAAGTATGATGAATGTACTAAAAGGACCTCCGTTAGTGGAAGTGGAACCCAGTTGTTTGTTTTTTCTTTCAATTTCATTTTTTAGGTAATACACGCAGGAAGTGAAGTAGCGGTGAAGGGCTTTCCATGAATGTCCTTTTTTTTTTTTTTCAATTCCCACCCTTCATAATGTCTTTTTTTTTTTTTTTAAACACAAGTTTAAATAAATAATGATTAAAATTATGAATGAAGTAGATAGATTGAGAAAATATGATAGTGTATTGTGGGACATATTTATAATTAAAGTAAATAAATGATAATTAAAAAATGTAAATATTATTATTTTTAAAAGAAGAATAAGAATATTGAAATTGAAGAAAATAAAATGAAATGAAAATAGGAGGGAGTATTTGTTAATTCATTTGTTTGTTTGTCTTGTAAATAATGCTTGCAATTTGCACTCATTTTTTTTAACCTTTTCTAACCTTGCCCATAACTTGAAACTACACCCTCACAATTTAGATAGTGGATACTCAAATTATCTCACTTCGTTTGCAATTTGCATTCATTTCTAATTACAATTGTCAGTAGCATCTGAGCGAGCATATTCAACCATTTACGCAAAAATAATATTTTCCGTCCATTATTAGTAAGCTCAAAAATTTTGGCACGGGTTTTAGAATAAAAATATACGGAGTAGTTTATTTATAAAGTAGATACAGTATGTTGAAGGGTATTGTAGAATCGATCTACAAATAAAATGAATGATATTTTAAGTAAAATAAAATGAGTCTGAGTAGTCATGTAAGTGAGTCGAGTCAACTCGCGAGCTACTCGTGCTCGACTTGAAAAAAAATCAAAATCGACTTGAAGTTAATTAGTCGAGTCGAGTTTTGAATTACTCGAGTAGCTACCGAGTTCGAGTTCATAAATACTCGATTTAAAAGGCTCGCGAGTCTAATCGAGCTTTAAAAATATTATCAATTTTGTCATTAATATATACTCCCCTCCGTCCGCTTATAAGCTTCCCGTTACTTTTTGGCACATAGGTTAAGAAAAGTGATTAAATAATAGATATAGTACAAGCGATGTGATTGAGAGAGGAGAGAGATAGAGAGAAAAAGCAAGATATAAAGTGATGGGTAAGAAATTAAAAGTACTTACCAAAAAGGGCATGAGAAGCTTATAGACGGACGAATCAAAATGGTAAAATGGGAAGTTTATAGGCGGACGGAGGGAGTAATTTATATTTATATACAAGTATGGAGTCGAGTCGAGCTCAAGTTTATTTTAGAAAAAACATATTTTGCAATTATTTTAAAAAACGTACTATATAGGTAATCGAGTAGAGTCGAGCTCGAATTTATCGAGTCATGCTCGATCTTTAATATTTTAGACTCGACCGAGTCGAATTTCAAATTTCGAGTATAACAATCTAGTCGAATTTCAAACTTCGAGTATAACAATTGAGTCGAATTTCGAGCTGAATACTACTCGAATCAATTCAGCTCGTTTACATCCCAAGCAAGGAGGTTTTATTTGCTTGATTTAAAAAAATTTAAGAGTTTATTTGTACGAAAAAAATTAGATTCAAATAACAATTTAGGGTTGAAAGTGTACTTATGATTTGCATCATGTAAATATTCATTAATATACGAATACCTTACTAGATGAACACATGCGTTTCACGCAGAATATTTTTAAATAATTTAAAGAATAAAATTTATATTTTGTAGTTCCACTATTTCATTTTACTTTTTTTTTTTTCGAAACGTCTCACAATAAATTTTACACCTTTAAAATTGATTTTTTTTATAAACACAAATCAACTTATTTTTTTATTTTATATATGTAGATTTAAAAAAAAAAATTAAAGTGCAACCGGTGCTTCCTCAAATATAATTTTTTATTAAATTTAATTTAAGAATTATAAAGTAAGTCTAAAAATTATTTGAATGAACCAGAAAAATTTAGATATCTTACTGTGGCTTATATATTATATCATTTAATTTTATGAATCTATAAACTGAGTCAATTTTATCTCTAAATTGTTTATTTATTTAAATGACTTATAAATTATACTATTGAGAGATATTATTTTGTTATTTTTACTTTTCTAAAAAAAAAATAGACTCTCTTTTGATACTTTCTTATATTTTTTTTTTGAATTAAGGTAAGATATAATCTTTTAATAAATAATTATTGTAGTATTAATTTTATTTTCAATTGTCAAAATTTTCATATACACGACTTTGAAACTTCTGGGTTGTTTAATTTTTTTATAGTTTTTATTTTTATCATTTTATAATTTATAAACAAGTTCTACGTAATCTGTATGACGTGATTGACGTCTATTATAATTAACATTGTAATATCAAATTCTCTTTGTATTTTTAAACTTATTAGAGTAAAATGAAAAAAAAAAAGTAAGTAAAATCTAGGTGAATAACAACAATTTTTACGATAATAATTCACAATGAAACTTCCACAGAAACACATTCGCATAACTACATGAATTAATTTCATTAAAAACCCTTATTTTATTTTATAAAAAATGTCACATATAGTAATTAACTTAAATATTTTGGATGTTCTCTTAAGATTGGATACAAAATAACTTTTGATTAAAATATTAAGAATAACGTAATAATCTTCCTAAGCTTGCGTGTTAAGTAATATTAAAATCACAAAACACAAAAACAAAATTGTGCAACATGTTCAAAATACGTGAGGTTTCGTACAATAAACTCAATATCATAGGATAAATTTAGCATATATTTATGATTAGATTAATATTATTTTATTGGACATATAAATAAATAAATAAGTAGGAGAGAGGAGGTGTTACGTGGGGCCACTTCGTAATTAATATACCAATTAAGAATTGGGTGCCCAAAGGGGCAGTTTTGATACTTTAAAGAAACAACTACTTCTCTTTCAACACTACATAATTATGTGCATTAAAATTTACCTACTTCACGTAAACCACAACATGTTAATGTTGACTACTTCAGTTGTAAGGTTCTAATCATCAACATAAATGAATACACATATTTAAAATCATAGATCTGTCAAAACGGGTCGAAGTAGTTGGGTCAGCCCGCACTGCCGTGCATAAAAAGTGGGTTGGGTTAAAAAAAAAAAACTCATTTGGGTTTTGGTGAACTAGTCCGTCTCCTAATATAATTTTTTTAATTAATATATATATATATATATATTTTTTTATAAATTTTAACAAATATAATCTTATTTTTGGAACTAATCTTGTACGCGGTCACCGTTAAACCACTGTGACAACCAAAGGGTTTGCCCTCGCCGTGACACTTCGCCTCTCGAATCGCCCCTAAACCCTAATCACCCGAACGAGGGAAAAAAGTGAAAAATGATAGATTATATGTTTAAATACCCCTAAGGGCATTTTGGACAAATGGAACATCAATCGTGGACCACATTTATTCCCCATCCGAATCACACCTATTTTTACTCGACAAATAATCTTATCGTAATAGTTAATAGTGTCAGACCCACTAATTTCTCGTTGCTCACCGAGTTGCAAACCAAACAACTGAATAACATAGATATACAATTAATCTAGGTTTAATCTAAGCTATTAAACATGACCTATGTTTAAATCAATATACTTCATTAGTTTATAATTAGTATTGAATATTTATTTATAGTGTCATTAATTATTCCGAACAACTATAAATAATAAAATAAACCTTGTCAAATACTACTATTCAATTAAAATGAAACACAATCAAACATCTAAATTATCAATGAAGTGGAGTTTTGCCTTGCAAAATAAAATAAAAAATACGTACGGGTACCTTAGGAAAATTTTAAGTTCAAAATTTTCTTTTCTCTCCACTCAGTTTGATTGTTTGTGGTATGATAGGCTAATTGTTGAAATAGATTCAGAGGCCCTGGCTAAGACACTCTGGTTTGAGTTGAAGGGTGAGTCGTATGCCGTGGCGGACCCAGGATTTTGAATTTAGGGTACGATTAGTACATAATTTTTAAATATTTATACATAATCAATATTTTATATTTAAAATACACACACTCAAAATTAAATATACAAATAAATAAGATATTTCATAGAGTTCAAATAAAATTAGAAGTACAATTATAATTGAGGATGTCGAATTTTCATATTTTGAAAGCTATTTATTACATTGTTATGAAGAATTTGTAGAAACACATCATTTCTTAATGAAAGTGATTAAATAATCTGATAAAATTGATCATCTATATTATTCGATCACAACCGATTTTTACATAATTTATTCCCAAAAATATTCTTACATATGTAGTACATAAATAACATGAGTGATATATAATTAATTAGTAAAAAATTAGCATGCATGGCAACTCGCATAACTTTGAAAGATTTAATTACAAACTTAGGACAATTAATATCATAAATTTATTTGGAAAATCTATTAATCTATCCATAAATGTAGTCAATTAACATAATAATTTAATTAACTTGGATAGAATTTACATGTAGCTGGATTGAAATTGTCATGGTGGGCCAATATTATGATTGAGAAAGAAAGAAATGGCCCAAAGAAAAATTGCAAATACATAAAAAAAAAAAATTGAATGGAAATTTTGAAGTTGGGGGTACAACTGTACCCCATGTCACTTCTTAGGTCCGCCACTGGTAGTATGTTATGATGACAATCAAAGATATCTAGCGGATGATAGCTAGCTTGACTGTTGTTCGTGGACTTTTTAGATAGGTATTTATTATATTCTATGAATTTAATTAATTTCATAATTCTTTTTAAAAATGTGGGTGGGCTCATCGAAACTAGCGACTGTCAATTGTGTGGGTGGGCTCATCGAAACTAGCGACTGTCAATTGTGTGGGTTGGGTTGAGGTTTTGACAACATGCATGATAAGTGGGTTGGCCCGCCCCTCCCCGTCAATTGGCATACTTCTGCAGATTTTGGCCCCTCTCGACAGTTCTACATGTATTGCACGCTCTAGTAGTATTAATGTTGGAACAAAATGCTTTTCCAATTGTACATCATTATGTGTGGTATGGTTTTCTATAATTTTGTTAGTCTTGTGATGCACTTGTGATACACAGGTGAAATAGGGATCAGGCTTATTTGCTTGCACATTCTTCATTTCTTCTGCCAAATTCTTTCTTCATTTCTATGTTTTATTTAACTACAATTAAACATGTTTCTATATTTCTTTTGCTTCTTTCTTTATCAGCCTTAGAAATTTGAGTTTCTTTGCAAACTTTTTACACCGTATATATATAGAAAAGAGAGCGCATGGTGTATACTAAATTTTGATTACCAAAATGTGGAACAAAATGAAAATAAGTAAGGTTTTGCCATTTTTTTTCAAATCTTACATCAATTCGCATTTGTTTATACACTGCACGCTCTAGTATAATTTTGTGAATGCAGAAAAAGACGCACTTATAGGTAAGACAAATACAATCAAACTAACTTTTAAAAAATACTCGCTATTTTGCAAGATAAATAAAATTGATGCTAACTTTTTGTTCAACTTCGAATTTTGTAGGAATTAGTTATACTCAAGACTTATTATTTGTAAGTACAAATGTGTATATGAATGGTCTGCCAGTTTATTCTATAAATTTTGTGATTCCTGGCAAAGCTATTACATAACATAACCTCCATTTCTTCTATAAATTTATTCCTTGTTGGCAGAGTTATTGCAAAAAAAAAAAAAAAAAGGTTAAATTGAATGATTCTGAATTTTGGATTTTTCCCTTGCATGCGTGCGCGCGCTGCACTCTCCAAAATAATTTTGTGAATGTAGAAAATACACACTTAAAGGATAAGAAAAATACAGTTGATGACAACTTTTAAAAAGAGAATAGTTATTAAGTGAAATAAATACGATTGATGCTAACTTTTCATTAAACGCTTTCATTATATTCAACTTTAGATTTTTAACAAATACTTTAAATATAAGCACTTACTATTTGTAAGTGTAAATGTGCATATGAATAGTCGATCAATTACTTTTATAAATTTAGTGTTTCTTGGCATAGATATTAGGCAACATTTAATTGATCTTCTATAAAATTAGTATTTTTTGACCGAATTATTACACAACCTTCAATATTAATTTCTTCTACCAAATCCTCTCTTCATTTTTAGATATCCTATATCTGCTATAAATTTTATCTCCGTAGTTCTTTTGCTTATTTTTATATCAACTTAGAAATTTGAATTTTTATGCAAATCTTTTACAACATATATATACAGTATGCCTCGGCGTAAGCTAAATTCTGAGTTAAAAAAAAACTTGAATCAACATGAACATTAAAGAATTAGACGAGTAATCACAATTTGTTTAAATGATTGCAATATGTAGAAGGAAACAAAAAGAGGAAATTAAATTAAATGAATTTTGTTTTGCATTTATTTTTTCAAACCTTTCTTCAATACACATTCGCGCGTGCACTGCACGCACTAGTATAATTTTGAGAATGTAAGAAGGCATGTTTTCCCAGTCGCATGCATGGTGTGTGATGAGATTTTCTATGATAATGTTAGCCTTGTATTGCACTTTCTTGAGTGTCATTACAGATGTGAAAACTAAATCCCTTGGCAACACGACGAAAAATCTAAAATCTTTGGGAGGTCAGAGCGCTTTATCTTTGAGCTTGTCACCATCTTCTTTTGTGGAGAGGACATATATATGCAACTCATCATATTTTTAGACAGTTACTACTAGGTTGTTAAGTTCACATGCATTGAGGTTTTCATAATTTGAGGATATAATGGATGCACAATTTCTGGTATTTATCTTTTTTCTTTTCAATTTAAATCTGAGCACTTATTATCTGGAACTACAGACGTGCATCAAAATAGCCCGTCAGTTTCTCCTAAAAACTACGTGCATCAGAATAGTTTGTCAGTTTCTCCTAAAAATTTAGGGCATGTTTGTTTTGGGATTTTGAGGATTTTGAAATCCGGATTTCAAAATCTTGTGGATTTTAAAATCCTAATACTTTTTATGTTTTGTGTTTGTTTTGAGATTTATGTAGGGTAAGATTTAACTTTATAGAATAGGGTTATAGCTAGGTTTTATAGGTATTTATATAGGGTTTGTAGGTATTTATAGGGTTGACTTTTATAGGGATTATAGGGTAGGATTTTGAAATCTTGAATCAAAATCCCAAACTGTAACGGGGGTGGAGTTTCGAAATCGCAAATCCGGATTTCCCATCCCAAAACAAACATGCCCTTAGTGTTCTGTGGCAGAGCTATTGCACACCATGTCTCAGCGTATGTTGAATTATGTATACTAAAATGTGGAACAATCTAAAAATAAGTTGGGAAGGCATTCAAGATATCACACAACACTATCACATGCATTGTATGTGATGAGATTTTCTATTATAACGTTAGCCTTGTGTTGCACTTTCTTGAGTGTCATCACAAATGTGAAAACTCAATCCTTGGGCAAAACGACGGAGATCTAACATCTTTGCAAGGTCGGAGCCCTTTATCTTTTCGTTGGTCACCATCTCCTTCTGTGGAGAGGACATATGCAGATCATCATTCAACATCTGCATCTCCAATAGTGAAGAACTGTCTTAGGCCTTCCCCATGGCCGGTTTCTTCTCCAACACTAGCTAACACTAGTTCCTGCACCAACAAGTGTTAATCCGTTTGGTGTGCAAGTGCTGAATTTCATGCCACCATAATCTTATTTGTTGGAGCTCGATTTAGTGTGTCGCAAAGTGATGATCGAACGACACAAGCTTTTATGGTTCTACTTCATCATCCACCCACCCCATGTACTCCCAATTAGGTTCAATGACTTTTGCTCATGGCCTGACAACTCCTAACTTACATTTACCGGAGCAAAATGCATGTTAACTTATGTGAGCGTCTGAATAGCCGGTCAATTACTGATTTAAATTTAGTTTTTCTTGGTAGAGCTATTACACTGTCTTCATTTCTTCTACAAATTTG
Source organism: Galeopsis tetrahit (assembly GCA_963675135.1). Lineage (NCBI taxonomy): Eukaryota > Viridiplantae > Streptophyta > Magnoliopsida > Lamiales > Lamiaceae > Galeopsis > Galeopsis tetrahit. The sequence goes on along the minus strand of OY776125.1, from coordinate 28,150,837 downwards.
GAAAATCAAAGAATTTAAACGATTTGTTTAAATGATTCCACTATGTAGAAGGAAATAAAGAGAGGAAATTAAATTAAATGATTTTGCATTTTTTTTTTCAAATCTTTCTTCAATACAGATTCGCGCATGCATTGCACGCTCTAGTATAATTTTGAGAATGTAGAAAACACATACTTATAGATAAGATAAGTACAACCAATGACAACTTTTAAAAAGATATTCATTGTTAAGTAAAATAAATACAATTGATGCTAATTTTTCGTTAAACTCTTTCATTCAACTTTAGATTTTGTAATAAATACTTTAAATTTGAGAAATTACTATTTGTAAGTATAAATGTGCATATGAATGGTCTCTCAATTACATTTATAAATTTAGTGTTTCCTGGGAGAGATATTAGGCAACATTTCATTCTTCTATAAAATTAGTGTTTCTTGACATAATTATTACAAAACCCTTCATTTCTTCTACCAAATCCTCTCTTCATTTTTAGATATCCTTTGTCTGCTATAAATTTTATCTCCATAGTTCTTTTGCTTATTTTGTATCAACTTAGAAATTTGAATATTTAAAAAAAACTTGAATCAACATGAAATAAAATCAAAGAATTATATGATAATTACGATATATCACTCTCATCATAATTTGTTTAAAAGATTGCAACATGTAGAAAGAAACAAAAATAGGAAATTAAATTAAATGAATTTTGTTTTGCATTTTTTTTTCAAACCTTTCTTCGATACAGATTCGCGCGTGCACTGCACACTCTAGTATGTATAATTTTGAGAATGTAGAAAATGCACACTTATAGATAAAAATAAGTACAACCAATGACAACTTTTAAAAATAGATTTTTTGTTAAGTAAATTAAATAAATATAATTGATGCTAACTTTTCATTAAGCTCTTTCATTCAACTTTAATTTTGTAATAAATATTTTAAATTTGAGAACTTACTATTTGTAAGTGTAAATGCGCATATGAATAGTCTGTCAATTATTTTTTATAAATTTAGTGTTTTCTTGTCAGAGATATTAGGCAACATTTAATTCTTCTATAAAATGAGTGTTTTTTGACATAACTATTACACAACCTTTAATATTAATTTCTTCTACCAAATTCCCTCTTCATTTTCAGATATCCTATATCTTCTATAAATTAATTTTATCTCCGTAGTTCTTTTACTTATTTTTGTATAAACTTAGAAATTTGGATTTTTATGCAAATCTTTTACAACATATATATACAGTATGTCTCGGCGTAACCTAAATTCTGAATTTAAAAAACTTGAATCAACATAAAAATTAAAGAATTAGACAAATAAGATATATATATCTCCCATCACAATTTGTTTAAATGATTGCAATATGTAGAAGGAAACAAAAAGAGGAAATTAAATTAAATGAATTTTATTTTGCATTTATTTTTTCAAACCTTTCTTCAATACAGATTCGCGCGTGCACTGCACGCACTATTATAATTTTGAGAATGTAAGAAGGCATGTTTTCCCAGTCGCATGCATGGTGTGTGATGAGGTTTTCTATGATAATGTTAGCCTTGTATTGCACTTTCTTGAGTGTCATTACAGATGTGAAAACTAAATCCCTTGGCAACACGACGAAAAATCTAAAATCTTTGGGAGGTCAGAGCGCTTTATCTTTGAGCTTGTCACCATCTTCTTTTGTGGAGAGGACATATATATGTAACTCATCATATTTTTAGATAGCTATTACCAGGTTTTCAAGTTTTCATTGAGATTTTCATAATTTGAGGATATAATGGATGCACAATTTCTGATATTTGTCATTTTTATTTTCAATTTAAGTCTCAGCACTTATTATCAACAACTACAGACGTGCGTCAAAATAGCCTGTCAGTTTCTCTTATAAATTTAGTGTTTCTTGGCAGAGCCATTGTACAACATGTCTCAACGTATGCTAAATTATGTTTACTAAAACGTGGAACAATCTGAAAATCAGGGAAAGCATTCAAGATATCACCCAACACTAATCATATGCATTATGTGGTTTTCTATTATAACGTTTGCCTTGTGTTGCACTTTCTTGAGTGTCATCTCATCGCATATGTGAAAACTCAATCCCCGAGCAAAACAACAGAGATCTAGTATCTTTGTAAGGTCGAAGCCCTTTATCTTTGAGCTGCTCACCATCTCCTTATGTGGAGAGGACATATGCAGCTCATCATACAACATCTGCATCTCTCATATTGAATAACTGCCTTAGGCCTTCCCCTTAGCTTGTTTCTTCTGCAACACTAGTTCGTGCACCAACAAGTACCAATCCTTTTGGCGTGCATGTGCTGAATTCCATACCACGAATAATCTCATTTGTTGGTGCTCGATTTAGTGTGTCGCAAAGTAATGATTGAATGACACAAGCATTTTTGGTTCTACTTCATCATCCACCCATCCCATGTACTCCTAATTACCAAAAGTCTTAATTGCACTAAACTCATCAAATTATCACTAATTTTGCACCTAAACTATCAAACTAATTTTTTTGCACTAATATATACAAACTTAAATTAAATTTAGTACATAAATCACAAAACTTATTTTCAGGTCAATATTCTCCCGAATTTTAACTTGAGTTGTGCTTGTGCTTTTTTTTTTTTTATCAAAGCGGTTACGTAATTTAAAAAAAAATAAAAATCAATTAGTTTGGAAATTGTGCTAAACCTTCCAAAGTATTAAAAATTGCACTTATAAACTTATAAAACCACTAGACTATCACTAAAGTTGCATTTAAACTACAAAAATAAAATAAAAAATTATTTGAGTTTTGCACCTTTTTCAAGTCTTTGCTCAATACACATGCAGGCGTGTGATATAGATGCACTATAGGGAATAAAAAGAACCAAGAAAGTATAAAGAAAAGAATAAACTCAGAAATGTATTTTCTGCCACAAGCTTAACAATTGTTATTCAATTGATTCTCAATAATCCCAATTAGAACTCTCATATTATATCTACTAATTGCCCTAACTGTATATATCTACTAATTGCCACGGGCCCAACACAAAGGTCCACCAACATAAAAGAAGACCCAACATATAAAGAAAAAATAACAAAGGGTTGGGGTATATACCCCTCCAGCTTTGTTTAATTAATACACTACCCCTTCCATTTATTAATTCAAAAATGTATTAATTAATACATACACGCCCCCTAACCCTAATTTCATGTTCTTCCCCAACTTCTTTCTGCCGCCTCTCTCTTCTCCTCCCTTTTTTTTTTTTTCGTTTTCTGCACTGCCCACTCCCTCTCGCCGTCGCTCTCCCCCTCCACCCCCCTCGCCGTCGCACTTCCCCTCACTCTCCCCTCGCCGTCGCACTCCCTCTCCACCCCCCTTGCCTCCGTCACCGTCCATCTTCTTCCTCATTTTTTTTAAATTCTTCTTTCGCTCCGCTCGACGTCGCTCCGACTCTCCGTCGACCGTCGCGGCCCACCCCCAGCGCTCGCCGCTGCTCCGACTCGCCCTCGGCCATCGCGGCCCTACCAATAAAATACTCCAGCGCACCACCCTTAGCGCTCGGACCGTCGCGGCCCACCCCAGGTTTGTTTTTGTTTTTTTTTCCGGACCATTATTGATCGCCCAAAATTGGTCTCGTCGATAACCTATTGTCAACGAGAGTGTTTTTGGGCGATCAATAATGGTCGAAATTTTCAAAAGTGTCGACCGGAGTATTTTTGGTCGACAAACCAGTGTCGATCCTAGTATTTTTGGTCGACAAACCAGTGTCAAACGAAGTATTTTTGGTCGACAAACCAGTGTCGACCGGAATGTTTATTAAAAAAACTAAGATTTTTTTTTTCTGAATTTTTTCTGAATGCTAGAACACCCTCTAATTCAATCAAGGTGCCAGATTTCAATGATTTGAGGCTTTGTTCAGGCTGACATGTTCTTTCATTATCACGCTTGAGCTTAGCATTAAATTGCTGATTCAAATAGCTATGTCCTGGTAGGTGGCAAAGTTTGAAAATTTTGAAGTTTTGAACTCTTTCAAATAGCTAGGGCGGTGGCAGAGGCAGCGTCGGTGACGGCGACGACTGTCTAATTCTAGGGTTAGGGTTGTGTTTTAAATTGTAGGGGGAGTGTATGTATCTAACATGATTTAATAAAAGGGCAAAATTGGTATTTCGAATTCTTATATATATTGAATTAATAAAAATGAAGGGGAAGTGTATTAAACAAAGCTCGAGGGGTATATACCCCAACCCAATAACAAAATAGTCCACTAATCCTATACACTTTATTTGCAGGTCTATCGACGTGCACTTAGGCATGTGAAAGTGGGTTGGGCCCACAATGGAACAGCCCGCCCCGCACGCCCTACTTAAAGGGCGCGGCTAAAGGCACCCGGATTTCCTATGAGTACACCCACGCGATGAGAACACACACAAAACGGATGAGGACACCCACCTGGAAAACCCTAAATTACCCTATATTCAATTAAAACCTTCCACTCTCTTTCTCAACAATTCACACCCACATATTCTTGCGCTGCTTCGCCGGCACGGCGGCACCCACTCCGCCAACGCAGCTCGACATCACGCCGCCCTCCCCGTCGCGCCTGCAACCATCGCGCTTGCAACCATCGCGCCTCCCTCCCCGTCGCGCCTGCAACCATCGCGCCTGCAACCATCGCGCCGCCCTCCCCGTCGCGCCTGCAACCATCGCGCCGCCCTCCACGCTCGATATCGCGCCTGCAACCACCGCCCCTCGTTCGCGGCCGCCCTCCCTCCTCCCCACAGTCGCGGCCGCCGCCCTTCCTTCTCCCCCCAGACGCGGCCGCCGCCCTCCCTCCTCCCCACAGACGCGGCCGCCGCCCACTCCCTCCTCCCCTTCGCCGCGGCCGTAGTGCTCCTCCCCTCGCCGCTGCCGCTAACAGGTAAGTTTAGGTCTAAAAAATTAGAAAAATTAGGGTTTCTGATTTTTTTTTAAGTTTGGGAATTATTTTCGAACATAGGGCGTTTGTTTTGGAAAAAATTTCGAACAACTTGAGTTTGTTTTGGAAAAAATTTCGAACAAGATGTTCGATTTTTTTTTTCGGACAAATTTAAGTTGTTTTGAAATTTTTTTCGAACATATTGTGTATGTTTTGGAAACAATTTCGAACAACTTGAGTTTGTTTTGGAAAAAATTTCGAACAAGATGTTCGATCTTTTTTTCCGAACACATTTGAGTTGTTTTGGAATTTTTTTCGAACATATTGAGTTTGTTTTGAAAAAAATTTCAAACATTTTTTAAAATTTTTTCGAACATTTGTTTGTTTTGGAAATTTTTTCGAACATTTGTTGCAATTTTGGAGTTTTTTTTGTTGAATGGTGGTGGTGGAGTGGTGGAGGTGAAATAGAATGGGTGGGTGTACTCATCCTCGTTTTTTTCATAAATTTTAACCTAGGGGTATATGTGACATTTCACAGGTTCTTAAAGATTAAAAAAATGTTTGGTGGGTGTACTCATAGGAAATCCGGGTGCCTTTAGCCGCGCCCTACTTAAATTGAGGGTTGGGCCAAGCTTTTTTTAGCTCGCTTGGCCGGCTTGGGGGTGGGCCTCAAAGGATCAGTTTGTTTGGGCCGCAAGCTTTGGCCGTGCATGGGAGGGTTTTGGCGTGCTTGCTCGCAGATTTAATTTTTTTAATTGTTGTAATATTAAATTTAATTACTCTGCGTCTTGTTGTTTAGATTTTGTAAAGTTATATTTTTTTCTAACTATGTATATTTTTTAATTTGCGAAATTTTAATTGTAACTTAAATTTTATTTGTGGGATTTGTAAAAAAGTTTTTGGTTTACAGGCCAGGGCTCATTAAGGAAACTAGTGTGTAGAATACTAGAATTTGTAGATCCCCATTTATTACAGAGTAAATTAACTGTTGTTTGTGGGATTTTTTGAAAGTTTTTTTATTTTATTTGATGAATTTAATTAATTTTGTAATTAAAAAAATGTGTGTTGGGCCGCCAAAGCTAGCGACTACCATTATGTGTGTTTGGATGAGGTTTTGACAACACGGCTGCCAAGTGAGTCGGCCCGCCCTCCCGCCAATTGTCAGGGAGCCTATTGTGGATTATGGCAGGTCTCGACAGCTCTCTACGTGCACGACACGCTCTAGTATGATCCCGGGAATGTAGGAACAAATCGCTTTCCTAATTGCATTAATTAATTGTGTGAGATATGGTTTTCAATTCTCTAATAATGCTAGTCTTGTGATTCATTTGTTTTAGTGTCACCACACAGGCGAAATCTATTTGCACATTCTTTCATTTCTTCTACCAAATCCTCAATTTATTTCTACATTTTATTTGTCTGCAATCAAAATTTTATCCGTATTTATTTTGCTTCTTTTTTTATCATCAGCCTTAAGAGTTTGAGTTTCTTTGCAAATCTTTTATACCATATATATAGAGCATGTTTGGGCGTAAGTAAAATTTTAATTACCAAAATGTAGAACAATATGAAAATTAAGGAAGACGAAAGACGTTCAAGATCTTGCACTTCACAAAATTAAAATGAAATGATTTAAAAAAAAATATATATATATATATATATATATATATATATATTCATAAACCCAAATACACAGGGAGAAAATCGTGAGAGATGATGGAGAACTAACCTGGCGGCAAGGTGGAGAGAATGAAATAAGAAAGACAGTGAAGATAAGGAAAACATGAGAGATGGTGAAGAACTATCGTGAAGGAAGAGAAAAGAAGATGAGGGAAGAAAAGACAGGTGGCTTGGGTGAGAAAGTGACACGTTATACATAAATTACCTACAGACTAAAGAATACCGGACATCTCAAGATTATTCACACTTTATACATAGTGTAAGATATATATATCACAAAAAGAGAAATAACATTATATATTTTAGTTTGTAAGTTTTTTTCAAATCTTAACTCAATTCGCATGAGTTCGTGCACTAAAGTCTCTAGTATAATTTTTTGAATGTCGAAAAGACGTACTTATAGGCAAGATAAATACAATCAGGCTAACTTAAAAAAATATTCCCAATTTCATTAAATTATGTTCATCTGAATAGCCTACCTGTTAATTTCTTTTATTAATTTAGTGATTCTTGGCAAAGCTCTTCTGCAATTTAGTGCTTTTTGGTAGAGTTATTGTACAAACTTCCTTTCTTTTACTACTAAATCTCTTTTTCATTTTTAATTAGATCTTTCCTCAATACAGATTCGCACGTACGTGCACTACATGCTTTAGTATAATTTTGAAAATGTAAGAAATGTATGTTTTTCCAATTGCACGTGCTGTTGTTTTTTTTTTAAATAATATTAGTATTGTGTTGCACTTTTTTTAGTGTCACAATTCATGTGAAATCTTAATCTCTAGGCAACATGATATAGATTTGACATCGATCTTAGCATAATCTTTTTTTTTCATCTTTTTGAAGCGTCCTTTGAAATTTTGTTTTTTTTTTTCATCTTTCACAATACTTTAAATCACAGCACTTATTATTTGTAAAAGTAAATGTGCATATGAATAGTCTGTCAATTACTTTTATAAATTTAGTGCTTTTTGGCAGAGGTATTAGAGTCAACATTTCATTCTTCTATAATATTATTGTTTCTTGACAGAACTATTACACAACTTTATTTTTTCTACTGAATCCCCAATCATTTTTAGATATCCTATGTCTGCTACAAATATTATCTCCGTAGTTCTTTTGCTTATTTTTGTATCAACTTAGAAATTTGGATTTTTATGCAAAACTTTTACAACATATATATACAATATGTCTCGAAGTAAGCTAAATTCTGATTTTAAAAAACTTGAATTAACATAAAAATCAAAGAACTAGACGATTAAGATATATCTCGCTCATCACAATTTGTTTAAATGATTGCAATATGTAGGAGGAAAAAAAAAGAGGAAATTAAATTAATTTTGTTTTGCCTTTTTTTTTGAACCTTTCTTCAACACAAATTCGCACTTGTAGTGCACGCTCTAGTATAATTTTGAGAAAATGTAGAAAATACACACTTATATACTCCGTATAAGATAAGTACGTATAACCAATGACAACTTTTAAAGAAAGATTTGTTGTTAAGTAAAATAAATACAATTGATGCTAACTTTTCATTAAACTCTTTCATTCAACTTTAGATTTTGTATTAAATACTTTAAATGTGAGCACTTGCTATTTGCAAGTGTAAATATGCATATGAATAGTGTGTCAATTACTTTTATAAATGTAGTGTTTCTTGGTAGAGATATTAGACAACATTTAATTCTTCTATGAAATTAGTGTTTCTTGACAGAACCATTACACAACCTTTAATATTAATTTCTTCTACCAAACTAGAGTCTTCATTTTTAGATATTCTATATCTGTTATAAATTTTATCTCCATTAGTTCTTTTGCTTATTTTTGTATCAACTTAAAATTTTAGATTTTTATGCAAATCTTTTACAACATATATATATTGTATGTCTCGGCGTAACATAAATTCCGATTTTAAAAAAACTTGAATTAACATGAAAATTAAAGAATTAGACAATTAAGATATATCTTGTTCGTCACAATTTGTTTAAATGATTGCAATATGTAAGAAGGAAACAAAAATAGGAAATTAATTTAAATGAATTTTGTTTTGTATTTTTTTTCAAACCTTTCTTCAATACAGATTCGCGCGTGCACTGCACGCTCTAATATAATTTTGAGAATGTAAGAAAAAGATATTTTCCCAATCGCATGCATGGAATATATCTATATATATATATATATTTCATAAACCTAGATACACAGGGAGAAAATTGTGAGAGGTGATGGAGAACTAACCTGACGACAAGGTGGAGAGAAGGAAATCAGAATGGAAGTGGAGATAAGGAAAACATGAGAGATGATGAAGAAATATCGTGAAGGAAGATAAAAGAAGACGAGGGGAGAAAGGGCAGGTGACTTGGATGAGAAAGTGATACGTTATACATAAATTTCTTACAACCTGAAGAATACCGGACATCTTAAGATTATTCACACTTTATACATAGTGTAAGATATATATATCACAAAAAAGGGAAATAACATTAAATATTTTGGTTTGTAAGTTTTATTCAAATCTTAACTCAATTCGCATGAGTTCGCGCACTAAAGGCTCTAGTATAATTTTTTGAATGTTGAAAAGACGCACTTACAGGTAAGATAAATACAACCAGGCTTAACTTTAAAAAAATATTCTCAATTTCATTTGATTGATGCTAACTCTTCATTAAACTTTGGATTTTGTAGCAATTAATTTAACTTGGCACTTAATATCTGTATGTACAGATGTTCATCTGAATAGCCTACCAGTTTCTTTTATTAATTTAGTGATTTTTGGCAAAGCTATTACACAACCTTAATTTCTTTTGCAGTTTAGTGCTTTTTGATAGAGTTATTGAACAACCTTCCTTTCATTTAGTACTAAATATTTTTTTTTAATTAGAACTTTCCTCAATATAGATCGCACGTGCACTTCACGTTTTAGTATAATTTTGAAAATGTAAGAAATGCATGTTTTTTCAATTGCAGGAAAGGCGTGCTATTGTTTTTTTTAAAAATAATGTTAGTATTGTGTTGCACTTTTTTTAGTATCACAATTCATGTGAAATCTTAATCTCTGGGCAACATGATATAGATTTGACATCGATCTTAGCATAATATTATTTTTTTTATCAAACTCTCTATTCATTTCTACGTTTATTTGTTTGCAATTAATCTTGGTCTCCGTTTTTCTTTTGCAACTTTTTGAAGCATCCTTTGAAATTTGGATTTTTTTTGCAAATCTTTCACACCATATATTCTTTTGCATCTTTTTGTAGCATCATTTGACATTTGGATTTTTTTTTTGCATCTTTCACAATACTTTTAAATCATATCACTTATTATTTGTAGGGATTTTCTTAGGATAGTTTTTGTATCGCCTGGACTATTAATAGTTCGGATGTCAAATTGCATCGCTCTGTGTCGCCCTCTGTGTCGCCCTAACTTGATACCTGTTGCCTTTTTTTAATATTTTAAAATAATTATTTAAATTTTATTTTATTATTTACTATTTTATCCTTTATTAAAATTAATAATAATATTATTTAAATTAAACAATACAAATGTAAAATTAGATTTTTTTAATAGAATTAAATTATTATTTTATTTATATTTTATCTACACCTGCTCATTTAATTAGTTCACCCTCAAATTATTTTTTTACTCCGGTTATCTGCATCCGCTCATTTTATGAGTTCACCCCAAATTATTTTTTAACCATGGTTATCTGCAATCGCTCATTTTATAAGTTCACCCAAAATTATTTTTTACCACGGTTATCTGTACCTGCTCATTTTATAAGTTCACCTCAGAAGATTTTTTTTTAAATGAAATAATTACATTTAAAGGACTATATTATACTTTTATTAATTTACACAAAATATAATAAAATCAACCCTAATTTGTAGGGTGATACTCGAGTACATGCAAGATACCGGTACACACCAATTTTAATTTTTTATTTATATTTTATCTACACCCACTCATTTAATGAGTTCACCCAAAAATCATTTTTTTTACTACGGTTATCTGCACCCGTTCATTTTATGAGTTCACCCCCAAATCATTTTTTTTATCACGGTTATGTGCACCCGCTCATTTTATGAGTTCACCCCTAAATTATCTACACCCCTCATTTTATGAGTTCACCCCAAATCTTTTTTTACTACGGTTACCTGCACCCGTTCATTTTAGGAGTTCACCCCAAATCATTTTTTATCACGGTTATGTGCACCCGCTCATTTTATGAGTTCACCCCTAAATTATTATTTTTTACCACGTTTATCTACACCCCTCATTTTATGAGTTCACCCCAAAAATATTTTTAAAAAAGTAATTACATTTAAAATACAATATTATCCTTTTATTAATTTACACAAAATATAATAAAATCAACCTTAATTTGTATATTTACAATCTGTAGTCAAGTCATTACCGAGTTACCGTCGATTCACCATCAAGTCATCCATATTTTTAGAAAAAAATCGTAAAACATAATTTTAAAAAAAAACTATCGAAATTAGGCAAAAATCTTGATTTTTTTCTTTCTAAGTTTTCTTCCCTCTCCTCTTTTTCTCCCATTTTCAGTTTTTTTTCCTTTTACTTTTTTTTTTATTTTTCATTTTTTCATGTGTATTTTTTTTAAATTTTAATACAAAATAATATTATATGTATGATTTTATTATAGTCGTTAATACAATAAGTAATAACGAGTAATACCATAAATTGTAATCAGTAATACCATTAACAGTAATTAGTACGAATAAACACTTATCTTATTCAAAGTGAGATGGTCTCATGGCGACACTGTTCATAAATTAGTAAAAATAAACACTTTATTTTTTCCAAAGTGTTAAAACGTCATTCTCAAACTATGTTTTGGAAAGCAAAATTTTGGTGAAATCAGAATAAAAAAACTTTAGAAAATGTGAATGGAACTATAGGAAAACGTCATGATCAGACCATCGATTAGTTCTAAAAATTATGTGTCCATATAATGTTGCTTACGAACATTGACCTAATGTCCGATTTGTATAATGTAACTAGATTGATTGTTACTAGACTTGAAATTTACATTATTGAGGAGACATTTTTATTTTGGAAGGAATGTTGGTAGTAAAGTTTTTATTTTGAGAATAATATTGAGTGTTTCGATGACACGGCTCCCATAGAGTTTCGAATAAGATAATTTCTTATTCTATTGTCTTTTGCAATGACGATAAATAAAAGTTAAAGGTCAGTCTCTTTTCATGGTAGGTGTGTAGTGTGTACCTTCTGAAACATGTTCATGCATAGACAATTATATGTTGCAGCCCTCTAGAGTTAAGAGTGTATTGAAAAATATTTACCTAGATTCAAATGAATAACAAATTTACAAATTTATACTATGGAGTACATGTTTCAAATATTTTTTTAATTGACAAATTAAACTTAAAATATATTATAAATTTATTTGAATTCTTTAAGGGCACTAACAGTCCTACGTTGCCCATTGTGACATTGTCCCTCCTTTACGTCAAAAAAAAAAAAGAAATTGTGATCGAGAGCAAACCGAGTAAGTGGAGACTTTTTGGGCCAACAATGTTAGCCCATTTAATTAAAAGTGGAGAATGTTTTGGGCTAGCACTTAATTAAAAGTGGGCAGCCCAATTGTTTTATCAAAGAAAATAACCAAATTGAACAACCAATTTCTTGAATTGTGCGTGAGTAATAACAAATGTTCAAAAAAAAAATTAACATAATGTTCTTTCAACCATTACAACGAAAAAATACATCAGTTTTTCAAAATAATCCCATCTTCATGTTGAGCCCCCTAAAATATTATAAAACATGCTGAAATTTTATAATATTATAAAACATGCTGAAATTTTATAATAAATGAACAAAAAATTCCTCAAAATTAATCCACACAATTGATGTTTTTTGTCTTTTCTTTTTAATGACAAAATCATTATCTTAGGTATTATTAGATGAAGTTGTGTCATCATTCTCATGTTGAGAAGATATCTATAAAATATACATTAAAAATAAAATTAATAAATGTCAGAATCTTATCATATTCATAAATTTCAAATAAATCTCATAAATCAATAACCATATATAGAAATCATACAAATTTTATATGAATAACAAATCAATAACCATATATAAATCATACAAATTTTATATGAATAACAATTGAGATTTGAGAATACTGCGTTAATTTGATTGTGCAGAAAAAACAGAGTATTAACACAGAAAAAAATCAAAAGTTCAATCAGAGGAATGCTCAATATCACATAAAAAAACTAGCAGTAATTATCAACAATTTGAGAATACTTCTTTTTAGGTATACTAATAATACTTATAATTCGACTAAAAATGAACAAAAAATAAAAAATATAAATATAAATTACGAGCAGCGGATGTGCAGAGAGTTTTTTTGAACGTGTTTTGTAGGTTTTCTCCTGATTTTAAAAAATTCAGAATCTCTTTCTGTTAGATTATATAAAGTATCTTCGCTAATTTTCTGATCATAAACATATCAATTACTCCATGATCATAAATTGTAACAACTTTTCTGAATTCTGAATAGACAGACCGGCACATACAATAGCCACGCCCAATTTTGTGATCTCGAAACAGAAATTTGTATAAAAAATTCAACTAAATTAATAATTTAACCTAAAATTCAATTCATTCAAATAAAAAAAGATAATTTATTGTTTATTATGATTATTAATGATATGAGAATTAAAATAAAGATTATATATTATCAATTAATTTTTTTATTAATCATGTGAGGATAAATTTGTAATTTTATAATTATATATTTAAAATTATTAAATTTAATTTAAAAGTGTAATAGGGCGACAAAAAACGATAATAAGTGCAATGCAAGGCGATGGATTCTGCGACGCCAAATGCAACAGGTAGCAGGTCATCAAATATAAGCCATTAGATTTCAGATCTGATGGCTCAGATTATTGGACTGTTGATAGTCCAGGCGACATTGGACTGTCCTTAGAAGGCCCCTTATTTGTAAGTGTAAATGTGCATATAAATAGTTTGTCAATTACTTTTATAAATTTAGAGCTTATTGGCAGAGATATTAGGCAACATTTCATTCTTCTATAATATTATTCTTTCTTGACAGAACTATTACACAACCTTCATTTCTTCTACCGAATCCCCACTTCATTTTTAGATATCCCATGTCTGCTATAAATTTTATCTCTGTAGTTATTTTACTTATATTTGTATCAAATTAGACATTTGGATTTTTTTTCAAATCTTTTACAACATATATATACAACATGTCTCGGCCTAAGCTAAATTCCGATTTCAAAAAAATTGAATCAACATGAAAATCAAAGAATTAGACAGTTAAGATATATCTCGCTCATTACAATCTGTTTAAATGATTTCAATATGTAGAGGAAACAAAAAAGGAAATTAAATGAATTTTATTTTGCATTCTTTTTTCAAACCTTTCATCAATACAAATTCTAGCGTGCACTACACGCTCTAGTATAGTTTTGAGAAAATGTAGAAAATACACACTTATAGATAAGATAAGTACAATCAATGATAACTTTTAAAAAGAGGATTTGTTGTTAAGTATAATAAATACAACTGATGCTAACTTTTCATTAAACTCTTTCATTCAACTTTAGATTTTGAAATAAATACTTTAAATCTGAGCACTTACTATTTATAAGTGTAATGTGCATATGAATAGTTCGTCAATTACTTTTATAAATTTAGTGTTTTTGACAGAGATATTAGGCAAAATTTAATTCTTCTATAAAATTAGTGTTTTTGACAGAACTATTACACAACCTTCAATATTAATTTCTTCTACCAAATCCCCTCTTCATTTTTAGATATCCTATATATGCTATAAATTTTATCTCTGTAGTTCTTTTTATTATTTTTGTATCAACTTAGAAATTTGGATTTTTATGCAAATCTTTTATGAAAATCAAAGAATTAGACGATTAAAAGCTTGGACAGCCCTTAAGCTTGGACAACTCCCATTGGAGAGCTCTTTTCAAAGCTCTCCAAGCTTAAATGTGTAGTAGTGCCTTTATCTTTGAGCCGGTCACCATTTCCTTCTGTGGAGAGGACATATGCAGCTCATCATACAACATCTGCATCTCCAATAGTGAATAACTGCCTTAGGCATTCCCCTTGGCCTGTTTCTTCTGAAACACTAGTTCTTGCACCAACAGGTGCTAATCCTTTTGTTGTGCATGTGCTGAATTCCATGTCACCAATGATCTCATCTGTTGGTGCTTGATTTATTGCATCACAAAGTGATGATCGAACGACACAAGCTTTTATGGTTCTAATTCATCATCCACCCACCCCATGTACTCCCAATTAGGTCCAAGGACTTTTGCTTATGGCCGGACAACTCCTAAGTTACATTTACCGGAAAAGAATGTTAACTTATGTGTGCATCTGAATAGCTGGCCAATTACTTCTTTAAATTTAGTGTTTCCTAGTAGAGCTATTACTCCGTCTTAATTTCTTCTACAAATTTAGTATTTCTTGGTAGAACTACTACACATCTTTCCTTTTTCTACGGAATCCACTCTTCATTTCTAGATATCCCTTGTCTGAAAAAAATCATATCTATGTAGTTTTTTTTTTTTGCCTATTTTTGTATTTGCCTTAGAAATTTGAGTTTATATGTAAATATTTATAACATATATATACAACATGTCTGGTTGTAAACTAAATTCCGATTACCAAAATAGTTAATTGCACAAAACTCATCAAACTATCACTAATTTTGCACCTAAAACGTCAAACTATTTTTTTCGTACTAATATATAAAACATAAATAAAATTATTTGAGTTTTCCACCTTTCTCAAGTCTTTCCTCAATACACATGCACGCGTGTTATAGAGATGCACTTTAGGGAATAAGAAGAACCAAAAAAGTATAAATGAAATCTCAAGAATGAGCCGAGAAACTGTATTATCTGCCACAAGCTCAACAAAGGTTATTCAATTATGATTCTCAATAATCCCCTAACTAGAACTCACAAACTGTATATTTACCAACTGCACACAACTATTACACAACCTTCATTTCTTCTACCAAATCCCTTCTTATTTTATAGATATCCTATGTCTGCTACAAATATTATCTCATTATTTCTTTTGCTATTCTTTTACAGAATGTCTCAACGTAAGCTAAATTCTTATTTCAAAAAACTTGAATCAACATGAAAATCAAAGAATTAGACGATATCTCGCTCATCACAATTTATTTAAATGATTGCAATATGTAGAAGGAAAAAAAAAAGGAAATTAAATTAAATGAATTTTGTTTTGCATTTTTTTTTCTAAAACTTTCTTCAATATAAATTCGCGCGTGCAATGCACGCTCTAGTATAATTTTGAGAAAATGTAGAAAATACACACTTATAGATAAGATAAGTACAACCAATTACAACTTTTAAAAAGAGATTTGTTGTTAAGTAAAATAAATACTATTGATACCTACTTTACATTAAACTCTTTCATTCAACTTTAGATTTTGTAATAAATACTTTAAATATGATCACTTACTATTTGTAAGTGTAATGTGCATCTAAATAGTCCATCAATTACTTTTATAAATTTAGTGTTTTTGACAGAGATATTAAGCAAAATTTAATTCTTCTATAAAATTAGTGTTTCTTACAGAACTATTGCAAAACCTTCAATATTAATTTCTTCTACCAAATCCCCTCTTCATTTTTAAATATCCTATGTATGCTATAAATTTTATCTCTGTAGTTCTTTTTATTATTTTTGTATCAACTTAGAAATTTGGATTTTTATGCAAATCTTTTATGAAAATCAAAGAATTAGACGATTAAAATATATCTTGCTCAACACAATTTGTTTAAATGATGGCATATGTAGAAGGAAACAAAAAGAGAAAATTAAATGAATTTTGTTTTGCATTTTTTTAAACATTTCTTCAATAAAAAATCACGTGTGCACTACACGTTCTAGTATAATTTTGAGAATGTAGAAAATACACACTTATAGATAAGATAATTACAACCGATGACAACTTTTAAAAAGAGATTAGTTGTTAAGTAAAATAAATACAATTGATGCTAACTTTTCATTAAACTCTTTCATTGAACTTTAGATTTTGTATTAAATACTTTAAATATGAGCATTTACTATATATTTGTAAGTGTAAATGTGCATATGAATAGTCAGTCAATTAGTTTTATAAATTTAGTTTTCTTGGTAGAGATATTAGACAACATTTAATTCTTCTATAAAATTAGTGTTTCTTCATAGAACTATTACACAATCTTCAATACTAATTTCTTCTGCAAAACCCCCTCTTCATTTTTAGATATCCTATATCTGCTATAAATTAATTTTATCTCCGTACTCCTTTTGCTTATTTTTGTATCAACTTAGAAATTTAATTTTTTATGCAAATCAACATATATATATATATATATATATATATATATATATAAGAAATGCATGAAAATCAAAAAGAGGAAATTAAATTAGATGAATTTTATTTTGCATTTATTTTTTCAAACCTTTCTTCAATACAGATTCGCGCGTGCACTGCACGCTCTAGTATAATTTTAAAAATGTAAGAAATATATGTTTTCCCAATCGCATGCATGGTGTGTGATGAAGTTTTCTATGATAATGTTAACCTTGTATTACACTTTCTTGAGTGTCATTACATATGTGCAAACTAAATTTCTTGGCAACATGACGACGAAAAATCTAGCATCTTTGGGAGGTCTGAGCACTTTATCTTTGAGTTTTTACCATCTTCTTTTGTGGAGAGGAAATCATATTTTTAGACAGCTATTACCAGGTTTTGAAGTTCACATTGAGATTTTCATAATTTGAGGATATAATGGATGCACAATTTCGATATTTGTCATTTTTCTTTTCAATTTAAATCTGAGCACTTATTCTGCCACTACAGACGTGCGTCAGAATAGCCTATCAGTTTCTCTTATAAATTTA
Source organism: Galeopsis tetrahit (assembly GCA_963675135.1). NCBI lineage: Eukaryota > Viridiplantae > Streptophyta > Magnoliopsida > Lamiales > Lamiaceae > Galeopsis > Galeopsis tetrahit. Next base: position 28,133,279 of record OY776125.1, on the reverse strand, counting down.
GTGTTCCTTGGCAGAGCTATTGCACAACATGTCTCAGCGTATGCTAAATCCTGTTTACCAAAATGTGGGACAATCTGAAAATGACGGAAGGCGTTCAAGATCTCACACAACACCAATCGCATGCATTGTATGTGATGATATTTTCTATGATAACGTTAGCCTTGTGTTGCACTTTCTTGAGTGTCATCACAGATGCGAAAACTCAACCCCTGGGCAAAATGGCGGATCAAGATCTAGCATCTTTGCGAGGTCGAAACCCTTTATCTTTGAGCCGGTTACCATTTCCTTCTGTGGAGAGGACATATGCAGCTCATCATACAACATCTGCATCTCCAATAGTGAATAACTGCCTTAGGCATTCCCCTTGGCCTGTTTCTTCTGAAACACTAGTTCTTGCACCAACAGGTGCTAATCCTTTTGTTGTGCATGTGCTGAATTCCATGTCACCAATGATCTCATCTTTTGGTGCTTGATTTATTGCATCACAAAGTGATGATCGAACGACACAAGCTTTTATGGTTCTAATTCATCATCCACCCACCCCATGTACTCCCAATTAGGTCCAAGGACTTTTGTTTATGGCCGGACAACTCCTAAGTTACATTTACCGGAAAAGAATGTTAACTTATGTGTGCATGTGAATAGCTGGCCAATTACATCTTTAAATTTAGTGTTTCCTAGTAGAGTTATTACTCCGTCTTAATTTCTTCTACAAATTTAGTATTTCTTGGTAGAACTACTACACATCTTTCCTTTTTCTACGGAATCCACTCTTCATTTCTAGATATCCCTTGTCTGAAAAAAATCATATCTATGTAGTTTTTTTTTTGCTTATTTTTGTATTTGCCTTAGAAATTTGAGTTTATATGTAAATATTTATAACATATATATACAACATGTCTGGTTGTAAACTAAATTCCGATTACCAAAATAGTTAATTGCACAAAACTCATCAAACTATCACTAATTTTGCACCTAAAACATCAAACTATTTTTTTCGTACTAATATATAAAACATAAATAAAATTATTTGAGTTTTCCACCTTTCTCAAGTCTTTCCTCAATACACATGCACGCGTGTTATAGAGATGCACTTTAGGGAATAAGAAGAACCAAAAAAGTATAAATGAAATCTCAAGAATGAGCCGAGAAACTGTATTATCTACCACAAGCTCAACAAAGGTTATTCAATTATGATTCTCAATAATCCCCTAACTAGAACTCACAAACTGTATATTTTCCAACTGCACACAACTATTACACAACCTTCATTTCTTCTACCAAATCCCTTCTTATTTTATAGATATCCTATGTCTGCTACAAATATTATCTCATTATTTCTTTTGCTATTCTTTTACAGAATGTCTCAACGTAAGCTAAATTCTTATTTCAAAAAACTTGAATCAACATGAAAATCAAAGAATTAGACGATATCTCGCTCATCACAATTTATTTAAATGATTGCAATATGTAGAAGGAAAAAAAAAGGAAATTAAATTAAATGAATTTTGTTTTGCATTTTTTTTTCTAAAACTTTCTTCAATATAAATTCGCGCGTGCAATGCACGCTCTAGTATAATTTTGAGAAAATGTAGAAAATACACACTTATAGATAAGATAAGTACAACCAATGACAACTTTTAAAAAGAGATTTGTTGTTAAGTAAAATAAATACTATTGATACCTACTTTACATTAAACTCTTTCATTCAACTTTAGATTTTGTAATAAATACTTTAAATATGAGCACTTACTATTTGTAAGTGTAATGTGCATCTAAATAGTCCATCAATTACTTTTATAAATTTAGTGTTTTTGACAGAGATATTAAGCAAAATTTAATTCTTCTATAAAATTAGTGTTTCTTACAGAACTATTGCAAAACCTTCAATATTAATTTCTTCTACCAAATCCCCTCTTCATTTTTAGATATCCTATATATGCTATAAATTTTATCTGTGTAGTTCTTTTTATTATTTTTGTATCAACTTAGAAATTTGGATTTTTATGCAAATCTTTTAGGAAAATCAAAGAATTAGACGATTAAAATATATCTTGCTCAACACAATTTGTTTAAATGATGGCATATGTATAAGGAAACAAAAAGAGAAAATTAAATGAATTTTGTTTTGCATTTTTTAAAACATTTCTTCAATAAAAATTCACGTGTGCACTACACGTTCTAGTATAATTTTGAGAATGTAGAAAATACACACTTATAGATAAGATAATTACAACCGATGACAACTTTTAAAAAGAGATTAGTTGTTAAGTAAAATAAATACAATTGATGCTAACTTTTCATTAAACTCTTTCATTGAACTTTAGATTTTGTATTAAATACTTTAAATATGAGCATTTACTATATATTTGTAAGTGTAAATGTGCATATGAATAGTCAGTCAATTAGTTTTATAAATTTAGTTTTCTTGGTAGAGATATTAGACAACATTTAATTCTTCTATAAAATTAGTGTTTCTTCATAGAACTATTACACAATCTTCAATACTAATTTCTTCTGCAAAACCTCCTCTTTAGTTTTAGATATCCTATATCTGCTATAAATTAATTTTATCTCCGTACTCCTTTTGCTTATTTTTGTATCAACTTAGAAATTTAATTTTTTATGCAAATCAACATATATATATATATATATATATATATATATATAAGAAATGCATGAAAATCAAAAAGAGGAAATTAAATTAGATGAATTTTATATTGCATTTATTTTTTCAAACCTTTCTTCAATACAGATTCGCGCGTGCACTGCACGCTCTAGTATAATTTTAAAAATGTAAGAAATATATGTTTTCCCAATCGCATGCATGGTGCGTGATGAAGTTTTCTATGATAATATTAACCTTGTATTACACTTTCTTGAGTGTCATTACATATGTGCAAACTAAATTTTTGGCAACATGACGACGAAAAATCTAGCATCTTTGGGAGGTCTGAGCACTTTATCTTTGAGCTTGTTACCATCTTCTTTTGTGGAGAGGAAATCATATTTTTAGACAGCTATTACCAGGTTTTGAAGTTCACATTAAGATTTTCATAATTTGAGGATATAATGGATGCACAATTTCGATATTTGTCATTTTTCTTTTCAATTTAAATCTGAGCACTTATTCTGCAACTACAGACGTGCGTCAGAATAGCCTGTCAGTTTCTCTTATAAATTTAGTGTTCCTTGGCAGAGCTATTGCACAACATGTCTCAGCGTATGCTAAATCCTGTTTACCAAAATGTGGGACAATCTGAAAATGACGGAAGGCGTTCAAGATCTCACACAACACCAATCGCATACATTGTATGTGATGATATTTTCTATGATAACGTTAGCCTTGTGTTGCACTTTCTTGAGTGTCATCACAGATGCGAAAACTCAACCCCTGGGCAAAATGGCGGATCAAGATCTAGCATCTTTGCGAGGTCGAAACCCTTTATCTTTGAGCCGGTCACCATTTCCTTCTGTGGAGAGGACATATGCAGCTCATCATACAACATCTGCATCTCCAATAGTGAATAACTGCCTTAGGCATTCCCCTTGGCCTGTTTCTTCTGAAACACTAGTTCTTGCACCAACAGGTGCTAATCCTTTTGTTGTGCATGTGCTGAATTCCATGTCACCAATGATCTCATCTGTTGGTGCTTGATTTATTGCATCACAAAGTGATGATCGAACGACACAAGCTTTTATGGTTCTAATTCATCATCCACCCACCCCATGTACTCCCAATTAGGTCCAAGGACTTTTGTTTATGGCAGGACAACTCCTAAGTTAAATTTACCGGAAAAGAATGTTAACTTATGTGTGCATCTGAATAGCTGGCCAATTACTTCTTTAAATTTAGTGTTTCCTAGTAGAGCTATTGCTCCGTCTTAATTTCTTCTACAAATTTAGTATTTCTTGGTAGAACTACTACACATCTTTCCTTTTTCTACAGAATCCACTCTTCATTTCTAGATATCCCTTGTCTGAAAAAAATCATATCTATGTAGTTTTTTTTTTGCTTATTTTTGTATTTGCCTTAGAAATTTGAGTTTATATGTAAATATTTATAACATATATATACAACATGTCTGGTTGTAAACTAAATTCCGATTACCAAAATAGTTAATTGCACAAAACTCATCAAACTATCACTAATTTTGCACCTAAAACGTCAAACTGATTTTTTCATACTAATATATAAAACATAAATAAAATTATTTGAGTTTTCCACCTTTCTCAAGTCTTTCCTCAATACACATGCACGCGTGTTATAGAGATGCACTTTAGGGAATAAGAAGAACCAAAAAAGTATAAATGAAATCTCAAGAATGAGCCGAGAAACTGTATTATCTACCACAAGCTCAACAAAGGTTATTCAATTATGATTCTCAATAATCCCCTAACTAGAACTCACAAACTGTATATTTTCCAACTGCACACAACTATTACACAACCTTCATTTCTTCTACCAAATCCCTTCTTATTTTATAGATATCCTATGTCTGCTACAAATATTATCTCATTATTTCTTTTGCTATTCTTTTACAGAATGTCTCAACGTAAGCTAAATTCTTATTTCAAAAAACTTGAATCAACATGAAAATCAAAGAATTAGACGATATCTCGCTCATCACAATTTATTTAAATGATTGCAATATGTAGAAGGAAAAAAAAAAGGAAATTAAATTAAATGAATTTTGTTTTGCATTTTTTTTTCTAAAACTTTCTTCAATATAAATTCGCGCGTGCAATGCACGCTCTAGTATAATTTTGAGAAAATGTAGAAAATACACACTTATAGATAAGATAAGTACAACCAATTACAACTTTTAAAAAGAGATTTGTTGTTAAGTAAAATAAATACTATTGATACCTACTTTACATTAAACTCTTTCATTCAACTTTAGATTTTGTAATAAATACTTTAAATATGAGCACTTACTATTTGTAAGTGTAATGTGCATCTAAATAGTCCATCAATTACTTTTATAAATTTAGTGTTTTTGACAGAGATATTAAGCAAAATTTAATTCTTCTATAAAATTAGTGTTTCTTACAGAACTATTGCAAAACCTTCAATATTAATTTCTTCTACCAAATCCCCTCTTCATTTTTAAATATCCTATGTATGCTATAAATTTTATCTCTGTAGTTCTTTTTATTATTTTTGTATCAACTTAGAAATTTGGATTTTTATGCAAATCTTTTATGAAAATCAAAGAATTAGACGATTAAAATATATCTTGCTCAACACAATTTGTTTAAATGATGGCATATGTAGAAGGAAACAAAAAGAGAAAATTAAATGAATTTTGTTTTGCATTTTTTTAAACATTTCTTCAATAAAAAATCACGTGTGCACTACACGTTCTAGTATAATTTTGAGAATGTAGAAAATACACACTTATAGATAAGATAATTACAACCGATGACAACTTTTAAAAAGAGATTAGTTGTTAAGTAAAATAAATACAATTGATGCTAACTTTTCATTAAACTCTTTCATTGAACTTTAGATTTTGTATTAAATACTTTAAATATGAGCATTTACTATATATTTGTAAGAGTAAATGTGCATATGAATAGTCAGTCAATTAGTTTTATAAATTTAGTTTTCTTGGTAGAGATATTAGACAACATTTAATTCTTCTATAAAATTAGTGTTTCTTTATAGAACTATTACACAATCTTCAATACTAATTTCTTCTGCAAAACCTCCTCTTTAGTTTTAGATATCCTATATCTGCTATAAATTAATTTTATCTCCGTACTCCTTTTGCTTATTTTTGTATCAACTTAGAAATTTAATTTTTTATGCAAATCAACATATATATATATATATATATATATATATATAAGAAATGCATGAAAATCAAAAAGAGGAAATTAAATTAGATGAATTTTATTTTGCATTTATTTTTTCAAACCTTTCTTCAATACAGATTCGCGCGTGCACTGCACGCTCTAGTATAATTTTAAAAATGTAAGAAATATATGTTTTCCCAATCGCATGCATGGTGTGTGATGAAGTTTTCTATGATAATGTTAACCTTGTATTACACTTTCTTGAGTGTCATAACATATGTGCAAACTAAATTTTTGGCAACATGACGACGAAAAATCTAGCATCTTTGGGAGGTCTGAGCACTTTATCTTTGAGCTTGTTACCATCTTCTTTTGTGGAGAGGAAATCATATTTTTAGACAGCTATTACCAGGTTTTGAAGTTCACATTGAGATTTTCATAATTTGAGGATATAATGGATGCACAATTTCGATATTTGTCATTTTTCTTTTCAATTTAAATCTGAGCACTTATTCTGCAACTACAGACGTGCGTCAGAATAGCCTGTCAGTTTCTCTTATAAATTTAGTGTTCCTTGGCAGAGCTATTGCACAACATGTCTCAGCGTATGCTAAATCCTGTTTACCAAAATGTGGGACAATCTGAAAATGACGGAAGGCGTTCAAGATCTCACACAACACCAATCGCATACATTGTATGTGATGATATTTTCTATGATAACGTTTGCCTTGTGTTGCACTTTCTTGAGTGTCATCACAGATGCGAAAACTCAACCCCTGGGCAAAATGGCGGATCAAGATCTAGCATCTTTGCGAGGTCGAAACCCTTTATCTTTGAGCCGATCACCATTTCCTTCTGTGGAGAGGACATATGCAGCTCATCATACAACATCTGCATCTCCAATAGTGAATAACTGCCTTAGGCATTCCCCTTGGCCTGTTTCTTCTGAAACACTAGTTCTTGCACCAACAGGTGCTAATCCTTTTGTTGTGCATGTGCTGAATTCCATGTCACCAATGATCTCATCTGTTGGTGCTTGATTTATTGCATCACAAAGTGATGATCGAACGACACAAGCTTTTATGGTTCTAATTCATCATCCACCCACCCCATGTACTCCCAATTAGGTCCAAGGACTTTTGTTTATGGCCGGACAACTCCTAAGTTACATTTACCGGAAAAGAATGTTAACTTATGTGTGCACCTGAATAGCTGGCCAATTACTTCTTTAAATTTAGTGTTTCCTAGTAGAACTATTGCTCCGTCTTAATTTCTTCTACAAATTTAGTATTTCTTGGTAGAACTACTACACATCTTTCCTTTTTCTACAGAATCCACTCTTCATTTCTAGATATCCCTTGTCTGAAAAAAATCATATCTATGTAGTTTTTTTTTTTTGCTTATTTTTGTATCTGCCTTAGAAATTTGAGTTTATATGTAAATATTTATAACATATATATACAACATGTCTGGCTGTAAACTAAATTCCGATTACCAAAATAGTTAATTGCACAAAACTCATCAAACTATCACAAATTTTGCACCTAAAACGTCAAACTGATTTTTTCATACTAATATATAAAACATAAATAAAATTATTTGAGTTTTCCACCTTTCTCAAGTGTTTCCTCAATACACATGCACGCGTGTTATAGAGATGCACTTTAGGGAATAAGAAGAACCAAAAAAGTATAAAGGAAATCTCAAGAATGAACCGAGAAAATGTATTCTCTGCCACAAGCTCAACAAATGTTATTCAATTATGATTCTCAATAATCCCCTAACTAGAACTCACAAACTATATATTTACTAACTGCACACAACTATTACACAACCTTCATTTCTTCTACAAAACCCTTCTTCGTTTATAGATATCCTATGTCTGCTACAAATATTATCTCATTATTTTTTTTGCTATTTTTTTTACAGAATGTCTCGACGTAAGCTAAATTCTTATTTCAAAAAACTTGAATCAATATGAAAATAAAAGAATTAGACGATATATCGCTCATCACAATTTATTTAAATGATTGCAATATATAGAAGGAAAAAAAAAAGGAAATTAAATTAAATGAATTTTGTTTTGCATTTTCTTTTCCAAAACTTTCTTCAATATAAATTTGCGCGTGCAATGCACGCTCTAGTATAATTTTGAGAAAATGTAGATAATACACACTTATAGATAACATAAGTACAACCAATGACAACTTTTAAAAAGAGATTTGTTGTTAAGTAAAATAAATACTATTGATACCTACTTTACATTAAACTCTTTCATTCAACTTTAGATTTTGTAATAAATACTTTAAATATGAGCACTTACTATTTGTAAGTGTAATGTGCATCTAAATAGTCCATCAATTACTTTTATAAATTTAGTGTTTTTGACAGAGATATTAAGCAAAATTTAATTCTTCTATAAAATTAGTGTTTCTTACAGAACTATTGCAAAACCTTCAATATTAATTTCTTCTACCAAATCCCCTCTTCATTTTTAGATATCCTATATATGCTATAAATTTTATCTCTGTAGTTCTTTTTATTATTTTTATTTCAACTTAGAAATTTGGATTTTTATGCAAATCTTTTATGAAAATCAAAGAATTAGACGATTAAAATATATCTTGCTCAACACAATTTGTTTAAATGATGGCATATGTAGAAGGAAACAAAAAGAGGAAATTAAATGAATTTTGTTTTGCATTTTTTAAACATTTCTTCAATAAAAATTCACGCGTGCACTACACGTTCTAGTATAATTTTGAGAATGTAGAAAATACACACTTATAGATAAGATAAGTACAACCGATGACAACTTTTAAAAAGAGATTAGTTGTTAAGTAAAATAAATACAATTGATGTTAACTTTTCATTAAACTCTTTCATTGAACTTTAGATTTTGTATTAAATACTTTAAATATGAGCATTTACTATTTGTAAGTGTAAATGTGTATATGAATAGTCAGTCAATTACTTTTATAAATTTAATTTTCTTGGTAGAGATATTAAACAACATTAAATTCTTCTATAAAATTAGTGTTTCTTGATAGAACTATTACAGAGTCTTCAATACTAATTTCTTCTGCAAAACCCTCTCTTCATTTTTAGATGTCATATATCTGCTATAAATTAATTTTATCTCCGTACTCCTTTAGCTTATTTTTGTATCAACTTAGAAATTTGAATTTTTATGCAAATCAACATATATATATATATAAGAAATACATGAAAATCAAAAAGAGGAAATTAAATTAAATGAATTTTATTTTACATTTATTTTTTCAAACATTTCTTCAATATAGATTCGCGCGTGCACTTCACGCTCTAGTATAATTTTAAAAATGTAAGAAATAGATGTTTTCCCAATCGCATGCATGGTGTGTGATGAGGTTTTCTATGATAATGTTAACCTTGTATTGCACTTTCTTGAGTGTCATTACAGATGTGAAAACTAAACTTCTTGGCAACACGACGAAAAATCTAGCATCTTTGAGCTTGGTACCATCTTCTTTTGTGGAAAGGAAATATATATGCAACTCATCATATTTTTAGACAGCTATTACCTGCATGTTTTCAAGTTCACATTGAGATTTTCATTATTTGAGGATATAATGGATGCACAATTTCCGATATTTGTCATTTTTCTTTTCAATTTAAATCTGAGCACTTATTCTGCAACTACAGACGTGCGTCAGAATATCCTGACAGTTTCTCTTATAAATTTAGTGTTCCTTGGCAGAGCTATTGCACAACATGTCTCAGCGTATGCTAAATTCTGTTTACTAAAATGTGGGACAAACTGAAAATGACGGAAGGCGTTCAAGATCTCACACAACACCAATCGCATGCATTGTATGTGATGGGGTTTTCTATGATAACGTTAGCCTTGTGTTGCACTTTCTTGAGTGTCATCACAGATGCGAAAACTCAACTTCTGGGCAAAACGGCGGAGATCTAGCACCTTTGCGAGGTCGAAGCCCTTTATCTTTGAGCCGGTCACGATTTCCTTCTGTGGAGAGGACATATGCAGCTCATCATACAACATCTGCATCTCCAATAGTGAATAACTGCCTTAGGTCTCCCCCTTAGCGTTTCTTATGCAACACTAACACTAGTTTTTGCACCAACAAATGCTAATCCTTTTGGTGTGCATGTGCTGAATTTCAAGCCACCAATAATCTCATCTAGTTGTTAGTGCTTGATTTAATGTGTAGCAAAGTAATGATCGAGCTTTTGTGTTTAAAATTCATCATCCACCCACTACATGTACTTCCAATTACCAAAACACTTGATTGCACTAAACTATCAAACTATCACTAATTTTGCACCTAAATATCAAACTATTTGTTTTGCACTAAATCACCAAACTCATTAAGGAAACTGTTGTATGCACTAAATTCGGGTTTGACTTGGATGTGGACTGTGCTTAGCACGATACAAACATATAATTTATGCGGGGGTTATTACGCGTTTATGTGGATTAATATGATGATCTTGATGATCTTGATGAAGAACTAAACAAGAAAGATCAAGAACAAGGATTAGCTTCTTGGAGAAGCTAAAAGCTTGAGAGCTTTGGGAGTGTTTATTGCTTTGGGATGGGGTGATTGTGTGAATTTCCAACTTTTTTTACAAATGAGCCCAAATGGGCATTATATACTGCTTTTCAAGGGCTGCCCGCCCTTTACACGTGGAGCCTCCAGATTGGACCTTCATTCTGCCCGAAAAGGTGATTTGATGGCGCATTTAATGCTAAACCGCCTTAGGTGCTCGTCCTCGCCGAGATGCCGAGGAGCTGGGCCATGGTGGTCGCCGGAGGGCCTTCGAGGAGAGTGGTCGCCACGCTCCATGCTGTCTCCCAAGGCTTCAATACTTAAAACATCTTAACTAAGAATAAGCACGTGCTCGCCACACATTTGGGCGAGCAGCTAACTAAGACAGTGCTCGCCAACATCATTGGACGAGCACTTAAATATATTAAATACATTAAATCTATTACATTTTCTTGGTCTTGTTGACTAGTCGTCGCACGACTTTGTTGACTGGTCCTCGCCACGTAAGATGGTGACTAGGATTGACTGGTCCTCGCCCCCCCCCAAACCAGTTGCTTCCCCTCCTCCCCGAAGCACTCGGTCGCGAGAGACTGCGACGAGCTCGTCGGCCGGACAGAGGGCTTCGGGAGATAATACCCTTCTCGGCTGGGAAGCCGCAAGGGTTGCCAAGTAAGTTTTTTCAAAAAAGTTTTTTAGAAATTTTTCAAGTATTTTTTCTTCTAACTCTTTCCTTATTTTTCAACAGAGTTGCCGACTATCCGGTCGCCCAACCCTTCAGTGAGAACCTTCTCGGCTTCTACCGGTCGCGAGACCCGGTCGATAAAGAGCCTCTGAACCTGTTCGCCCAGAGGGCGATGAAGCACCTACCTCGCTCGTTGACGACCACACTGATCGAAGAGGTCGACAACCATAACGCCATGGAAAATGCGCGCCTGGTCGCCATTGACTTGAGCCGAGCCTCTTATACCATGGAGAAGCTCGCCAGCCAGATTGCTGATGGTCGCAAGCTCAGCGAGGATAGGGCTGCGAAAGTTGCTCAAATGGCTAAGGCAAAAACTGTTGCTGAGGGGAAACTGCTCGCCTCAGAGGAGAAAGTGGTCGACCTCGAGACCAAGCTGGCCAATGCTGAGGCAAATTTGGCCGATTTTGAGGCCCAACTGGAGATGGTTCGAAAAAAGGATCAAAAAGATCTTCAAGAGATCGAACGTCTCCGTGCTCGCCTCAAGATCGCCGAGGACGAGGTAAGGACTCTTACAAGTAAGTCCGCAACTGATGAGGAAGAGTTGGCCACTCTTCGGCAACAGCTGGTCGATGCTATAGATGAGAGAGATGAGACAACTGAGCTCGCTGGGGGCGTGGCCATGTTATCGGTGGCGCTTACTGCCCACGGGCTCATTTACAAGCTATTGGATGCCCATCCGGAAGTGGATGTGATCCCGCTCGGCGGGCTTCTGGACGACCTCCTTATGAAGGAGAATCCTCAGCCGGGAACCGAGCTCCCCTTGCTTCCGTTGGTGCAAATGGGACTCCAGTTCCCTCGACTCTTGGGAGTTCCGGTGGAGTTCGTGAATCCTCCCGAAGACTCCCCAACCCAACAGGGCGAGCAGAGTGCTCCTGCTGAAGTGGAGGTTGTGGATGAGGAGGGGGTATCTGGCGAGCAAGTTGCTCCTGCCGAGGAGAATGTTTAGTTTGCTTGTTTTTTTTTTTGTTTTTCTTAGGACTGTTCGGCCATTAAGGCCTTTTTTGTAATCTCAGCCTTCTGAGGCTTTTTAATGAATGGAAGTTTTTGCTTACGATGTGTTCGTTTTTCCAATTGTTTTAATAATTTTTTGCAAGTGCTTTTAATAAATACTTCTCTTTCATTGGTTTGTTCGACGTTCGTTATTCTGCGAGCATCTTTAAGAAAGAGCGCTCGTCTTTCCTTTGCGAGCATCTTTAAGAAAGAGTGCTCGTCTTTCCTTTGCGAGCATCTTTAAGAAAGAGTGCTCGGCTTATCTTTGCGAGCATCTTTAAGAAAGAGTGCTCGTCTTATCTTTGCGAGCATCTTCAAGAAAGAGTGCTCGTCTTTCCCTTGCGAGTCATCTTTTAAGAAAGAGTGCTCGTCTTCCCTTTTGCGAGACTCTAAGAAAGAGTGCTCGTCTTTCCTTTTTGCGAGACTCTAAGAAAGAGTGCTCGTCTTTTAGAGTTAACCATTCGTCGGTTGAACTCTTTGTTTGATAGGTAGTGACCATCTTTGCCACTACCTTGCGAGCATCTTTAGAAAAGAGTGCTCGTCTTTTGTTTCCAAGATGGCTACGCAGAGCCTTGTTTAAACTTTCAAATTTATCTAACACTTGATGGAAATTTAAAACTTTGCTTGAATTGAAATGAAGATTAAAAACAAACTATAAATATGAAATAATTTAAAAACTTACTGGTAATACTTCTTCAGTTTGACCGCGTTCCACGGGTACTTGCTTGGCTTGCCCTCGAGATCTTCAAGCTCGTATGATCCGTTTAGGAGTGTGCGCGTTATTCGGTACGGACCCTCCCAAGTCGGGCCAAGTATGCCAATGGACTGCTCCGTCGCCCTCCGAAGTACGAGCTGGCCGATAGTGAACTGGCGAGCACGTACTTTGGTGTTGTAGTAGCGTTCTGACCTTTGCTTGTAGACCACATTCTTCTCGTCCGCTGTTACCCTTCGTTCTTCTAGGAAGTCTAAATCGGAGAGCTGTGCATCGTTATTCAACTGCTCGTCATAATTTACTACTCGAAAAGTTTGAACTTGCCCCTCTGCTGGTATGACAGCTTCGGTTCCGAACGCAAGCGCGAACGGAGTTTCACCAGTAGAATTTCTCGTGGTCGTCCGATATGCCCACAGAACCATGTGCAGCTCTTCGGCCCATTTGCCCTTCAATCCATCCAGCTTAGCTTTCAAGGTGTGCTTGATGATTTTGTTGATCGCCTCTACCTGACCGTTTGATTGTGGATGGTAGGGTGTTGAAAAAATTTTCTTGATGTTCCATCTTGAGCAGAAATCAATCATGTCTTGACTTGTAAATTGACGTCCGTTGTCGGTCACTATCGCTCGTGGTAGGCCGAACCTGCAAATTATATTCTTCCAAATGAAGCTTGTCATTTGGCCCGTTGTGATGGTCTTCAATGCCTTTGCCTCTGTCCATTTGGTGAAGTAATCGACTGCTACGACGACGAAAGTTACCCCCCCAGCAACTGGTGGGAAAGGTCCGATGATGTCGATCCCCCACTTCGCGAAAGGCCACAAACTATACACCGAGATGAGCTCGTCTGGTGGTGAGTGAATGGCGGGAGCGAAGGCTTGACATCTCTTGCACGTCTGCGCGTAATGGATTGCATCTTTCTTCAGTGTTAGCCAAAAATAGCCTTGTCTTATGATCTTTAGAGCGAGCGCTTGCCCCCCTGTATGATTTCCACACACTCCATCGTGGATTTCGTGCATGACAATCTTCGCTTCGTCTTCTCCTAGGCATTTCAACAGAGGCATTGAAAAACCCCGTTTGTACAGCTGGTCGCCCACAATTGTGTACCTTGCGGACCTGAGTTGCAATCTGGTTGCTTTCACTTTGTCTGTCGGGAGCTCGCCGGTCTTGATGTACTTGATGATCGGCGTCCTCCAGTCCTCGTCGCTGGTCGCTTCAACCTGCAAAACTTGACCTCTGTTCACCGACGGGGAAGAAATCTTGGTGATGGTTGCTTCTGAAAAAATTGCCTCCCCCTCTGAAGTGGCCAGCCGAGCTAACGCATCTGCTTGCGTATTTTCCTCCCTAGGGATTTGCTCGATGTGGAATTGATCAAATTGCTCGAGTAATCCTTTCACTAGGTCTTGATACTTTATCATTTGATCGCCGCGAGCCTCGTATTCGCCCGTGATTTGACATACAACCAGCTGAGAGTCAGAAAATTTTTTCAGTTTTCTAGCGCCCACGGCCATAGCCATCTTGATTCCTGCAACCAGAGCCTCGTACTCTGCTTCGTTGTTGGTCGCCCGATACTCGAACTCGATCGCCGAAGCAAACGTCTGTCCGGTTGGGCTGATGAGGACAACTCCTGCCCCTGCTTTGGTGCTCGTCGACGAGCCATCGACGAACAGTGACCAAGGAAGCTCGATTCCCTCGGCCAATTTCTCCGGGAAAGTGAGCTCTACGATGAATTCTGCCAACACTTGTCCCTTGATTGCCGTTCTGGGTGCGTAGGTGAGACCAAATTGTCCGATCTCTACTGACCATTTTAGAAGTCTTCCAGCGGTATCCGGACGATGCAGTGCTCGTCGGAGAGGAAAGGTGGTGAGGACGACCACCTCGTGGTCGAACAGGTATTGCCTTAATTTTCTAACACTCATCACTAGTGCGTACGCCAATTTTTCCATTGGAGTGTATCTCAACTCCGCATCTCGCAGTGTTTGACTTACGTAGTAGATAGGCAGATGTGTGCTCCCCTCAGCTCGGACGAGCACTGAACTGATCGCACAGTCAGTGGCTGCTAAGTACAGATATAAAATTTCGCCGGGGACTGGCTTAGATAGGACCTTCGGATCCGATAAATACTCCTTCAATTTCTCGAAAGCTTTCTCGCACTCGTCGGTCCACTCGAACTTTCCTTTCTTCAGAGCGTCGAAAAAAGGTTTGCACCGATCGCCCGTTCGTGCAATAAATCTATTCAGCGATGCAAGGCATCCTGTCAACCTCTGAACTTCTTTCACGTTCCTTGGGCTTTGCATATTGATTACTGCTTGAATTTTACTTGGATTCGCCTCGATGCCCCGCTGGCTAACCAAGTGCCCCAGAAATTTTCCTGAGCTAACTCCAAAACTGCATTTCTTTGGATTTAACTTCATGTTGTACTCTCTTAGGATATCGAATGTCATGGCAAGGTGGTGTAGATGATCTTCTTTTCGTAAGCTTTTGACAACGATGTCGTCGATATAGACCTCTACCATCTCACCGATGTGCTTTTCAAACATCTTATTTACCAGTCTTTGGTACGTTGCCCCCGCGTTTTTCAAACCGAAAGGCATTCTTTTCCAGCTATACATATCACGCGCCGTCATGAAGGCCGTATGTCGCTGGTCGTCGGGATGCATTGCAATCTGATGGTACCCTGCGAAGGCATCCATGAAGGTTAAAATCTCGTGCCCCGCTGTATTATCCACTAGGTGATCAATGTGGGGCATCGGAAAATGATCTTTTGGACAGGCGTCGTTTAAATCTGTGAAGTCTATGCACAATCTCCACGACCCGGTCGTTTTCTTGACGAGCACTGGATTTGCCAACCACTCAGGATCAGTTCCAGTTTTCTCTATTAACTTGTTGTCGATCAATTTCTTGATTTCGACTGCCAAAGCCGCACTTTTATCGGGCCCAAATTTTCTTCGCTTTTGGGTGATGGGTCTTTTTGTTGGATCAATATTTAGTCTGTGGCAGGCATGATTCGTGGGAATGCCCACCATATCTTCGTGCGACCAGGCGAACGCACCGATGTTTTCCTTCAAAAATGCGATCATGTCCGATCGCAGATGTTCTGGTAAATTCGAACCTATGAATACTTCGAGTTCGGGACGAGCTTCATTTAATTGGATGGTTTCAAGGTCCTCCGCTGAAGTCGCCCGCTCTTTAGGCTCCTTCCAACGAGGGTCCTCAATTCCGAATTTTGGCTCAAAGCCTAACCTAGGCTCCAAATCTGGGAAGTTTTCTAGAGACTGGTCGCCGGGGATCTGGTCGCCCGGATCTGTCTGCTCGTCGATTTCCATTGGGGTGTGGTCGTCCACTTCCATGGAGGCGTGCTCGTTCGCCTCCACTTGGTGGTCGTCGGAACGATGACTGCACTCCCCAACTTCAATTTTTCTGTACTTGCTAGGAAGACCCTCCAAGTAGTTCATTTGTTCTGTTTGAGTTTGACACATAATATACTTTCCAACCATGGCACTTTCTTTAGAATGACGTTTTGCAAAACGGACGAGACACTCCCTCGCCCGCGTCTGATCGCCCTTAACGGTTATAGCTCCCGCCGGGGTTGGAAACTTTACACAGTAATAATAAGTTGAAACGGCCGCCTTGAACTCGCTGAAGAAAGGTCGGCCTAGGAACGCATTGTAGGATGATGGCATGTCGATGATCAAGAAGTCGAGCTGCCTAGCATGGTGCAATTCAGGCTCTTTTGACGATGCCAACTCCAAGGACAATCTGATTTTCCCAATGGGAAGGTTGCGCGTGTCCCCGAACCCTACGATTATATCGTCGCAAGGCTCGATGTAATCTGCATATCCACCAAGAGCATCCAAAGTATGCTTGAAAAGGATGTTGGTGTATGACCCAGTGTCGACCATCATTCGATGGACGATGGTTCCCATTATTTTTCCCGTGATGACCAACGCATCATTGTTTGGCTGCACCACGCCGTTCAGGTCGTCGTCCGTGAAACGGATTTGATGAGAAGGAGGCTTCTCGGTAGTAGGAGCGACGCACACCTGGTGCACATTGTTGAGTGCTCACTGTTCGCCCTGAGCCCGGCGAACAGACAGAGCGACTCCGGATTGAGTCCCCCCCAAAGGTCCCTCTATCACAAGGCAGTCTTGGCCCAGATTGTCGATGTCGCCAAGAGCATTCTTTGTCATGGGAGGAGTTAGCTTGGGACGGTTCAATTGTTGGCGCAGGTCGCCGCCGCTGTCGTCGCGACGCTTCTTGCCCCTGTTGTCGCCGTTTCCATCTCCGGACTTGATGAATTGGGTGAGCTTACCCTCATTGTAAAGTTTGAAGAGATTTCTCACCAAGTCTCGGCACCCATTGGTGTGGTGGCCGACAGAGTTGTGGTAGTTACAAAATTTACTACCATCAAGATTTGCATCGCTCGTATGCATGGGCTTTGCTTGGGGGAGCAGATTTTTCCCCCTGATTGCGTCGTAGATGCCCCTTGGATCCACGGTGAGGGCCTCCCTGAACTGGATGATCTCAGGTGCCTCCTCGAAAGGCCTGAAGTTCGCTGGGCGAGCACTGCCAGCTTGAGTGGTCGCCTTCTTGGGCTGGGAAGATTCCCCAGTGTTTGTGTTTTTCTTGGGCCACACTCTCTTGGACGTGTCAGGCTGCTCGTTAGCCTTGGCAGCGTCCATTATTTCCTCCATTTGAATGAAGTTCCCAGCCCTCGTGCGGAAGTCCGCATAAGAACTGGGGAAAGTAAGATGGATAGATTCCCACAGCTTGGTACCTATCCTGAGACCGGAAACCGCTGAGATCAGCTTCGTCTCATCGTTCACGGCCTCCCCATCGATCACCAGCCTATCGAAGCGCTCGATGAAGTCTTTGCCTGATTCAGTCAGGGATTGGCGGACGTTCGCCAAACGTTGCTTTGAGGCTGGGCGAGCAGCAATAGACCCATAGTAGGTCAGAAAGTGGTGTCCCAGCTCAAGAAAAGAGGTGATAGATCCGGGACTCAAAGTTGTGTACCATCGATGAGCCCGGTCTCCCAATGTTAGGGAGAAGTTTCTGCATTGTGTTGCGTCCGTTGCCCCGATTGAGGCCATGTAGTTGGAGTACTTGGACAAGTGTACTCTGGGGTCGGACATCCCGTCATATGCCGTCATGGAAGGCATTTGGATCTTTCTCTGAATGGGGGCAGTAAGGATTGCAACACTTAGTGGAGGTGCGGGCAGACTGATCGGCGGTGTGGTCCCTTGCTTCGAGGCGACCACCTCTGCTCGCAGAGCGTCCATCTCTTGTTTCATTAATTTTTGGGTTTCGAGGAACTAGGCGATTTGCCCCTCCTCGGCAGTTTGAGCTCGTGGGACGACGTTCTCGTTACGTCGACTCCCATGGGAAATGACCGGGCGATCATCATGATGTGATCGCCTGGGCGAGTGCCTGTCAGAATGGTGGCTGCGATAACTCTTGGCTGGAGCTCGCGAACCCTTCCCTGGTCCCACTCGATCTAGAGCTGAGACTCTGTCGCCCTGATCTCTTCTATCAGCGCGATGGTGGTGGTCGTCCTTATGTGGTCGGCCATCCACGTTGAAAGGTACTCGGCGAGGAGCCCTTCCATCATTGTCTTTCATTCGGTTGAACACCGAATTTCTTTGTGAGTCTCCCGTATGGCTATTGTGGGAGTGCTCGCCGACTTTGTTCTTGCCCTTATCTTGGGGGTGAGAGGGATGTGAGTGATAGGAATGGTTATCCTCGTTCCCCCTGTTTTTGCGAGCCTCGACGAAAGCCCTATCTTTGGCCTTCTCGAGCTCTTCCTTTTCGTTCAGCCTCCTCTTCTCCAGGAGGAAGTCTGAAAAGTCTTTCAAGTGTTGGGGGTCATTCATAATATCCCCCATGTTTAGGTTTGCAAAAGGATTTGCCGGCGGCGGAGGGTGCTCGTTCCCTCCGGGTGGTGGAGTATGCTGAGACATCGTTTAAAGAGTGTCTTTTTAGATTACAAAGTAAAGATCTAAAAAACGAAAGATTAAAGTTCTTACGCAGAAGAACGTGCTATTACAACTACTAGTCTTAGTAAAGCAATAACAAAAGAAGCTTGAAAACACAAATACAAGGAGATCAAACTCCAAAATATGCTACGAAAAACTGAAAATGTTCAAGAACACGAAGAACAGTAAAGATCGTAGATGATGCTCTAAACGGTAGATATACCGATTAAAGCTTGAAAACAGGGAGTTTGCTAACCGATCGCTCGTTGATCGGACGAAACTTTGATGATTTAAACACGTAAAAGGTCCCCTCCTTCTAGCGCCAAATGTTGTATGCACTAAATTCGGGTTTGACTTGGATGTGGACTGTGCTTAGCACGATACAAACATATAATTTATGCGGGGGTTATTACGCGTTTATGTGGATTAATATGATGATCTTGATGATCTTGATGAAGAACTAAACAAGAAAGATCAAGAACAAGGATTAGCTTCTTGGAGAAGCTAAAAGCTTGAGAGCTTTGGGAGTGTTTATTGCTTTGGGATGGGGTGATTGTGTGAATTTCCAACTTTTTTTACAAATGAGCCCAAATGGGCATTATATACTGCTTTTCAAGGGCTGCCCGCCCTTTACACGTGGAGCCTCCAGATTGGACCTTCATTCTGCCCGAAAAGGTGATTTGATGGCGCATTTAATGCTAAACCGCCTTAGGTGCTCGTCCTCGCCGAGATGCCGAGGAGCTGGGCCATGGTGGTCGCCGGAGGGCCTTCGAGGAGAGTGGTCGCCACGCTCCATGCTGTCTCCCAAGGCTTCAATACTTAAAACATCTTAACTAAGAATAAGCACGTGCTCGCCACACATTTGGGCGAGCAGCTAACTAAGACAGTGCTCGCCAACATCATTGGACGAGCACTTAAATATATTAAATACATTAAATCTATTACATTTTCTTGGTCTTGTTGACTAGTCGTCGCACGACTTTGTTGACTGGTCCTCGCCACGTAAGATGGTGACTAGGATTGACTTGTCAAAGATTGACCTCTTTGACTAGGTATAACAGAAACTAATGGGTAGAATAATAGAATATGTAGATCCCCATTTATCAGATACAAAGTAACTTAACTGTTGTTTGTGTGATTTTTTGAAAGTTATTTTTTTATTTTTTTTGATGAATTTAATTAATTTTGTAATTAAAAAAATGTGTGTTGGGCCGCCAAAGCTGGCGACTACCATTTATGTGTGTTTCAGTGTTTGGATGAGGTTTTTGACAACAGGCCTGACACATTAATTCATTTCTTCTACCAAATTCTCAATTGATTTCTGCATTTTATTTGTCTGCAATTAAACTTTTCTCCGTATTTATTTTGCTTCTTTCTTTATCAGCCTTAAGAGTTTGAGTTTCTTTGCAAATCTTTTACACCATATATATAGAGCATGTTTCGGTGTAAGTAAAATTTTAGTTACCAAAATGTAGAACAATATGAAAATCGAGGAAGACGAAAGACGTTCTTGCTCTTCACAAAATTAAAATAAAATGATTGCAAAATATATATTATATATATATTCATAAACCCAGGTCCACAGGAAGAAAACCGTGAGAGATGATGGAGAACTAACCTGACGTCAAGGTGGAGAGAAGGAAATCAGAAAGACAGTAGAGAGAAGGAAAACATCAGATATGATGAAGAACTATTGTGAAGGAAGAGAAAAGAAGATGAGGGGAGAAATGACAGGTGGGTGAGAAAGTGACATGTTATACATAAATTACCTACAACCTGAAGAATATCGGACATCTCAAGATTATTCACACTTTATACATAGCGTAAGATATATATGTCACAGAAAGGGAAATAACATTAAATATTTTGGTTTGTAAGTTTTATTCAAATCTTAACTCAATTCGCATGAGTTCGTGCACTAAACGCTGTAATATAATTTTTTGAATGTCGAAAAGACGTACTTATGGGTAAGATAAATACAATCAGGCTAACTCAAAAAAAAAAAATTCTCAATTTCATTAGATAAATAAAATTGATGCTAACTTTTCATTCAACTTTGGATTTTATAGCAATTAATTTAACTCGGCACTTAATATATGTATGTACACTGTACAGGTGTTCATTTGGATAGCATACTAGTTTCTTGTATTAATTTAGTGCTATTACACAACCTTAATTTCTTCTGCAATTTAGTGCTTTTTTGGTAGAATTATTGCACAACCTTCCTTTCTTTTAGTACCAAATCTCTTTTTCATTTTTAATTAGATCTTTTCTCAATACAGATTCACACGTGCACTACACGCTTTAGTATAATTTTGAAAATGTAAGAAATGCATGTTTTCCAATTGCACGGAAGGTGTGCTGTTGTTGTTTTAAATAATGTTAGTATTGTGTTGCACTTTTTTTAGTGTCACAATTCATGTGAAATCTTAATCTCTAGGCATCATATGATATAGATTTGTCATCGATCTTAGCATAATTTTTTTTTTTTAAATCAAATTCTCTATTCATTTCTACGTTTATTTGCTTGCAATTAATCTTGGTCTCCGTTTTTCTTTTGCATCTTTTTGAAGTATCCTTTGAAATTTGGATTTTTTTGTGAATGTTTCACACCATATATTCTTTTGCATCTTTTTGTAGCATCATTTGATATTTGGAATTTTTTTGCATCTTTCACAATACTTTAAATCAGAGAACTTATTATTTGTAGGTGTAAATGTGCATATGAATAACCTGTCAACTACTTTTATAAATTCAGTGTTTCTTGGATGAGATATTAGGCAACATTTCATTCTTCTATAAAAGTAGTGTTTTTTGACAGAACTATTACACAACCTTCATTTCTTCTATCAAATTCCCTTTTCATTTTTAAATATCCTATAATCTTCGTAGTTATTTTGCTTATTTTTGTATCAACTTTAAAATTTGAATTTTTTTTTTTTGGCAAATCTTTTACAATATATATATATATATTATATAGTATATCTTGGTGTAAGTTAAATTCTGATTTAAAAAAACTTGAATCAACATGGAAATTAAAGAATTAGGCAATTAAGATATTTCTCGTTCATCACAATTTGTTTAAATGATTGCAATATGTAGAAGGAAACAAAATGAGGAAATTAAATTAAATTAATTTTGTTTTGCATTTTTTTTTTCAAACCTTTCTTCAATACAGATTCGAGATTCGCGCGTGCACTGCACGCTCTAGTATAATTTTGAGAATGTAGAAAATGCACACTTATAGATAAAATAAGTACAACCAATGACAACTTTTAAAAATAGATTCAATGTTAAGTAAACTAAATTCAATTGATGTTAACTTTCCATTAAGCTCTTTCATTCAACTTTAGATTTTGTAATAAATACTTTAAATATGAGCACTTACTATTTTTTTTTGTAAGTGTAAATGTGCAAATGAATAGTCTATCAGTTACTTTTATAAATTTAATGTTTCTTGGTAGAGTTATTAGGCAATATTTAATTCTTCTATAAAATTAGTGTTTCTTGACCGAACTATTACAAAACCTTCAATATTAATTTCTTCTACCAAACCCCCTCTTCTTTTTTAGATATTCAATATCCGCTCTAAATTAATTTTATCTCCGTAGTTTTTTTGCTTATTTCTGTATCAACTTAGAAATTTGGATTTTTATGCAAATCTTTTACAACATATATATATAGTTTGTCTCGGCATAACCTAAATTCTAGCTGATTTTAAAAAACTTGAACCAACATGAAAATCAAAAAAAGGAAATTAAATTACATGAATTTTGTTTTGCATTTATTTTTTCAAACCTTTCTTCAATACAGATTCGCGTGTGCACTGCACGCTCCAGTATAATTTTGAAATTTTAAGAAATACGTGTTTTCCTAATCATATGCATGGTGTGTAACTACAGATGTGCATATATAGCCTGTCAGTTTCTCTTATAAATTTAGTGTTCCTTGGCAGAGCTATTGCACAACATGTCTCAGCGTGCTAAATTTTGTTTAGTAAAATGTGGAACAATCTGAAAATCAAGGAAGACATTCAAGATATCACACAACACTAATCACACACATTGTGTGGTTTTATATTACAACGTTAGTCTTGTGTTGCACTTTCTTGAGTGTCATCACAGATGTGAAAACAAGTTGAGCAAAACAACGGAGATCTAACATCTTTGCAAGATCGAAGCCCTTTATCTTTGAGGTACTAATCATCTCCTTCTGTGGAGATGACATAAGCAACATCTGCATCTCTAATAGTGAATAAATGTCTTAGGCCTCCCCCTTAGCTTGTTTCTTGTGCAACACTAACACTAGTTTTTGCACAACAAGTGCTAATCCTTTTGGTGTGCATGTGCTGAATTCCATGCCACGAATAATCTCATCTGTTGGTGCTCGATTTAGTGTGTCGCAAATTAATGATCATCCACCCACCCCCATGTACTCTTAATTACTAAAACACTTAATTGCACTAAACTCATCAAATTGTCACAAATTTTGCACCTAAACTATAAAACTAATTTTTCGCACTAATATATACAAACTTAAATAAAATTTAGTCCATAAATCATAAAACATATTTTCAGGTCAATATTTTTTCCCGAATTTTAACATGAGTTGTGCTTGTGATTTTTTTTTCCCAAAGGGGTTATGTAAAAAATAAAATCAATTAGTTTGGAATTGCGCTAAACCTACCAAAGTATTAAAATTTGCACTTATAAAACCACTAAATTATCACTAAAAATGCAGTTTATTAGAGATTACTACCTATAATATTAAAGCAAGAAGTGAGATAGTTCTAAGAAATCAGGAAGCAATACGACGACATTTTAGCACAGTGTTTTGTACTGGTGGAAGCCGGAAGAATTCTTGTTAGTTTACAAAATGACATTCCTCGTTTTGTAAAGCTCATGCTCCCATCAAACGTTGAGGGGGGCTTTTGGATGCATATACCGAGATTGTTCTGCAAACTCTATTTGCCCAATCATGATTCCACAATTGTGTTAATTAGTGGATGAATTGGGAAAAGAGCATGAAACAACTTTCATACTGACGAGCTATGGCTTACGGGGGTGGGTGGGGGGGGGGGTGGAGGACCTTTTCATTTTTGCACGAGATTAAAAGTTTACTATCTATAATATATTATACTATTATATTGTCTATTACATTTAAACTACAAAAATAAAATAAAAAATTATTTGAGTTTTGCACCTTTCTCCGTCTTTCCTTAATATACATGCACACGTGCGATATAGATGCACAATAGGGACTAAGAAGAACCAATGAAGTATAAAGAAAATTTCAAGAATGGACCCAGGAAATGTATTCTCTTACACAAGCTTAACAATTGTTATCATTTTTAGATATTTTATGTGTGCTACAAATATTATCTCCGCAGTTCTTTTGCTTATTTTTGTATCAACTTAGAAAATTGGATTTTTATGCCAAACTTTTACAACATATACAATATGTCTCGGCGTAAGCTAAATTCTGATTTCAAAAAACTTGAATCAACATAAAAATTAAAGAATTAGACGATTAAGATATATCTCGTTCATCACAATTTATTTAAATGATTGTAATATGTAGAAGGAAAAAAAAAAGAGGAAATTAAATTAATTAAATGAATTTTATTTTGCCTTTTTTTTCAAACCTTTCTTCAATACAAATTTGCGCGCGCGTGCAGTGCACGCTCTAGTATAATTTTGAGAAAACGTAGAAATTACACACCTATATACTATAAGATAAGTACAATCAATGACAACTTTTAAAAAGAGATTTGTTGTTAATTAAAATAAATACAATTGATATGCTAACTTTTCATTAAACTCTTTCATTCAACTTTAGATTTTGTATTAAATACTTTAAATATGAGCACTTTCTATTTGCTAGTGTAAATGTGCATATGAATAGTCTGTCAATTACTTTTATAAATTTAGTGTTTTTTGGCAAAGATATTAGGCAACAATTAATTATTCTATAAAATTAATTAGTGTTTCTTGATCGAATCATTACACAACCTTCAATATTAATTTCTTCTACCAAATCTCCTCTTCATTTTTAGATATATCCTATATCTGCTATAGATTTTATCTCCATAGTTCTTTTGCTTATTTTTGTATCAACTTAAAATTTTGGATTTTTATGCAAATCTTTTACAAAATTTCGGCGTAAGTTAAATTTTGA
Source organism: Galeopsis tetrahit (assembly GCA_963675135.1). Classification (NCBI taxonomy): domain Eukaryota; kingdom Viridiplantae; phylum Streptophyta; class Magnoliopsida; order Lamiales; family Lamiaceae; genus Galeopsis; species Galeopsis tetrahit. The sequence goes on along the minus strand of OY776125.1, from coordinate 28,108,334 downwards.
TTGCCAAAATGTAGAACAATATGAAAATCATGGAAGACCAAAGACGTTCAAGATTTTTCTCTTCACATAAACCCAGATACATAGGGAGAAAATAGTGAGAGATGATGGAGAACTAACCTGGCGGCAAGGTGGAGAGAAGGAAATCAGAAAGACAGTCGAAATAAGAAAAACATAAGAAATGAAGAAGAACAATCGTGAAGGAAGAGAAAAGAAGATGAGGGGAGAAAAGGCAGATGACTTTGGTGAGAAAATGACACTTTATACATGAATTACCTACAAACAACCTGAAGAATACCGAACATCTCAAGATTATTCACACTTTATACATAGTGTAAGATATATATATCACAAAAAGGGAAATAACATTAAATATTATGGTTTGCAAGTTTTATTCAAATCTTAACTCAATTCGAATGAGTTCGTGCACTAAACGCTTCAGTATAATTTTTTGAATGTCGAAAAGACGTACTTGGTAAAATAAATACAATCTGACTAACTTAAAAAAATATTCCCAATTTCATTAGATAAATAAAATTGATGCTAACTTTTCATTCATCTTTGGATTTTGTAGCAATTAATTAAACTCGGCACTTAATATATGTACGTACAGATGTTCATCTGAATAGCCTACCAATTTCTTTTATTAATTTAGTGATTCTTGGCAAAGCTATTACATAGCCTTAATTTCTTCTGCAATTTAGTGCTTTTTGGTAGAGTTATTGCACGACCTTCCTTTCTTTTAGTGAATCTCCTTTTCATTTTTAATTAGTTTTTTCCTCAATATAGATTCGCGTGTGCACTACACGTTTTAGTATAATTTTGAAAATGTAAGAAAGACATACGTGTTTCCCAATCTTATGCATGATGTCTGATGTTGTTTTCTTAAATAATGTTAGTTTTGTGTTGCACTTTTTTTTTAAAAATTTTTTTTGCCACAATCACATACGTGCTATAATTTTGAAAAGGTAGAAAATGCATATTCATACTTAAGATAATTACAGTCATTGTTAACTCTTCTAAAAAAAAAAGAATCAATGCTAACTTTTTATTTAAAACCTTCATAGATTTTGTAATAATCAAATTTAAATCTTAGCACTTATTATGTTCAACTACATATGTGCATCTTAATAGGATGCTAATAATTTCTTATAAATTTAGTATTCTTTGGCATAGCTATTGCACAACATGTCTCAGCGAATGCTAAATTATGTTTACCAAAATGTGGAACGTACAATCTGAAAGTGAAGGAAGGCGTTCAAGTTCTCACACGACACCAATCGCGTGTGTGATGAGGTTTTCTATGATAACATTAGCCTTGTATTGAACTTTCTTGAGTGTCATCACAGATGTAAAAACTCAATCCCTTGAAAAAATGGCAGAGATCTAGCTAGCATCTTTGAGAGGTTGGAATTTTTTATCTTTGAACTTGTCACCATCTCCTTTTGTGGAGAGGGCATATGCCGCTAATCATACGACATCTCTAATCGAGAATAATTTTGATTTTGCACATTTTTTAAAATAATTTTACCGCAATTCACTTGTGTGCGCGTGCATTGCACGCTCTAAGTATAATTTTGGGAACGTAGAAAAGGTATACCCATAGGTAAGATAAATACAATCAATGTTAACTCTTTAAAAAAAATTCAATGTTAGGTAAGATAAATACAAATATGCTAAGTTTTTATTCAACGCCTTCATTCAATTTGAATTTAGTAATTATTAATTTAAATTTGAATTTACTAATTAAATTTTTTTAGAATATTGTATTTTTTAAATCAAATCTTCAATTTATATTAAAATGAAGTTTGTTATCATTTTAAGCATAGTCGCAAGTTGCAAGCGCACTTATTGAAAAGTCGAATTTGAAACCCGCGACTTTTGAAGGTCTCTAACTTAAAATATAAAAAATACAAAAATAAATTTTTGGGTACCACTAATAACACCCCAAAACATGTTATACACACCCCATCAATTTAAAAATAAAAATAGATAATTGTAAAATGACTAAGTAACCCTTATACAAATTAAAGATAGTTTTTTTTTTAAAATTGAAAAAATCTTAAAAAATGTAATTAAAATCTGAAAATTATTTTAAAAGATAAATAAAATCTTAAAAAATAATGGGGCCGTTCTATTCTAGTGCCATTTGGGCTTGACAAAACCCATTCAGTGCTACCAAAATAAAACATCTCCTCTAGATGTCATTTGGGTGCCAAGATTACATCCTTGCCCTTATAGGAGAAGATAAGATTCTTACACACTTCACCCTCTCACTCTCTCTCTTCTTCTCTCTCTCCTCTTTCTCTCCTTCAACCTCCTTCGTCTTTCCTATTCAAAATCCCAAATAACCCAAAACTCTAACCATAGCCTTAGTCACCCCACCATGCCCGTCCGCCTTGAAGCTCCGTCGCCGTCGACGCCCCCACCATGGAATTTTCTTATAGAAGGAGACGATGAAGCTTCGTCGGAGAGATGGAAGCTTCTCTCAAGGCCGCCCACTTCGCCGCCTTCAACTCTCCGCCGAAGACGGCCCACCACCATCGCCGTCGACGCCCCCACCATGGTTGTCCGCCTTGAAGCTTCGATTTGGAATTTTCTTATAGAAGGAGACGATGAAGCTTCGTCGGAGAGATGGGAGCTTCTCCCAAGACCGCCCACTTTTGTAAGAAGACGATCAGGATCCCGTAGCCGTAGCCGCCGATCTGCAGTACTCCGGCGAAGAAGCCATGGCCGCCGCCGCCCCCAAATCTGAAATGTTCTATTTTGGATGGGCAAGAATGGATATATTTGTAGAAACTCTTCATAGGTGAGGTTTTTTTATTTTGGATTTTTGAAGACGATGTAACTGGTTTTGGATCTGTATCTGTTAATTGATTTTTTATTTTGTTTTTGGATTTTTGAAGACGATGGTGAGGTTTTTTTATTTTGGATTTGTAACTGATTTTTTTGGCCGTAGAAGTCGATGGTGAGGTTTTTGAAGACGATGACGGTCGATGAAGATGGAGACGAAGGCCGGATTTTTTCTTCCACAAACTGTTGCCGGAATTTTCTCAAGCGGCGGCTAGGGTTTCCACATCCCACTTGGGCCTGCTAGTGGGCTAGGGTTTCTTGAAGACACTGAATTTTTGTTTTTGTAGATGAAGCAGAAATTTATATTTTTTATTTTTTTATTTTTACTCGAAGTGTTGGTGCAAATAATTTTTTTGTTGGTGCAAAAGTTGACTAGCACCTATTGACAGTGGTCAAGTCCCTAAATGCAAAAAAATACAGAAATTAATATAAAACTAACAAAATCACACAAAAATACGAAAATAAAATTTGCATCAAAGAGAAAAAATAATTTGCATCAATTAAGAAAGGACAATCATCAATGAACAAAAATTTTATCCAAAAAATAAATTTGCACCAACGAACAAAAATAAATTTGAATCAACGAACAAGATCTTCATCTTCTTAAATTTGCATCAACGAAAATAAATTTGCATCAACGAACGAACTATTTGCATCAACACAACAAAACTTTACAACAACACAAGAGTTCTTTTTAGTAAAAAAAAAAACATCTCAGCAGGACAAGATCTTCATCTTCTTCAACACAAAAAATTTAAAACTCAAAATCTACATTACAAAAGCTTCTGCAGGACGAAGATCTTCATCTTCTTCGACACAAAAATATTAAACTCTCAAAACCTACATCTTCATCTTCTTCAACAAAAAAAAAAAAAAAACTCAATATCAGCATTACAAAAATTTGCAACCCCTAACCTTCAAAAGACTATTTAAAAGACTATACCACAAAAAACAATTCAAGTGTTTCAAGGGGTGTATTGATTACAAGAGTGGGTGCACATTAGGGGTGGAAAACCCTAGCCCACTAGCAGTCCCAGGAGGGGGTGGGAAACCCTAGCCACCGCCTAAGAAATTCCGGCAACGGCGATTGAGGTTCGTCGGCCATGGCGAAGGGCATCATCTTCTTGAAGGGGATCGCGACGGTGGCTTCGTCTTCTTCCAGTCTCCGGCGAAGGGCGGCGACTTCGTTTCCTTCAAGGAGCTTCGTGCGAAGCAGATCGGCGACGGGTGAGGAAAAAATAGCCCACTACCATCTTCGTCTTCAGATCCGAACGGACTCGCCGGTTCGTCTCCTTCGCCACCCACAGATCCATCATCGTCTTCAGATCCGAACGGCGGCGCCGCCATCAACCACCATCTCCCCGTCGTCGATCAGTCTCGGGGCTTCGTCTTCGTCGCCTTCGCCGGAGGTCGTGAAGACGAAGGTCGTAGCCTTGCCTTGGCCACAGATCGCCCGCGATTTCAACGGTGGCAGCGGAGGGTGGATGGGCTTCACGTACGGCGGCGATAGAGACAAGTGGAGAGTTGGGGGAGGAGAGCATTACAATGGCGGTTGGGGGTGGAGGAAAGCTTTTCAGCGGCAGCCATGGGGTGGGATTTTGAAGACGTAGGAGAGAGAAGAAGAGAGAAGAAGATGAGGCGTGTTTGAGAGGAAGGGTGGGTGGGTGAGGTGTTTAATAAGAATGGAGAGAAAAATGAGGAATGAAGTAAGGGCAATTTGGGTCTTTCATATTGTTTTGGCACCTAAAATCAACTTTTTAAAAAAAGTTGCACCTATGTAGAGTTGGGAGGTGAAAATGGCACCTAAGCAGCAATAAACTCAAAAATAATTAATTTAAATAACTCAAATATCTTTTTAAAATAATCTGAAAAAATTAAATATTTTTTAAAAAGAAAATAAAAAAACTATTCAAATAAAAAAATTCAAAAATCAATTAAAAATAAATAAATTTGTAAATATTTTAATAAATCGTAAAAAAAAATTTAATTAAAATTAAGAATTTGAATAATGATAAATAAAATCTAAAAAATTAAAAATCACCGAAATCTTACGAATTAATTAAATTAATTATAAATATTAAAAATATAATTGATTTAATTATTTTTAAAATTTAATTGAAAATTTTAATTTTTATTTAGCTTTATTTTATATATTTATTCTGTGAGACCGTCTCACGGATCTCATTCTGTGAGACGGATCTTTCTTTGACCCATTATTTTATAAACTGGCCCATAAGTTAAAACCACCTTTCCTTATTTCATTCCAGCCCATCTCCTCCCGTTCAACATCTAACAGCCCACGCAACATTAGCTATACAGGCACAATATTCCAATCCAAGCCCATTACTAATACATTAACCATAAATTTACATGTTTTATTAATAAACTAATTAAAAACTAATATTTTTATTGAAAATATTAATAAAAAAGTTGATACAAATAATTTACTTACGAATAAAAGATAATCCTTTTATTAAGAAATAATTATAAAAATTAATACCCAATTGACAACAAATATTTAAGGCTAAATAATTAAAAATAATCTACATTTAAGACTAAATCTTGTGTGCAAAATTATCTTTAATAATTGCATCAATTTTCTAAGTTAATTTTTATTTTTACTTAAAAGAATATTATTATTAAAAAAGTGATAAAAATTTAGTTAAAAAGTGATAATATTTTTATTAAAAGTGTTGTCACTTTTTACCTAAATATTATCACTTTTTATATAAACATTGTCACTTTTTAAATTTGAGTTAATAAATAAGATTACATGATACTGAACATAATAAATAATTATGTTAGTTTTCAGTGTTAGTTGTTCTCACTTTTTAGGCCATCTTCAATCCTTAAACTCAATTTGCCATCAAAACCTTCAATTTATCAACAAATTTGAGTTAAATGGTAAAATTATTTCAACTTAAAATTCAACTTAATGAGAATATTTTAAGAGAATATTCTTAATGTTATCTTTTTTATTTATATTTTATCAAATATTTATTTATAATTAAATATATAATTTTATATTTATATTTACATTTATATTTATAACTATATGTTTTGTTTCCGTCTTTTAAAATTTAAATTATATATTTTTAATATTTAAATATTTCATATTTAAATATTGATTTATTATTTAATTTACATAAAAAACTAATATTTTTATTGAAAATATTAATAAAAAAATTGATACAAATAATTTACGATTGAAACATAAACCTTTTATTAAGAAATAATTAAAAAAATCTACTAACTAATTGACAACAAATATTTAAAACTAAATCTTGTGTGGCAAAATTATCTTTAATAATTGCATCAATTTTCTAAGTTAATTTTCATTTTTACTTAAAATAATACTCCCTGGTATAAGTTTCCCCTTTCTTTTGGGTGTTTTGATTAAGGAATATGATAAAATAATAGATGTAGTACAAGTGATGTGATGGTGAGAGAGAAAATAATAGAGTAGTATGAGATGAAGTATAATAAAATAATAGATAAAGTGTAAGTGATGTGATTGAGAGAGAGAAAATAATTTACCAAAAATGGAATGGGAAACTTATTGTGGGACATCCAAAAAAGGAAAGTGGGAAATTTATAGTGGGACGGAGGGAGTATATATCATTATTATAAAAGTGATAAAAATTTAGTTAAAAAGTGATAATACTTTTATTATAAGTGACTATCACTTTTTACTTAAACATTATCACTTTTTGTATAAACATTGTCACTTTTATAATTATATGTTAGTTGTTGTCACTTTTTAGACCATCTTCAATCCTTGAACTCAATTTGTCATCAAATTTGAGCCAAACATTAAAATTATCTCAACTTGAAATTTAACTAAATGAGAATATTTTAAGAGAATATTATTAATGTTATCTTTTTTATTTATATTTTATCAAATATTTATTTATAATTAAATATATAATTTTATATTTATATTTACATTTATAATTCTATGTTTTGTTTCCTATTATCTTTTAAATTATTAATGTTGTTTTACAGTTAAATTGTATATTTTCAATATTTAAATATTTCATAATCATTAATCAAAAAATTAAATATTGATTTATTATTTAATTTACATGAAAAATAAAAATATAATATAGTAAAATTCTTGAACAATTAAATAATCAAATTTCATAAAATAAAAGGAAAAATAATTGAAATAGGCAAAAAGTGATTTACCACGATAAATTTGAGTTGGTGACATAAAATTGGATGGTGGCAAATTGCCACCAAAATTGAGTATACATTGGAGATGATTTTGGATTTAATTTGTGTTTTTTAGTTAGCATTGGAGATGCTCTTATTTGATATAATTATTCATATTCAGAAGGGATAAGAATTCAGTTAAAAATGATAATGATTTTTTAAAAAGTGACTATCACTTTTTACTTAAACTTTATCACATTTTAAATAAATATTATCACTTTGTAGTTATGAGTTAATGAATGAGATTATCGATTAGTGTACATGATTATTTTTACTAATCATTTTAGTTTTTGGAGTTAATTGGTGTCACTTTTTACTTAAAATAATTATCAATATTTTTAAAAAGTGATAATGTCCAAGTTAAGAGTGATAAATGTAAAAAAATATTTAATTGATAAACTATCATTTATTAGTTCAATTAATAAATACATAAAATATTATTTCTATTTTATTTTTAAAAAAAATTATCCATTAATTTATTTTATTTTTCTAGAAGATAATTAATTCTACATTTTATACTTTATTTTTATTTAAATTTATATATAGGTTAATTTATAGGAAAACATATAACTGAATTTTTTTAATAACCATGTGGGGCCTGTCCGCTTATGGGCTTGACTTGAGAACCCAAATGTTGTGTGGGCCTTGGACGTCCGCTTCTGGAATGTGGACTACTGGGTTAAAAATTTAAAATAAGGATCCGTCTCACGGATTGGATCCGTGAGACGGTCTCACCCAAGACTATCCCTTATTTATAAAATAATACATAACCTAAATTAATAAGAGATTGACACGTCACTGTAAAAAAAAAAGTAAAAAACTCATAATAGTGTTATTTTATCACTATTAATTGTACTAAAAAAAATTGTACTAATAATATAATTAATTATTTATTATTAATACCTCTATTATAGATTATATCTATCATTAAATTTTATTTTTTTTATCTAAACAATTATTTTTTCTTAAAATATATACCCAACTAAAATGAAAATTATAAAAATTAATAGAGGAAGTATATTATCATTTCAATAATTATATATAGGCATATATTTTCTTTACATATATTTCTAAACATTTCACTCTTCTACGTGGGATTCACTCCTTTTATTGATGAAGGAATTATATTATCATTTAAATAAAATTACATACATTTACATTTTAAAAAATAAATTAAATGTGATTGAGAAAAATATAGAGAGAAACTTTAAATTTAGTACGTTTAATCTTCATATTTTTATGCAGTTTCATTAGTTTTTATCAAAATTTAGTATTTTACTTTTTGTAATTTTTTGAAGTATTTTAAATTCAATTTTTTATTGTTCTTATTTAACCGTGTTTTTTCCATTTCGTTAGATGAGAAGGATTCTTCATAAAAAAAAAATTATTTAGATATAATTGTCAAAAATTAAAATATAGATAAAAATTTAAAAATAGATTTTATTTTTATATAGAGTATGTACAATAAAACTGAAAATTTGTTTATCAGTGACCTAATTACACGCCTCACTTACTAACCCGCTGGAACAACCCGCCCCCAATTTAAGGGCTTGGCTATTTACGCCTCAATTTCGAGAGATGCACTCTCCCAATCAATTTATTAATAAAATAATAGGATAAAAAATTAAAAATACCCTTCATTAAAATACAACATACTAGATGCACCCTCTACTGAACGCACCCCTACTGCTATTTCTTTCACCTTTCCCCTAAAACACTACATTCGGCTGCCGCCGACACCATTTTCAGCGACTATCAAACCAAAAAAATATAGAAATTCCAAAATATACTTTAAAAAATAACAATTTTTTTTTATAAATTTCGACCAACCAGGATCAGACCATATACACGATTTGTAGACCAAAGTGTGTGTGAGAAAAAAAAAAAATTTAAAAAATAATTCGACCGTGTAATGTCGACCAAATACACTCTTGTCGACATGGTTGTTGACGAGAGTGTATTTGGTCGACATTACAAGGTCGAATTAAAAAAAATAAAAGGTTTCTGCAATTCTGCAAAAAGCCCTAACAAAAAAAAAACCTGGGGATGGGGGTGGCCGGCATCTGGGATGGAGGCGGCGGCGAGATCAACAGGAGAGGGAGGCAGCGCGGTCGACGGGGAAGATAGGCCGCACCGCGCGGCCGACGCAAAAAATGGAAGTGTCGCGCCGGAATCGAGGGGAGAGGGAGGCCGCGCCGCTTGGCCGACGCAAATAATGGAGGGAGGGTAGAGGGAGGACACGAAAAAACACAAAAAAAAAAATGGAGGGGCTGTCGTGCCGCGGCGGCGTGGGCGGGGTGAGGGCCGGACGAGAGGGGGGTGTGGGTTGGTGGGGGAAACTTTAGAGGGAGAAGATGAAGTTAGGGTTTGTGGTGAGGTAATAGAAAGTTTATGAAAATAATGAGGTCATTTAAGACAATTAAGGAGGGTGTGCTTGATTTTAGAGGGAATGCATCCATGTGAAATGGAGGTGTAAAAAGTCAGACCCCCAATTTAATTCTTTAAGGGCACGGTTATACATACACACAGTTATTGAGGACACCCACTGCCTAAAGATCTATAATACCCTAATCCCCCCCCCCCCCCCCACACACACACACAGCGGCGTCGGCGCTTCCTCCCCCTTCAACGGCGCCGGCCCCCAGTACAACCGCTTTGTCGCCCGTCCGTGAAAAAAATTTGCCGCCCGTAAAAAAAAAAAGCCCATCGTGAAAAAAAATCATTGCCCATCCAGCCGCTTAGTCGCCCCTTGTACATCCGTTTCGTCGATCTCCTCCGTCGTTGTCCGTCTCCTGCACAACCTCGTCCATCTTCTCTGCAATGTGTTCGCCCCCTTCGTCGCCAACCATTCACACGCCCTCCGTGTTCACACCCACCTCCCTGTGCGACCATTTGCACCCCCTCCTCCGGTGTTCGCCTCGCCGTTCGCCTCCTTCTGGTAAGTTTAGTTGGGAAAAAAATGTATTAGGATACATAAAAAAAATATAGGATTTTTACAAATTTCTGAAAGAAAAAAAGGAGAAAAAATCTGAAAGCATCGAGAAGAAAAAAGCGTAGGAAAAACAAATCACACCGATGTGTAGAGAATTGCCCACAAAAACCGTTGTGAATTTGAAAAAAACACAAGAAAAATAAATTTGACAAGTAGCAGTCCATGCAATATTTTTATTGATTTTTTTCCCAATTAAAAGTGTAAAACTCGTAAAACTCATAGTAGTAGTATTTTAGATTATTTCATGCTAAAAGTGATGGGCTAATCATAAAATAAAGGCAAATTCTTCCATACATAGTTGATGTAGATAAATATGTCGCTCTCGGAGGAGTCGACACGTGGAAACGGGATAAGTTATGATAGTTGTAATTAGGTTAATATATTGAAGAAACAGGATTAATACACCCCCTGGGTTCGAGTAGAGGAATTAGAGGAATCAGAGAAATTGGGCCTTTGGCCCATATGTGGAGAAATTAATAGGTCTTGGGCTGGGGAAGATTTGGCCCAAGAATGGAATTATAGCCTGTCTTCCTTGGCTAAGTCCTGGGAATTGTTCAAACCCACGAAAAGAGGACTGGATAAGCTGAAGAGCCGAGTCTTCAGGGGGATCAGCCGAGTCCTTGGAGATTTGAGGCCGAATTCCTAGATATACGCCGAGAATTCAGGGAGAATAGGTCTCTCCCTCTCCGCAGAGAGGGGCCAGGTATATAAAGAAGGTTATTTCCATATTCTTAATTAAGTTATTATTATGATACATACATTTTACTGATTATACACACTGCCATACAAAATCTACGCTAATAGTGAAGGGAGACTTCACGATATTCGCCGGAATTCCCCTAGATATACAGGGGAATTTCTCTTTGATTTCGCCTACGATAAGTTCTGACTTGAGCGTCGGAGTCTCTACGCCGGAGGCCCCCTCCGGTGTATTTTTGCAGGCCAAATTTGGACTTACGAGAAGATTCACACGAGGATTGTTAAAGGCGAACGAGTGATTGAGATCGTGATCGATAGTGCTCGCAAAGGAACGGCTGAGATCCGAGCGCGTTCTTTTTCGACGCATCAACTGGCGCCGTCTGTGGGAACCTTTCAAGCTAAGGCGTGAGAAAAGTTCCATACTAATATGGGTGGAGGACAAGATCCAACAAAGCAGACGAAGGAGAAAGGAGATTCCACTCCTCCGCCTCCTCTTCCTCCGCCCCCTCCAGGATTTCCCTTAAATCGGAATTTAGGGAAACGTCCCATGGATCACACATCAGAAGATATCCCTCCTCCAGGTTTTTCCTCAAACCGAAATCTAGGGAAACAACCGGTAGACCACGTACCGGAGGATATCCCTCCCACTCAGGATGGAGATACACCAGGTATCTCAGGAGCATCAGGGAGTGGGATCAATAAAGATAACCCTAACACTCAACCAGAACTCTTGACCGTCTCTCGAGATCAGTTGGATGAGATGATAGCGCAATCAGTGGAGAGGATAATTGCTGCTCGAGGACTTCGCCCTCCCGAACCTGTTCATAAGGGCACACGACCAAATCCACCCGAACATGTCATTGATTCGGTCCCAGTCCCTTCCAGGAACGAAGATCTCCCTCGAAACCCAGAAGAGAAAGTACCTTCCCAGGCTGAGAGAAGCGTCCTGGAAAGACCCCTTCGGAGGGATGCAGAGAGAGTCCTTGGGGATATCACCCTGGATACGGGGATGGGAGAAAGCACGGACGACACATATCAAGGGGCCGTCAATGATCAAATACAAGCCCTGCGTAAAGAGATGAGGGATATGCAGAGACATATTACTGATAACGTAAGTAAACTCTCTTACACCACTGGATATCAATTTTCACCTACTATTTTACAAGACGAACTGCCCTCTAACTTCAAATCTTTAAATTTTGAATACGATGGCACTTCGGATCCCTATGAGCACTTGATGAGATTTGAGAACGCGGCCCTACTGCACCGGTATGGAGAAGGTGTCAAATGTCGAGTATTTCTGACTACCTTGTCCAAGGCTGCACAGCAGTGGTTTACGCAGTTAGGACCAGATACTATCCACTCAGGGTCCGAATTCAGCGAATTGTTCCTGCACCAATTTGCCAGCGCTAGGAGACAGCCTAGAGCTACCCTTACTTTGTTCAACATGCGTCAGGGAGAGAATGAGAGCTTACGGGCTTTCTTGAAAAGATTCAACCAAGCGGCCTTAGAAGTACCTACAGCCTCCTCGGAGGTTAAAATCAATGCCCTCACCAACGGGTTGCGTGACGGAGATTTATTCACCTCTTTAGCTAAGAAGCCGGTTCGGACTTTCGATGAATTGTTGAGGAGAGCAGAGAAATACCTCACCCTGGAGGAGGTAAGGAAAGCTAAACGATCGGAGACCCGGGCTATAGTGGGTAATGGAGAAAGGAGGAAAGAAATTCCACTTAGAAGGCCAAGTCCAGAGAGACATCGGAGCTCCAGGAGACTGGAAAACGTGAGAAGAGAGGAAGTTGCACCCTGGAATCCCAGGAGAGGGGCGAAGAGATATACCCCTTTGAAGATAGAACCAGCCGAAGTCCTAGAGGTGGCAGGGGACCATCCAGATATGAAATTCCCCTATTCAAGAAGCAGAGGTCCCCAAAACCCAAAGTCAAACAAGTTCTGTAGGTTCCATAACGATTATGGCCATGATACCAACCAATGTTGGCATCTGAAGGATGAGATAGAGAGGATGATTCAGGCAGGCCACCTCAAAGAGTTTATTTTCAGAGATCGACAAGGCCCCAGGGGTCAAAAGAGAAAAGACCCCGAGGGGAAGCAGGAAGACGACAGGAGAGATCAGAGGAAGGGCAATGAGGAGCCACCACCCCCTCCTCAGAAGAGGGGAACTATTCATATGATAATGGGAGGCCCTGCTGATGGGGATACCTTCAGGCAGAGAAAGCAGAGCGTTCGGTCGCTGAAGAATGAGAGAAATATAGAGCACCATGAAGTGGGAAAGATGGCAGAGGGCCCAGACATCCATTTTGGACCAGAGGACGCTGGGGAGCCTAGAGAAATTCATAATGACGCACTGGTCATTACCACGGATATAGCAGGATACGATGTAGCAAGAATTTTTGTAGACACTGGAAGCTCTGCCGACATCATGCTCTTCGACTGCTTCAAGAAGATGGACTTGAATATAAAGCTTAGACCGGTGGAAACAGCTCTGTATGGATTCTCAGGGGGAGCCATTCAACCCCTTGGTTCAGCGTTACTACAAGTAGGGTTAGGAGTTGCCCCTAATCGTCGAGTACAAGTCATAGAGTTCTTGATTGTAGACGTCCCATCTTCCTATAACGTAGTAATGGGACGGCCAAGCTTGAATATTTTTCAGGCAGTGATCTCCACCTTCCACATGAAGATGAAGTTCCCTACCTTGGGGGGTGTGGGAGAGATATGTGGTGATCAGTATCAGGCAAGGAAGTGTTATGTGGAATCGGTCAAGATAGCAGACAGGGCCGTGTTCAGAGGAATGGAGAGATTTAAGGGAAAAGACCCTGAATTGAAGAGACAGAAAGTGGGTGAGTTAGTACAAGAGCAACCCAAAGTTAAAGCAGACGAGGAGCTAATGAGCATCGAGCTCTACCCAGGAAAGGAGGGATTTACAACCAGGATAGGTACGAACATGAACCCTGAGCTCCAGGGAAAGATGATACTTGCCCTCCAGCAAAATGCAGACATCTTTGCATTCACAGCGACGGATATGACGGGTATCCCTCCAGAAATAGCAGTGCACCACTTGAATGTGGATCCCAAAGCCAGGCCCGTGAAACAGAAGTTGAGGAACTTCGGTAAAGAGAAGAACCTCATAGTAAAAGAGGAAATCGATAAATTGTTGAATGCAGGGCACGTGAAAAGAGTCCAGTTCCCTGAATGGCTCTCGAATGCAGTGTTGGTGTCCAAGGGAGCTGGCAAGTGGAGGATGTGCATTGACTTTAGGGACTTGAACAAAGCCTGCCCTAAAGACCACTACCCTTTGCCCAGGATCGACCAACTGGTGGATGCCACATCTGGGTTTGAATTACTCAGCATGATGGACGCATATCAGGGGTACCATCAGATCCAGCTGAACCCCCTCGATATAACAAAGGTATGCTTTATAGCGACATGTGGTACTTTCGGTTATGTACGTATGCCTTTTGGATTGATAAATGCAGGAGCAACCTATCAAAGAATGGTAGACTCGGTGTTCCGAGGGCAGATAGGCAGGAACATGGAGGTTTACGTGGACGATATGCTAGCTAAAAGTGTCAAGGCAGAGGGACATATTGACGACTTGAAGGAGATATTTCAGGTAATTCGAGAGAATGGTATTAAATTGAACCCTGCTAAATGTTCTTTTGGAGTAGGGTCAGGGAAATTTCTGGGATATATGGTGACTCAAAGAGGGATAGAAGTGAACCCTGTTAAGGTAAAGGCGGTGCTCGACATGCAACCCCCTCGGAATTTGAAGGAATTGCAAACCCTGAACGGCAGGATTGCAGCTCTCAGTAGGTTCATATCAAGGTCAGCAGAAAAGAGTCATCACTTCTTCAGAACCTTAAGGAAGGGGTCGAAGTTCGAATGGGACGACCAGTGTCAGAAAGCTTTTGAGGAACTCAAGCTTCACCTCGAACAGCTTCCGAAGCTGACAAAGCCCTCTCAGGGAGATGTATTGCTCTTATATCTTTCGGTAGGGGAACACTCCCTGAGCACCGCCCTGATGAAAGAGGAAGGTTCTGCACAGCAACCCATATACTATGTGAGCAAGGTCATCCAAGGAGCGGAAATGAGGTACTCAGAGGTAGAGAAGGCAGCCCTAGCGGTGGTGGTAACAGCTAGGCGATTACGCCCCTACTTCCTCTCCTATAAAGTTATGGTGCGAACTAATTTCCCTTTGAAGCAGACATTAGGGAGAGCAGATTTGTCAGGGAGAATGGTCAGATGGGCAGTGGAATTACAGGAGTATGATATAGATTATGAACCCAGGAGAGCCATCAAGGCTCAAGCTCTAGCAGATTTTATTCAAGAGTCTACCAGAGTGGAAGAAGAACAAGGATGGAAGGTATATGTGGATGGCTCAGCATCCGCCTTGGGATGTGGAGCAGGGATATTACTGATTGACCCTGAAGGTCAGGAAATGCAGGTGGCTGTCAAATTCCGATTTTCCACCTCAAACAATGGAGCAGAATATGAGGCCCTGATCAGAGGAGCTAGCATGGCTGCAGAGTTAGGGGCACAGAAGGTCACCCTGTACTCCGATTCACAGCTGATAGTACAGCAGGTCATGGGGGAGTACCTCGCCAAGGATGAGAGAATGATCACTTATCTAGAAGAGGTAAAGAAACTAAAAAATAAATTCCATACTTTTGAAGTGGTACAGATACCAAGAGAAGAAAATACGAAAGCGGATGGACTGTCAAAACTGGCTAGTTCCACTGAATTCGAGGGAGACGGAAAGGTAACCCTGTTGGTGGCAGATCAAGTAGCTACGGAAACCCTGATTGGAGAGATAACAGCAGGGGATGATTGGAGGAAAGAAATATGGGAAGAACTGAATAGGGGCCCAGTAACCCCGATGTCCAGAGAGGCAAAGACTTGGAGAAGGAAGTATTGCATCCTAGGAGGCCAATTGTACAAGAGGTCCTTCACTCAACCTTATTTGAAATGTCTTTCAAAAAGAGAAGCAGAGCTAGTGATCAAGGATATCCATGAAGGTTGCGCATCCAGCCATGAAGGGTACCAGACCATGGTGAAGAAAGTATTTAGGGCAGGTTTTTACTGGCCTAATATAATTAGAGACGCTAGAGAATATGTGAAGAGATGTGAGAAGTGTCAGAAGAATGGACCCTTGATACGGGTACCGGCAGAAGAAATGGGGGCTATGTACTCGCCCTGTCCCTTCGCTAAATGGGGAATCGATCTGGTGGGACCCTTCCCCTTGGCACCAGGAGGGAGAAAATTTCTAATTGTAGCCGTGGATTATTTCAGTAAATGGGTAGAGGCTGTGCCCTTGGCTAAAATCGAAGAGGACAATGTAATTATTTTTCTTGCTAGACATATTTGTTGCAGGTTTGGAGTACCTAGAATCTTGGTTTCCGATAATGGGACGCAATTTAATGGAGAGAAAGTAAGAAGATGGTGCGAGAGATGGAACATCACGCAGAGGTTTACTTCAGTAGCCCATCCCCAAGCTAATGGGCAGGTAGAGGTTACAAACAGGATCCTGGTCGATGGTATTCGAACACGATTGGCAGAGGTAGGAGGAAAATGGGTGCAGGAGTTGGACAACGTCCTCTGGTCCTACCGAACCAGCCCTAAAACAGCTACAGGCGAATCTCCTTTCTACTTGGTATATGGAGCAGCAGCAGTGATACCTCCTGAAGCCAGACTCAAATCACACCGGATCACGTATTTCGAAGAAAAGAGAAATGAAGAATTGATGAGGGAAGCGCTGGACCTAGTAGATGAAGAGAGGGAGATGGCGAGATTAAAAGCAGAAAGGTACAAGAGTCGGATCAAAGCAGCATATGACCGCAGGGTAATCCCTCGCTCCTTTAAAGTTGGGGATTTAGTCCTTCGGAGGGCAGATGCTTTGAAAAACACGGGAAAGATGGAACCCAATTGGGAAGGTCCGTACAGGGTCATACAGGTACTCAAAGGTGGAGCATACAAGCTCCAAGACATGACAGGGAAAGAGATACTAAGGCCATGGAACGTGTGCCACTTGAAGAGATTTTATGTTTGAGGAAGGTGTAATTCCCCTGCTTCCTTTTTCTTTATGAACAATTTTGAATATTTAGTTCTCATTCGAATAATTGCTTCACCGGCACTCTTTTTCCCTCTACGTGGGTTTCCCCTTGGGGTTTTACCACGGAGAGGTTTTTAATGAGGCCGGCATAGGTTCCCCTTATTTGCCTATGTTGATAAACGTTTTCGATCAATGGAGCATCGGTTTGGATAAAATTTCAGCAATTCCCCTAAATGCATGTTAATATTGTGATGAGATGACTCTTATGCGCTAATTTTATGATGAAATGTTTTTCATATGTTAATATCGTGTTAAGATAATTGTTGAAGGCCTGCATGATGAGTGCTGAAATAACGAATATGTTTTGGAAACTGAAATATAGCATGTTAGAGATACTGCAAAGATAGAGAAATTTACACCGACTCATAAATGCTCAAATGGAGAACACCTAGGAAAATTTCCTAAAGTTTCTATTCACGATAGCCTCTAAAGCTAGGGGGAGTAGGGGGTACAGTAGCGGAAGACATAATGAACTTGTCCAGAAACCCTATCCCTGGCGACTCTCTCAAAACTCCCTGGCGACTCTCAAAACTCTCACGAGTATAAACAAACTCTTACGAGTATAAACTAACTCTTACGAGTATAAACGAACTCTTACGAGTATAAACTAACTCTTACGAGTATAAACTAACTCTTACGAGTATAAACTAACTCTTACGAGTATAAACTAACTCTTACGAGTATAAACAAACTCTTACGAGTATAAACTAACTCTTACGAGTATAAACGAACTCTTACGAGTATAAACGAACTCTTACGAGTATAAACGAACTCTTACGAGTATAAACTAACTCTTACGAGTATAAACGAACTCTTACGAGTATAAACTAACTCTTACGAGTATAAACTAACTCTTACGAGTATAAACGAACTCTTACGAGTATAAACGAACTCTTACGAGTATAAACCAACTCTTACGAGTATAAACGAACTCTTACGAGTATAAACTAACTCTTACGAGTATAAACCAACTCTTACGAGTATAAACTAACTCTTACGAGTATAAACTAACTCTTACGAGTATAAACCAACTCTTACGAGTATAAACTAACTCTTACGAGTATAAACCAACTCTTACGAGTATAAACGAACTCTTACGAGTATAAACTAACTCTTACGAGTATAAACTAACTCTTACGAGTATAAACGAACTCTTACGAGTATAAACTAACTCTTACGAGTATAAACTAACTCTTACGAGTATAAACGAACTCTTACGAGTATAAACTAACTCTTACGAGTATAAACGAACTCTTACGGGTATAAACTAACTCTTACGAGTATAAACAGCCTAAGGAAGATGATCCCCAAGATCCCTAAAGACCCTAGTACTAAGGGAGAGACTAGAAGCCTTATCAAATTATCAAGTAAGTACAGGGATATCAACCCTATCTCCTCATTAAGGTTCCTCTAGGAGCTTTAGAGCCTTTACGTGTTAATAAAATGCTGAAAACATGCTAGATGCATAAGCAGGATGAATATTATGTTACACATCTAATCAATAGAACTAGAGATATATGTATGCATGCCAAACAGTAATTGTGCAGGTACGATATCAAAAGAAAAGCAGAAATATCCAAAGACCTAAGGCACCATGCCTAGGCCCTCCACAAGAAAACCCCGGAGTGTGGAGTCTCCGGAAAATACCAAAAGAGGCCTTAGAGGCCTTAGCAAAATAAAAAGTGTCTTAAAGTATCAAACTGTTGTCAGAGAAATTATCAAGAGAGGGGAATGGTATCTTTCCCCTCAGAACCTGCTCCTGTCTCCTCAGCTTGCCCGCTAGAATCACCCCCCTCTGCCTTCTCCACCAGAGCGTGTGCTGCCACAGTAGTCACCGGAGTTGGATTATCTACGTGAACAGGGAAAGTCATATCCTTCGCCGGTGCCAAATCATCTAAACTCCGAGCAGCACCCTTCAGCTCCAAGATCGCCTTCCTCATCCCCGGCAACCACCAAGGAGTGTTGATATCTTCCTTCGCATCTCCGGGGAACTTAGGGGGAGTATCCAGCTCATCCAGTCGAAGAGCACGGGTATACTGACCATTAAAACCAGGGGCAGAATGTTCAGCCACAGCATTAGAAAACCCATGATCAATGAAGTGAGGGATGTATGCACCCATGGCCCCTAAGAAACTGCTGCTCTGAAGAAAGGCCTCCAACCACTCCTGATGCAAGGTACCTAGAAATTGTTGACCTATGGCAGAGGTAAACAAGGACTCTATGCATAACTTCATACCAGTCAGGGGAAGAGTAACCTCCAGCTGTTTAACCTGTTTACCGAACTCTTCCTTCAACGAAGAAATCTCCCCAGAGAGTGTCGCTCGGAGTGTTTTACACCTCTGATTAGCGTCCCGTAATTCTGCATCGAGTATCTCCTTCTTCACCTTCTCCAGCTCTACCTGACTTTGGAGGTCATCTACCTGCTGGAGGGACTGGAGGGCTCTTTCAGACATGTTGGAAAACAGAAGACCAAACAACACAAGAAACAACATCAAGAAGTAAGGTATCTATACTCTCTTCTATGAGTCATCCAAAGCAATATCCATATTGAAAACCTACCTGTGTAAAATTGTGGGCGGCGTGCACAATTCGCTCTTCCGGAGAAAGAGCATTAAGGGCCTCGGTAGCAGGAGTCGGAGTATAACGTCCTATAAAAGCCAAGAGATGGTTAACATTGACTTCGTCTGGAGCATCGGGAGCAACATTAGGCACGGAAGATTTGGTTTTGGATTTCTTCTTCTTAGAGGCATCAGAGACAGGAGGCAAGACGGAGACCATGGTTTTCTCGGTAGAGGAACGGGTGCGCTTAGCAACGGACCCAGTGGCAGGTTTCGCTGAGGAAGGAATAACAGGGGCCTTTGAAGAGCTTTCAGGGGCTGGAGACTTTGCAACCATCGAAAGAGGAGCAGCATCGCGAGAAATTTGGGTTAACCAACTCATAGCTGCATAAAGGAATACAAACGACATTAATAAACACTGCAGTTCGAATTGTGAGGACAATACTAAGGAAAAAGAGATGGTATTACCATCGTCGGGACCTAGGGGGTAATCGGGGCGACCGAAACCAAAATGAGAAAGGGCTCTAGGATTTTTGCAAATGCTCATTACATCGAAAAAGCCATGAGCGGAAACATTGTCATTTAGATGGTTCATCACTTCCAAATTCAGAGAAGAACAAACAGAGAGAGGAGGACGAGGCACCCCAGGGTTCTCATAAATCCACCCTTCATGAGGAAAATCCCAAGGAACGGGGTTTGTAACAAAGAAGTAATAGTCCTTCCAGTCTTGGACCCCTTCATGGAGCTTCTCCATGAATTTTCCAGCCCTGGAAGGACGGCCAGAAGTATAGAAAAACCCATCCGCATACTTACACATGTACTGAGTTAGGAAAAGCTGGGCTGAGGGTTCGCCACCATTCCCCTTCATCAAAATGTAAAAACCTAGCATTGCTCGAATAGCATTGGGGGTGAATTGGTTGAGGGGTATGCGCAGGTAAGTAGAGATCTCAGAAAAATAAGGGTGAATCGGGAAGCGGAGTCCTGCTTTTAACTGAGCCTCCCAGAAGGCCAAGGTGTTAGTACCAGGAAAATTCGGGCGTTCCCTCCTATGGGCGGCCCTAACGGCGTAATCGGTGGGAAAGATTCCCGACCGGAGAAAAGCGGCAACACGCTCAGAAGAAAGCAAGGAAGAACCAGCGATGGTGTTTTTTAAAGCAGGGTCGATTACAGGAAAGATAGAAAGAGGATGGGAAGTTGAACTTTCCATTGAAACGGAATCTGAAGAAGATGACATGGTATAAATGAGAGTAAAAGGGAAGGAATAGGTACCTGAAGGAAGGTCGGTTTTAAGGAGTGACGACGAAACAGCCGCTGGACGTGCACGAAGAAGTTAAGATCGCAAAGGTAAAAACGAAGATAGAGAATAGATAAATTTGAAATGAAAGGAAAACAGGGTTTTGGTGGAAAAGATGGATTTTGAATGATTACGCTGAAAAGAGAAGAGGGAGAATCGAGGAGAATTAAATGATCCTCCCAATTAAAAAACGCGTGAAAGACAAACGGCAGCTTGATGTTGGATATAGGCGCGTGTTTGCGAGATTCAAGGGCACAGTTGTGTGTGGAAGTGTAAAAGACCCAACACTTTTTGAGAAGTAATTATTACTAGAGGGAATCAAATCAATAAGAATATTTCGAGAGGTATTTTGAGTTTTAAGAAAGGAAATGAAATATTTCTCTGGCATTTATCCCAGGGTTATTATGTTCCTACTCTCCTAAAAATTATTCATTTTATGAGAGTAGGGGGGAGTGGTTGATGTAGATAAATATGTCGCTCTCGGAGGAGTCGACACGTGGAAACGGGATAAGTTATGATAGTTGTAATTAGGTTAATATATTGAAGAAACGGGATTAATACACCCCCTGGGTTCGAGTAGAGGAATTAGAGGAATCAGAGAAATTGGGCCTTTGGCCCATATGTGGAGAAATTAATAGGTCTTGGGCTGGGGAAGATTTGGCCCAAGAATGGAATTATAGCCTGTCTTCCTTGGCTAAGTCCTGGGAATTGTTCAAACCCACGAAAAGAGGACTGGATAAGCTGAAGAGCCGAGTCTTCAGGGGGATCAGCCGAGTCCTTGGAGATTTGAGGCCGAATTCCTAGATATACGCCGAGAATTCAGGGAGAATAGGTCTCTCCCTCTCCGCAAAGAGGGGCCAGGTATATAAAGAAGGTTATTTCCATATTCTTAATTAAGTTATTATTATGATACATACATTTTACTGATTATACACACTGCCATACAAAATCTACGCTAATAGTGAAGGGAGACTTCACGATATTCGCCGGAATTCCCCTAGATATACAGGGGAATTTCTCTTTGATTTCGCCTACGATAAGTTCTGACTTGAGCGTCGGAGTCTCTACGCCGGAGGCCCCCTCCGGTGTATTTTTGCAGGCCAAATTTGGACTTACGAGAAGATTCACACGAGGATTGTTAAAGGCGAACGAGTGATTGAGATCGTGATCGATAGTGCTCGCAAAGGAACGGCTGAGATCCGAGCGCGTTCTTTTTCGACGCATCAATAGTGCACCTATACATTCTTCAATTTCAATTTTTAATTTTTTAATTGGCCACGGTTATTTACATTTCACTTTTGTTGACTTCATCCTCCAAATTATACTCCATAAACAATTGGCACTAGTTATTTACACTCCCACTTTTATTGACTTCACCCCCAAATTATTTTTAAAAAAATTACACCTAAAATTACTATAATGCCCTTCTATTAATTTAGACAAAATATATTACCATCAATCCTAATTTATATATAAACAATTGGCCACGGTTATTTACACTTCCCCTTTTATTAATTTTACCCCACAATTGTTTTTTAATTATACCTAAAATTACTATATTGCCCTTCTATTAATTTAGACAAAATACAATACAATCAATCCTAATTTATATAGGCAAATTCTTATATACACTCTTCAATTTCATTAAAATTTTGGGCCTAATTTACTTTTTTCGGTGCAGATAATTAATGGGTCGCATAAATCTAATGAAAGGCCACGATTGTATGCACACAAAAGATTGAGGTGGACACCCACCAATATTTTTTACAAATCAATGATATGATTTTGAGATTTTGAGGTCTAGAAGAAAAAAAAATACTTACATATCTGGATTTTAAGATTGAGAGATGTAGAAGAAAATTGACGACAGAGGGGCGGCAGAAACGAGGAGGAGGCAACAAATCTGTTTTCTAACTTACAATCGCAAGAGGGACAAACGACTTGGGAGGCGACGGAAGGAGGAGGAAGCGGCGGGGGCTTGGACGGACAGCGGCGGGGGCTTGGGACGCAACCTTGGATGGACGGTGAGGCCTGAACGAACGGCGAAGCAGACGCGCGTGAAATCGGCAAAACAAATGCGGCATCGACGAACGAGGTTATGGCGGCGAGACTTTGTGCGGCAACAAAGAAAGGTTGTGGCGGCGAGGCTTTGAGCGGCGACCGACGAGGCTGGGAGAGGAGTGGGTGTCCCAAGCGGCGTATTTTATTTTTCTCGCTATATGGTTTGAGAGAACAAAGAGAGAATTATGGTTATGTAGTAGAGGAGAATGGTATTTTCGGTCTTTCATGGTGTGTCCTAATCGTACGGGGTGTGCGCTAAAATCTCGTGTGTGTGTATAACCGACTATTGATTACTGATTACTAATAATGATATTACTGATTACTGTTAATGGTATTACTGATTATTGTTCATGGTATTACTGATTATTGTTTTTTGTATTACTGAATATGATAATTGTTTTTGGTATTACTAAATATAATTAGATGTGTGGAATTATTTGTTATTGTATATAATGTTCATGGTATTACTGATTACTGTTCATGTTATTACTGATAATTATTTTTGGTATTACTGAATATAATTAAATGTGTGGGATTATTTGTTATTGTATAAGATATTACTGATCAATGTTCATGGTATTATTGATTATTGTTCATGGTTTTACTGATTACTGTTCATGTATTACTTATAATTGTTTTTGGTATTATTGAATATAATTAGATATGTGTAATTATTTGTTATTGTATAAAATGTTATTGATTAATGTTCATAGTATTATTGAATACTGTTTGTGGTATTACTAATAATTATTTTGGTATTAATGAATAAAATTAGATGTGTGGAATTATTTGTTATTGTATAAGATATTACTAATTACCGGTAATGGTATTACCAATTACTGTTTATGGTATTATTAGTTATTACTTACTGTATTACCGACTATAATAAAATCTTACCTATGTTATTATTTTGTATTAAAATTTTAAAAAATACACATAAAAAATAGAAAAGAAAGGCAGGATTATTTTTATTTTTTTAAAAGTAAAAGGGAAAAAACGAATAAATAAAAAGTTTGGAATAAAAACTGGAATTGGGAAGAAGAAAGGAAAAGAGGAGGGGGAAGAAAAAAAATCGGGATTTGTGGCTAATTTTGATAGTTTTTTTTTTTTTCTAAAATATGGGTGACTCGATGGTAAATCTACGGTAACTTGGCAATGACTTAACTACAGATTGTAAATGTATAAATTATGGTTAATTGTATTATATTTTGTGTAAATTAATAAACGAAAAATATAATCTTTTAAATGTATTTTTTTTTAAAAGAAAAAAATTTGTGTGAGACCGTCTCACGGAAAGAGTTCCGTGAGACGATCTTTTTTGACCCATTAATTTATAAGTTAGGCCCACTTAACTAAAGCACCTTTCCTTGTAGGGTTTGACTATTTACACCCCCATTTCGGAGAGATGCACTCCCCCAATTTATACACTCCCACAAAATTGGGTCACACCCCTTTTCCCCCTTTAATTGTCATAAATACCCCTTCATCCATAAAAATTTATATTACTACCCACACCCCCTCCCCAAACCCTAATTTCCTCCATCTTCCTCCTCTCATTCCTCCCAACCCTTACTTCACGTCTTCACCCCACATCACCACCGCCCCGTCGCCGGCCGCCGCTACCCCCTCCACCGCCCCGTCGCCGACGACGCTGGCCCCACCACCGTCCCCGCGACCGTCGCGCCCCCTTCCCTCCCTCCCCCATTTTTTGTGATTTTTCCACCACCCTCCTGTCCGCCCGCCACCCCCGTCCACCACCGCCCCCGCCGTGGCGGGCCATCGCGGCCCCTACCTCCCCCTCTTTTTTTTGTTCCCTCCTCCTCTCCCCCGTTTATGTGAAAAAAATAATAATAAAAAAATTGTTGCTAGCGGCCGCCCCCTTCCTCTCCACCTTTTTTGTTCCCTCCTCCCCCATTTCTGTAAAAAAAATAAAAAACTGCTGCTAGCGGCCGCCCCTTCCCTCTCTTCCACTGCGCCGGCCCACCCAGGTTTGTCCGCCCCCTTGGTTGTTTCTGCAAACCCCCTCCCCCCTTTTTTTAAATTCGACCATGTAATGTCGACCAAATACACTCTCGCCAACAAATTGTTGTCGACGAAAGTGTATTTGGTCGACATTACATGGTCGAATTTAATTTTTTTTTCGACCAATCGTTTTCAACCATATTCACTTCCGTCGATAAATCGTTACCGACGGGAGTGTATATGGTTGACACTGGTTGGTCGAATTTTATAAAAAAAATGTAAATTTTTAAGTATATTTTGGAATTACTGGATTTTTTTTGGTTTGATAGTCGTCGAAAATAGTGTCGGCGGCCGGAAGTAGTAGTGGTTTAGGTGAAAGGAATGACAATAGGGGAGGTGCGTTCAGTAAAAGGGTGCATCTAGTACACTGTATTTTAGTTAAGAGTATTTTTAATTTTTTATCCTATTATTTTATTAATAAACTGATAGGGGGAGTGCATCTCTCCGAAATGGAGGTGTAAATAGTCAAACCCTTCCTTGTATCATTCCAGATTTCCAGCCTAGCCCTTCCCTTTAAGTTAAGCGGCTCACGCAACCCATTACCCATGAAGGCCCATTAATCATAAATTTATAGTTTTTTTCCTTTTTTTTTTCTTACCGTAAATTTATTGTTTTTTTTAATAGACTGATTAAAAATTATATTTTTATTAAAAATATTACTTAAAAAAATGATACATACCATTTATAACCTACCAATGATAGGTGAACTTTTTATGACTAAGTCTTGTGTAGGCATAGTTATTTTAGTTCTTTACTAATTACATTAACTTTTTACTGATAAAAAAAATTACATTAACTTTTTAAGTTAATGGTCATTTTTACTTGAAAGAATATATGTTATTAAAAAATAATAAAAATTTAGTTAAAAAGTGATAATATTTTATTAAAAGTGACTATCACTTTTTACTTGAACATTATCACTTTTTTATTTAAATTTTATTACTTTTCAAATTTAAGTTAATAAATGAGATTATATGTTACAGAATACTCCCTCTGTCCCACAAGTGTTTTCACCACAAAATGGACACACTTTTTAAGAAAAAAGTGTAATGAGTAGAGTGTTGAGAGATAATTTTATAAAGTTATATGAATAAAGTAAAAAAGTGATTGAAAATAGTGTAAAAGTAATGTCATTTTGTGTAAATATGTAAATATTTTGAGGGTGAGATTTATTAGAGAGTTTTCTTTTATTGGTATGCAAACAATTGTGAGACGAACAAATAAGGTAAGTGTGCAAACAATTGTGAGACGGATGAAGTATGATTATTAATGGTGTTAGTTTTCAGAGTTAATTGTTATCATTTTTTACTTAATATAATTATTCCTATTCAAGAAGTGACAAAAGTGATGATAATTTTTACAATTAAAAAATATTATTATTAAAAAAAGTGATACAAGGATAATTATAGGATAATTGTCCATCCTCATACTTGAAAGAATATTATTATTAAGAAAGTGATAAAAGTTTAGTTAAGAAGTTATAATATTTTTATTAAAAAAAATTATCACTTTTTATTTAAACATTATCACTTTTCTATATAAACTTTGTCACTTTTCAAATTTAAGTTAATAAATTAAATGAGATTATATGTTACAGGATATGATTCTTAATTGTGTTAGTTTTCGGAGTTAATTGTTATCACTTTTTACTTTTCCTATTCAAGAAGTGATAAAAGTGATGATAATTTTTATAAAAAAGTGACTATCACTTTTTATTTAAACTTTATCCCTTTTTAAAAAAAAATATTATCACTTTTAAGTTATGAGTTAATGAATGAGATTATATGTGACCATTAGTATATTTACTAATTGTTTTAATTTTGAGTTAACTTTTTACTTGATAAAATTATTAATATTTTTAAAAAGTGATAATGTTCAAATTAAAAGTGATAAATATAAATAAATGGTGAAATTTAATTAATAATATATCATTTCTATTTTGCATCAGATCAATTAATAATTACATAAAATATTATTTCTATTTTATTTTTAATAACAATATTCACTTTACCTTATTTTATTTTTCTAGAAGAACTACACTTGTCCTTAAAAAAAATATAACTACATTTTATACTTTATTTTATTTGATCTTTTAATTTATAAAAAAATACTAATTTATTTTTATTTTTTAATAATCACAATGGAGGCAGTGGCAGAGTGGCTGTTAACCCAAATGTTGGTGTGGCCGTGTGGGCCTGACGCATGAAACTGTAGTGGCTTTATAAAATGCGGATGACATTTATGTGTTTGCATATTGCTGGGTTAAAATAAGGATCCATATCACGAAATGAGATCCGTGAGTCGGTCAAACACAAGATTAACTCTTTGTTTTAAAAAATATTTTACGAGTAAACTTATAAAATGAGCGGGGTGCAGATAACTGTGATAAAAAAAATGATTTGGAGTGAATTCATAAAATGAGCGGGTGCAGATAACTGCGGCAAAAAGAAATGATTTAGAGGTGAACTCATAAAATAACCGGCTGCAGATAACCGTAGTAAAAATAAATGATTTGAGGGTGAACTCATTAAATAAATGGGTGCAAATAAAATATGAATAAAAAATTAAAATTGAAATCAAATTGTACCCATACACATTGTGGTACACAGTACTACCCTAAAATAAAAATAGGGTTAGTCTTCCATAAAAACCCTCTAAATTGTCATAAATACCCTCCCTTCATAAAAACCCTATTACTATATACACACCCCCAACCCTTCATCCTTCATCTTCTTCCTCCCCATTTCCCCCAACCCACCCCCTCCTCACCACCACCCACCAGTCGTCGGCGACGCTCACCCACCCCACCCACCCTCGCCGCGGCCGCCGGCAGCCGGCCGCCCCCTTCCCTCCGTTTAAAAAAAAAACTGAAGCTTTGCACTCGCGCGACCGCCCCATCCCCCTCCCGTCCGACGCCGACGCCGACCCCAGGTTTGCCCCCTTCCTCCTCTCATCTGAAAAAAAAAAACTGAAGATTTGCGGCTGCGCGGCCGCTCCCTCCCCACTCCTTCGGCGCCGATCCACCCCCAGCCCAACCTAGATTTGCCCTCCTCGCAAGGGTTTTCTGCAAAAAAAAAAAAAAAAAGCAGAAAACCAGTTTTCTGCAAAAAAAGCAGAAAACCCTAATTTTTTTAATTTTTTTTTCCATTTTCGACTATGTAATGTCGAATAAATATACTCTCGTCGGCAAATTGTTGTCGACGAGGGTGTATTTGATCGACATTACATAGTCGAAAATGGAATTATTTTTTTTTCGACGAAACCGTGTCGACTACATACATTCCCGTCGACAACTCGTTGTCGACGGGAGTATATGTGGTCGACACTGGTTGGTCGAAAATTATAAAAAAAAAATTGTAAATTTTTTGAGTGTATGGTTGATTTCTGTATTTTTTTTGAGCTTGATGGTCGCCGGAAATGGTGTCGCCGGCGACCGAAAGTTGTGGGTTAGGAAAAGGTGAAAGAAATGAAGGGGGTGAGTAGGGGGTGCATCTAGTACTGTATATTTAATGTATATTTAATGTATATTTAATGAAGGGTATTTTAGGTTTTTTACCTTATTATTTTATTAAAAAATTGAAAGGGGGAGTGCATCTCTCCAAGATGGAGGTGCATATAGTCAAACCCATATGCAATACACCCAATTTAGGCAAAAGCCCACAACACAAGCCCATTTAACCAGCAGTAAAATTATCAACTAATCTCGCGGGTAATTTTTATCGGGTCCAAACAATCTCGCGGGTCAATTAATCTAACGGGTCCAATAACTTAACGAGTCCTAGGGCAATGCGAAATACATGATTCACTCCTTATCATCCCCATAATCACGTGAAAAAAAAAAAACAGAGCAATCTACATCGACGGCGAAGGAAACAGCGCTGGCAAATGAAACATCGACGCTATGGACACAGCGCCGGCGTTGATCATAAAAGGACAATCATAATGAGTACATAAAACTACGAAGATGAAGATGTAATGGTGGCAATATCAAATACTACTAATTCTACAGAAACGGGTGAAATCTTCTCTTAATATATGATGATTATTTTAAAACTATTGAATTGCAACTATTTTTTACTATATGAAAATTATTGTTTAACTACCGGAATAAAACACTTTGATCATAAAACAATATTTATTTTACTGTATGAATAATATTGTTTTACTATACGAAGGAATTTGTTTTACTACATGTATATTTATGGTTTACTGCTAAATACATGCACAATTATCATGACAAAAATCCAATAATCGTATGAACATATATTGAAACTACATGAAAAAATATGAATTACTACATGAATATATAATTTACTACATAAAGAATGTTTTACTAACAGAACAGAATAAACTGATTTAAAAAAATAATACAACAGAAAAACATCACAACAGAAAAACATCACTGAATGTATACTACAAATTGACTTCATTAAACAAAATATATTACTCCCTCCATCCATGAAAAGTAGGGACATGGGGATGGGGCACATGTTTTAAGAAGAAGGTAGATAAAGTAAGGGTATTGTGGGGTCCATTTTGAATAAAGTGATTGTTTGTGAATAAAGTTGATGGCAATTTGAGTAATTAAGTGATGGTTGAAGGGTGATAGTTTTAAAAAAGGGTATGTGACTACATTTTGTGGACAAAGAATATAGGGCAAATGAGACTACTTTTCGTGGACGGAGGGAGTACTACATTTCAAAAATCATGTCACTACTACATTTATACTAAAATTTTACTTCATTAAACAAAATATATTACTACATACAAAATGTATAAAAACTACATCTCAAAGATCATGTCACTACATCTATATAAACTATTTACTACATGTATACTAAAGTAATACCACAATTAATAGACTTAAAAAAAACTACATAAATAGATGTAAATGCCTCAGTATCATCTTCAGCAACATTAATTCCAGTATCTACATCCTAAATGACAACACAAAATAAAAAAATTTAGTAAAAACATTAAACTACTACATCTAAATAAACTGGTTACTACATATATATACAAAAAGTAATACTACATTAACAGACTTAATAAACTACATAAAATAGATGAAAATACATCAGTAAAATCTCCAGAAACATTCCCCCAACATTCACATTCTAATTATAATTAACAGACATAAACAAGTAAAATTAGGGGGAAAAAAACTACTCGAAAAACCGTCGGAACTGTCTCCTAAATTTGAATCGCCAAATACAGAGAGAGAGGGAAAAATCTGCGCAAAAAGTGAGGAAGTGTGTTCGAGAAGGAAATCGTTCGTTGAAATCAATGAACTGAAAAATTAAAACTCAAGGGTCAAAAATCTGGGGCGGGTCATAAAATAACGGATCGGGTCAAAATTGAATGATTGAAATGGATCGGGTAATTAAACAGTAAATAATTAAAGAGGCCTAGTAAAAAAAAATGCCCAAAGCTATGTTGCAGCCCACGCACTATAATTGGCAATATTTCATATATGAAATATTGCATCTAAGTTTTTGCAATAAAAATATTGATCATTCTCAATTAAATTTCTTTCAATCCTTTTCAATCCAAATACAATCACATAGCCATTTTTAAATCTCCTTATCTCTTCTACTTTTCTTTCACATTCTCTCTCCTACTTTTCTTTCACACACTTTTTCTTTCTCCTATTATTTTTCTACTCACTAATAAAATATTACAAATCACTTTTGATTTGACATAAAACTACATCCGTCCCTCCTTCTCAATCTCTATCCAAACAGTTTAAACATAATACTATTCACAATCTCTATCCAAATACAATTTAAATATAATTACTATTCACAATCTCTATCCAAATACAATTTAAATATAATTACTATTCACAATCTCTATCCAAATACAATTTAAACATAATTAATATTAACAATCTCTATCCAAATGCAATTTAAACATAATTACTATTCACAATCTCTATCCAAATACAATTTAAACATAATTAGAATTAGCTCAATCCACTTTTTTCAATCTCAATTCAAATTCAATTCCACAATTACAATTCAAATTCTGAATTTGAACTAATTTAATTCTAATTCTAATTCTAATTCTAATTCTAATGCGAAGATAAATAATTCAATTGGGTAACTAAAACTAGCATATAAGAATTTAACAAAAAAATCTGTGAAAAGTAAGAAACAGAACCCAGCGTATATTTTAATATTTAATATAAAATCCAGAAGTTACGTGACTTTATTATGTGATTTGAAGCTAAAAAATTAAATATTTTAGCCATTTGATTTATGTATTTCATAACTCAAAACATATACTCCGTAATAGATTGTCTGGTATATACATCCCAATAATACCAAATTCACAATATAATCGATTCATTAACATTTAACCCGAAATTCATAAACATTATTCTTTTTTATAACTCGACAAATCAACACCATATTAACAATTCATTTCCTCCCACCAAACCACATTCTCTTAAAAAAAACTCAAATTCCTCCAAGCTGTTTTTCTATCATCAAAGAAAAAATAAGACAAAATCCTCTCACCTTCTGAATTCCACCATCTTTAATTAACACCATAATGATTCACATCCACATTATTGCATTAGGTACCAAAACAGCCTTCAACACCTTTTTGTAAACCATTAATTCTGCATAGAAATTGCAATTTATGTAGACGAATAGCACTCTACAGTTGCAAGCAAAGTGAGTCAAACGAATGATTAGAGATTACAATCATGAAGGTTGGTGAAAACGAATGCTTTTCAATGCGAAATATCAGTTAGACCATACAATCACCAAACCAAAGGCAGTCTTATTCAGCTTATACTGGAAAACATCTTTACTACGTTTCATAGGCACGAATATTAACACCCACCGAATTGCTTTATACACCCTTATGTATAACATTTTTTAGCTACTTGTACAACCAAACACAGCTATAAAATGGGTATAGTAACTATGCTGTTACTGCAGACAAACTAAAAGAATAACATACAGTATGCACTTTGATCTTGCTTAAAATGAAGCAAAAAGGAAATATGATTGTGAAAACGAGAATTTCTAGCTGGTTGGTTTTATTCAACTGAAACTATAGAAAGAATATCAGCAAAACCTGGAGAGAGTAGGAATATCACATCACCTGATGAATTCTGGAAAATTCGAAAAGCTATGAAAAGTATGAATATGCTGAAGAAAAGAAAAGCATTGATTCTCATGAAGCAATAAGTAATTCAATACTATCTGAACTAGTCTGCTTTATATTTATGAGATAAAGAGAAGTAGAAATTTCCATGAAAATATGATAGCATTCCCAGCAACAGATGGAAAGACTAGGAACAAACTAATAAACTAATTCCTAGAAAAGGTTTCTTGAAAATCCATTATTCTTTTCCTAGTTTCTCTTTGCTAACCTTTTTTGTGGGGAACCAAACACTACCAAAGGGACGAATATGAAATGCAAACTATGCGAGCTGTACTTTGCAATTGATTAGCAAAGAATTGGCAAGCAAAAAATTATGCTGCACCTTATTTTGGGGTGCAAATATTCATATTGCCAGAGCACTTAGATCCAAGAAGACTATGTTGTACAGAAAATTCAGTAGAATAATATATCTCACACATAATTGTATAGAAACTTAACTTGCCAGCTAATATTATCCAACAAGCTCAAGCTCAAGGGATTTCGAACAAATTACCTTCAGTGAAGGGGATCAATGCTTTCAAGAGTCACCAAATTCTATTCTTTTTCAAGTGTAAGGGCTGCTCAGCTCAATTTCTCGGTAGCTCTTCCCATCTGTGAATGAAGAAATATGAATTTCAAAATCAAATGGGATAAACATAAAACTATATTGCAACTTGTCTTGTTATCTGAATATTACTTCTATGCAGAACTATTTGATGAAACAGCACAAAGAAGCCATGACAACAAGCAAGTCATTGTTTATGATATGAATATATTCAGTTGTTACAGAAAATGGAAAGTGACACGAGAGTTTTGAGATGAAACAAAGAGGGGCGCTGGTAGGTATAAGCAAAAAAACTAAAAAAATTGAAAAAGTCTCCACTATTTTGAGCCTTTGAGCAGAATTGGACAAGACAACCAGTTGTACACTCCATGGTAAACAATATGCAGAGAAATGATATGCTAATGGAAGCATAGGACTCAATTTAAAATTTTCATGTAGTGTAAATGCCATTTACAATACTTTAAGTACAGGTGCGTTCTTTGCAGTGGGCCCTAGGACATCATAACCAAACATATGAATGAACAAAATGTGCCCTGCGCTAACTAAGAATTCACCAAAGCTATCACAATCAATGATCCAATCGAATATCACTTCACTCCAATTCAAACTCTGCCAAAAACATAAGCAAGGACTCCCTTAAACATAGAGTTGCCATGGGCCCACCCCACCCTTCCTGTCATCATATCTGAAGAACTACATAGTCTACATTCAACTGGTTATCAATTATTGGCATAAACATCACCAGAAGACATGTTTTTCTTCGAAATAGTATTTTCTATTTTGTTAAATTAATGGTTTTTTTGGCCTGCTAATGGAAGTCAACATGGAGTTTATATAAGTGCAATGTTTCAGTGCCTAGAAATGGAGCAGGATAGTGTGTTCTTCTCATTTCATAATTGCTGTTATACGTTCATACACATATAAGCTTTTGAATGAATGATTTAACGGTGCACAGATATAAAGAAAAAATCTATTGCCACGCTAACTAAAAAAATAAACATTAGAAATATGCTTAAAATTTAACAAATAATTCTCATAAACATGATGGAACAAACTTTTACTTCATATTCTTCTCCAAAACCAAACAAGCAAAAGACTGCATTTTCCAAAATTTTCTCCAATTGGGCATTTATTAAGGTGAAAACATGAACTCATTAGAAGTACAACTTTAAATAATAAACCACTCACTACAAATCTACTGATGGAATAACAATAACATAAAGCAAGTTCAGACATGCATATGGAGCTACAACAACATAAAGGGCAAGTAATGAGACTTTTAAAGTCTCAATGTCAAGTCTATCTCTTCAGCGCTGTTGTTGCCCTCCTCCTCCTCATCCTCACTGTCAGTTAAGACAATCAGCATGGGCTCTTCGCGCTGATTGTTGTGGGGAATCCTAGGATTGGGAACACGTGCCTGTACAGCATTCTGCGGCACACTGAATTGAGCACCAACAGATGAGATCATTGGTGGCATGGAATTCAGCACATGCACAACAAAAGGATTAGCACCTGTTGGTGCAAGAACTACTGTTTCAGAAGAAACAGGCCAAGGGGAAGGCCTAAGGCACTTATTCACTATTGGAGATGCAGATGCTGTATGATGAGCTGCATATGTCCTCTCCACAGAAGGAAATGGTGACCGGCTCAAAGATAAAGGGCTTCGACCTCGCAAAGATGCTAGACCTCTGCCGTTTTGCCCAGGGGTTGAGTTTTCGCATCTGTGATGACACTCAAGAAAGTGCAACACAAGACTAACGTTATCATAGAAAACCTTATCACATACAATGCATGCGATTGGTGTTGTGTGAGATCCTGAAAGCCTTCCCTCATTTTCAGATTGTCCCACATTTTGGTATATAGAATTTAGCATACACTGAGACATGTTGTGCAATAGCTCTGCCAGGGAACACTAAATTTATAGGAGAAACTGGCAGGCTAATCAGATGCACATCTGTAGTACAGATAATAAGTGCTCAGATTTAAAGTAATTATTACAAAATCTAAAGTTGAATGAAAAGTTAGCATTGATTGTATTTATGTTACCTATCACCAACTCTTTTTAATTGAAAAGAAAAATGTCAAATATCGGAAATTGTGCATCCATTATATCCTCAAACCTTTTTCACCGAATCAAGACCCACTGCAATAGTTTTATTTCAGCGAAGAGCATTTACCTCATTATATCCTCAAATTACGAAAATCTCAATGTGAACTTGAAAACCTAGTTCTGGAAATCTAGAATCTAGATTGTGATTTTTACTATTCTGTGCTCTCAATCTACAATTCAATGATACAGCACACAAGGCCCAACAAAAAAAAAGAAAAAAGAAAAAGAGAGAAAGAGATTTAAAGAGATAATTGGAAACTACAAGAATTAAAATTCATGAAACATATTTCATAATGTTCTAGTCCAGTAATTTAATAAATATACTGTAATTTTTAAATCATATTAGCCAAAAACTGTCTGGGCCAAAAAACCCAGATTTCCCTTTTAACATCTCTGTGAAGGGCCAATATCAAATAAAAAATATTAATGTTGGCATTAATCCATAAACGGTCGATATTTATATGTCCAGAAATGTATCGTTTGATGAAAATTTCTGTACTTATTTACTAAAAGTTGTTTTAGTAACGCATCAACTACATGTCTAAGAGAACTTGAATGCTTTGTCACACAGTTTGATGTCCATTAAACGTACAGCAGTTAAGATCTTCAAAGCCACAGCCATTGGCCATCAACCAAAATTGCGATGACACTGATAATTCACAATATTTTGTAATAATGTGTTGTGTTAGAAAACGGGAGCAGGAACACAGACAGGTTTTGGTGTTAGTTGGCCACTTACAAAGGAAGATTTTACATTCCAAATCTCCATACCTGTTCATTTTGGAGGATTGTAAGGGTAGATTTCAACGTACGCCGCCACAACCCTAGTCTCTAATGCCTACTTAGACACTCATACTTTTCCTTTACCAATATAATATTTTTCACAATATAATAATCAGACTGTCACCTACATTTTCACTATCTTACACTACTACATCCTAACAACCAAAATTACTCACAAATCCAAAATCACCTTTTTGCTACTAAAGGATTCCCCATCCTAAGCTATGAATATGTTGAAGAAAAGTAGCTATTACCATGAAGCAATACACAATCCGATACTAATCTGAACGTGTCTGCTTTATATTTATCAGACAAAGAGAAGTAGCTATTTCCATGAAAATATGATAGCACCATAGGAACAGATGGAAATACAAGGAAGTAGGAACAGACTATATTAAAGAAAAAGTTTAGCCAGCCCAAGTTCAAGACTACATGACATTCATTTGGCATTAAGAGTTGCAAAACCTACTACAATCATGGGATTTCGAACTAATTACCGTCCAGTGAAGGGAACTGATGCTTTCAAGAGTCATCCATATTCTATTCCCTTTTCAGGTGTCAGGGCTGATCAGCTCATTTTCTCGGTAGCTCTTCCCAACTGTGCCTAATTCAAATGAAGAAATACAGGTACCACAGATGCAACCATCAGACAGATGAAATTCAATATCGGAAGACATTATTATTAAACTATATTACAACTCGTCTTGACAACAAGCAAGTCAAATGTTAATGACATGAATATAATCAGTTGTTACAGAAGATGGAAAGTGACACGGGAGACCCAAAAAAGGTAAAAATGTCTCAACTATTATTATTATTGATTTTTTTTATAAGATGAATTCTCCCCTGTATAGAGCCTTTGAGCAGGACAATCAGTTGTATACTCCATGGTAAATCAATCTGCAGAGAAATGATATAGTAATGGAAACGTAGGACTCAAATTTAAATTTTCATGTAGTGTGAATGCCATTTACAATACTTTCAAGTGCAGGTCTGTTTTTTGCAGCGGGTCCTAGGATATCATAACCAATCACCAAGTAGAGCCCATAAATGAATGAACACAGTGTTCCCCAAGCTAACTGAGAATTCACCAAAGCCGTTGCAATCAATGATCCAACTGAATATCACTTCACTCCAATACAAACTGTGCCACAAACATAAACAAGGACTATCCCCACATTTAGAGGGTCCATGGGCCCACCCTTCCTGTCATCACATCTGGAGAACTACTGGGGTATTTGCAAACACAACTAACAGCTTCTAGAATCATTTTTTATTCAAAATCTGTGAGAGGAAGCTTTGAAAATAAGTGATTCTGGAAGCAGTTTGTTGTGTTTGCAAACACTGCCTACATTCAACTGGTCATCAACTGTTCGTAAAACCATCACCAGAAGACAAATTTTTTTACTAAGAAAAGTATTTTCTTAAATTAATGGCTTTCTTGGCCTGCTAATGCAAGTCATGTGGAGTTTATATAAGTGTAATTTTACAGTGCCTAGAAATGACCAGGCTAGTGCGTGGTTCAAATTTCATAACCACTGTTATCCATTCATACACATATAAGTGTTGAATTAATGATTTACTTATGCAGAGACATAAGGAAAAAAACAATTTCCACACTAACTAAAATCAACCACTAGAAATAATTAAAATCCCCTTTTACATATAATTTTCATAAACAACATTGTACAAACTTTTACTTCATATTCTTCTCCAAAACCATACAAGGAAGAGACTGCATTTTCTACATTCAAATCCAATTGGCCATTAATTAAGGTGAAAAAAATTCATTCATTAGCAGTACAACATTAAATAATAAACCGGCCACTACAAATCTACTGATGGAGTTACAATAACATAAAGCAAGTTCATGGAGCTACAATAACATAAAGAGCAATTAATGAGTCTTTTAAATCCTCAACGTCAAGTCTATCTCTTCAGCGCTGCTGTTGACCTCCTCCTCACTATCAGTTAAGACAATCGGCACGGGCTCTCTGCGCTGATTGTTGTGGGGAATCCTAGGATTGGAAACGCGTGCCTGTATGGCATTCTGCTCCCGTAAACGTAAGTCAGGAGCTGCTTTCGGGCCATAAGAAAAGGTTCTTGGACCTAATTGGGAGTACATGGGATGGGTGGATGATGAAGTAGAGCCATAAAGGCTCGTGCCAATCATCACTGAACGATGCATTGGTTGCGGCACATTGAATCGAGCACCAGAAGATGAGATCATTGGTGGCATGGAATTCAGCACAGGCACACCAAAAGGATTAGCTTCTCTTGGCGCAAGATCTGGTATTGCAGAAGAAACAGGACAAGGGGAAGGCCTGAAGCAGTTATTCACCCTTTGAGATGTATGATGAGCTGCATTCGTCCTCTCCACGTAAGGAGAAAAATAAGGGCTCCTACTGCACAAAAATCCTAGACCTCTGCCGTGTTGCCCCGGGATTGAGTTTTCACCTCTGTGGTGACACTCAAAAAAGTGCAACACAAGGTTAACATTATTAAAGAAAACCATGTCACACACGATACATGCAATTGGTGTTTGGCGAGATGATCTTGATTGTCTTCCCTGATTTTCAGATTGATCTACATTTTGGTAATCAGAATTTAGCTTACGCCTACACATGTTGTATACTTGTATATATATTTTGTAATAGATTTGCAAATAAACCCAAATTTCTAAGGCTGATACGGAAAGAAGCAAAAGAACTACGGAGACAGGATTTATTGCAAACAAAGGATACCTAGAAATGAAGAGGGGATCGGTAGAAGAAAGGAAGGCTGTGCAATAGCTTTGCCAGGAAACACTAAATTTATAGAAGAAAGGAAGGCTGTGTAATAGCTCTGCCAGGAAACGCTAAATTTATAAAAGAAACTGGCAGGCTATTCAGATGCACATCTATACTTGCTGATAATAAGTGCTCAGATTAAAGTAATTATTACAAAATCCAAAGTTGAATTAAATGAAAAGTAGCATCAATTGTATTTATCTTACGATCTTACCCAACAGCGAATCTTTTTGAAATTGAAAGGAAAAACGGCAAATACTGGAAATTGTGCATCCATGCAAAATTACTTATTAGTGCAGAAAATAAAGTTATTACAATAGCTTTACTCTGAAAAGGCAGAAATTTATCTCTACAGCCAAAAGGACAAAACACTTAATTACATGGAAATCAAGGCCTACTGTGATAGTTTTATTTCAGCGAAGAACATTTACCACATTATATTCACAAATTACGAAAACCCCAATGTGAACTCATAACCTGGTTCTGGAAATCTAGAATCTAGGTTATGATTTTGACTATTCTGTGCTCTCAATCTACAATGCAATGCTACATCACAAGGCCCACCAAGAAAATTAATAGAAAAGGAGATTTAATGCAACCATGGCGGAAGGGATCATTGGAAAATACAACAATTAAAATTCATTAATGCATATATAATAATGTTCTAGTCCAGTAATTAAATACAAATACTTTATTTTTTAAAGAATATAGCCAATAACAGTCCAGGCCAAGACGACCCAGATTTAAACGGGCTAGGAAAAGCTAGCCTAATCCTTGTTTTTTTCGGTTTAAACAAGCCATTGCCATTTTAACTTCTCTATGAAGGGCCAATATCAAATAAAAATTATTAATATATGCAATAATCAGTAAACAGTCGATATTTCCATGTACAGAAATGTAGCGATGGGTATATATAATGAATATTTTTGTACTTATTTACTAAAAGTTGTTTTAGTAATGCATCAGTTACATGTCTAACAGAACTTGAATGCTTAGTCACACAGGATGAGGTCCATTAAATTTCCGACAGTTAAAATCTTCAAAGCCACAGCTACTGGCCATCAGCCAATTGCGATGAGACTGAAATTTCTGCTGCG
This sequence comes from Galeopsis tetrahit, assembly GCA_963675135.1. Classification (NCBI taxonomy): domain Eukaryota; kingdom Viridiplantae; phylum Streptophyta; class Magnoliopsida; order Lamiales; family Lamiaceae; genus Galeopsis; species Galeopsis tetrahit. The sequence goes on along the minus strand of OY776125.1, from coordinate 28,069,020 downwards.
TTTGTTTGCCACTTACAAAGCAAGAGTCTACATTTGAAATCTCCATACCTGTTTGTTTCAGAGGACTGTAGGGGTGGATTTCAAAGTACACCACAATCCAAATCTATAATGCCTACTTTGCCTCTCATATTTTCCTTTTCCAATATCACACACTTTAATTTTCATAATTTCTCTCAAACGTGTAGAGCCCAAAAACAAACACAAAATGAATCTCAGAGCTTCCCACAAAACTGGTGATAAATACTCCAAATATTCATATCTTTCTGTCAGAAGTCCGAGTGCAGAGGCTGGTTATAAGATGAGCAAAAAGAAAAGAAAAAAAGATGCAGGTGGACACAATCTGTTCTCAGGTTGAACAATAAACAGTGAAAGGCTTTCCAAGTGAGTACAAGGAGATATTTAACAAAAATGCAGAAACACAAATAAGAGATGAAATACTAACTCAAGAAGCAGAAAACAGAGCAAAAGTTATTCAGAAATCATTATTCAAATAACTCGTGGGCTTTTCATGTAAAGAGGGTGTACATAGATCATGTACTGTATGAAAAGTACTGGCGCAATGTATCAGCATTTCATTCATTAGTTTTACCAAATAGCATCCACTAAATATGAAGGAATATAAGCAACGAGAAATAGCAATCTCATAGGTGCAGTTACTCATAGGCTCCAATATGAATTGGAATGTCAAGATTTGCTGCTAAATTGGAACTAGAACATTTAATTATCAGTTCTGAGCCCAATTCCTCACATAACTGTTTTGTTTGGAAAATGAGGTCCAGTAATGCAAATCAAGTGCCAGATTTCACAATCCAGGGATAAACTTTTGCTACTGACTTAAATTCTTCCAGTATTTTTCATTTTTTCATGCCATCCATTTTTCTTTGACAACATGCAGTGACATCAACAAGTTAAAAATTATACTGAAACCTAGAAACTCAGATCAGCAAACCAGGCAATACAGTGATATACGTTCATTCCTAGAGTGTTTTATGCCTTTCTCGAGAAACATCTCGCAATTCATCAAAACAATTGGTAGAACCTTCTGCTAATTAGTGTCTTATGCACATTGTATAACATATTATATACGTACCTCATCCTCTCTTTCATCACGAACACGTAGCCCAACACTATATATACAACATCCTCTTATTCATATCCGATAATACTGCTCTATCAGAAAATTAAACTCAGTTAGTACCGTCTCACTCAATTTCAAGAAATGGAGAATATAAAAGGAAGGCCATTCCAACGGTTTCATTACCTGAAACTGCTCATTCACTCACATATCCTTATTAACATCGCGACGGTACGAATAGAGACCTCGCGATGAGAAGCTCCATTTCTGAATGCGAAATCATTGTAAAATATAAATTAAAATCGGAGATGACAATCAAAACCAGCAACAAATTAGAACTTTAGAAGAGAAAGAAGAAATGAACGAATGCCGATTGCGAATTTGCGTGTTTAATTAGATTATAAAATATATACTCTCTCCGTCCCGGTATAAGTTTCCCCTTTCTTTTGGTTGTTTTGATTAAGAAATATGATTAAATAATAGATGTAGTACAAGTGATGTGATGGTGAGAGAGAAAATAATAGATGAGTGTGAAATGAAGTATGATAAAATAATAGATAAAGCGTAAGTGATGTGATTGGGAGAGAGAAAATCATATGCCAAAAATGGAAAAATATGAAATGGGAAACTTATTGTGGGACATCAAAGTGAGAAACTTATAGAGGGACGGAGAGAGTATTAAATTTAAGGATTTCAAGAGTTAATATAAAATTATAAATAATAATTGTAAAAAAAAATTAAAAAAAAAAAAGAGAGAAAGGTTAGACCAAACTTTTTTAAAAACAAAAAGAACGGGAAATATAGATAGATATAGATTAATTATAAATAACTACAAATATATTTATATACTGTTTTTTTACTCTAAGCACCCCTAAAGCATTTATGTATAGCCACTTTGGCCGAACCATTTCTAATTGAGATTTTGTAGGGTATCGTTGTCATTTAATATATGGGTGTGAGTAATAGCCCTTTACATTTTATTTTTACAAAAATTCATATAAAATGATATCATACATAAAACGAGTCATATTTTAAATAAATATTCATGTAGCTTTGAAGTCTCAAACTCTCAAGAAACTCTAGCAAGTACTCCTCCATCTCAAGATTACTTGCACACTTTTCTTATTTGGACGTTCCAAAATTACTTGTACACTCTTAATATAGAAATACCCTATAAAATTAATACCCTCTCAACATCATTTTATTTTCAAAATTGTCACCATCTTTTTACATACATTTTACTTTACACCTCATCATATCCACTTTACACCTCACTAAATTACCTAAAATACCCCTCTTTTATCTTACATCATCAACCACTAAAATCACTTTTCTTAAAAAAAGTGTTGGTCAAACCGTGCAAGTAATCTTGGGACGGAGGGAGTAGTATATATGAACTCAAGCAAAGATAGTACAATTAAGAAATGTAAACTACACACAAAAATTTAAGTGGTTTGATCTACATACGCTACCACTCGCAATAACTCTATTATTATAAATGAATTGTGTTACAAGATACACATCTTGAACTTTAGAAAGAATCGACATTCAATCTAATGAAACACAATATACACCCGAATATAAACAAGAATCATAAACTTGATTTGTGTTGATCTTCAATGCTATTTATCAGAGTTTTTCCCTCGAAGATAGTAACAGATATTTGCACTGGTAGTTAGCTTGTCACATCAGCTTCATGTTACAACGAACCAAGTGTGAAATAGCTCAACCATTTGAGAATTGTGCCTTCTCAAAGATTCAACCGCAAAGTAGTTAGAAAATCCTAATTCAGTTAGTATCGAAAATTTAATTTCCGATACTAATAATAAGTAGTATCAAAAAAATTGATGCAAAAGAATAGTTGGTCCGTAAGAAAATTACTAATACTAAAAATAAAATTAATAATATCATAAATTTAATTTTCGATAATAATAATAAGTAGTATCAAAAAAAAGAAAAATTGATACAAAAGAATAGTGGGTATCCATAAGAATATTACTAATACTAAAAATTAAATTAATATTATCACAACTTTAATTTTCGATACAAATGATAAGTAGTATCAACAAATTTATTTGATACAAAAAATAAGTGGTGTCAATAAAAAAAATACTAATACTAAAAAAAAAATATATATATATATATATAGTATCGGAAATAAAGTTTTCGATACTAATGATTAGTAGTATTAAAAATATTATTTTATACAAAAAATAAGTAGTATCAATAAATAAATTACTAATACAAAAATAGTAATAGTATCGATAAAGTGATGGATGTTATAAAGTTAATGGTATCGGATTTTAAATTTTCGATACCAATGATAAGTAGTATCAAAAAAGTATTGAGAAAATTTCATTTTACGTCCTGTAACTTAGGCCTAATCCAGTTTATATCCTTTAAGTTTTCACTTTTTCAATTTACGTCCTAGGGTGTCCAATTTATGTCCTTTTAGGTCCAATTTATGTCCTTTTCGACGGAAAATTGGAATTCCGATCAAATAGTCCAATTTATGTCCTTTAAGTTTGAAAATTAGAAATTAATAATTAAAAAATTCTTAAAATAATTAAAAATATCATTAAAATTTATAAACGGTGTAAAATAAAAATAAAAATTTCTTAAAAAAAATTAAAAAATCCACAATTCAAAAAATTTGAAAAATTTGTAAATTAAAAATAAAAAATTTCTAAAAATCTCATAAAAACATAAAATTTTAAATAAAAAAAATCTATAAATTAAAATTTTTAAAATTTTTAAAATAAAATTAAAAATTATACAATTCTAAAAACCTCATTAAAATGAATTTGACACGGTTCTACAATAAATCAACGCGTGGAATCCAAAAAAAATTAGGAGTTCGAGAAAAACTTTAATGGCGCATGAGTTCGAATCAAGTCTGGTTTTTATTATTTTTATTGGGTTTTTAGAATTTTTAATATTTAATCTATACATTTTTTAAAAATTAAAGAGATTTTTAGAATTTATAATGAAATTTTTAGAATTTTTAATGAGATTTTTGAATTTCTTAATCTTAAGTTAAACATTTTTTATTTTTTCAATTGTAAAATTTTTTATTTTTATTTTACACATTTTATAATTTTTAATGAGATTTTTTAAAAATTAAATAAGATATTTTGAATTTTATTTTAAACATTTTATATTTTTTATTTTAATGATGTTTTCGGATTTTTAATAATATTTTAAAAATTTTAAAGATATTTTTAGAAAAATTATTTATTAAAATTTTTAAAAAATTTCAAACTTAAAGGACGTAAATTTGACTATTTGGCCGGAATCCCAATTTATTCCTCACATTCCGGTGAGTTTGAAAATTTTCCGGCGAAAAGGATGTAAATTGGACCAAAAAGGACGTAAATCGAAAAAGTGAAAACTTAAAGGATATAAATTGGATTAGGCCTAAGTTACAGGACGTAAAATGAATTTTTCTCAAAAGTATTTGATGCTAAAACTAAATAGTATCAAAAATAAATTTCTGATGCAAAAACAATATTAGTATCACTAAATAACGGATGCTATAAATTTAATAGTATCAAAAAGTAGTATCATAAGATTTTTAGTTTATACCAAATGGTTAGGTTTAGTATCAGAAAATGCAACAGATACAAATTTTTCGATACTAAAAACATTTTTTTTTGTAGTGACTGTACAATGTTCATTTGAATAGCTTACTACTTTCTTTTATTAATTTAGTGATTCTTGGCAAAGCTATTACACGGCCTTAAATATTTCTTCTGCAATTTAGTGCTTTTTGATAGAGTTATTGCACAACCTTCCTTTCTTTTAGTGAATGTCCTTTTCATTTTTAATTAGATATTTACTCAATATAGATTCGCGCGTGCACAACACGCTCTGGTATAATTTTGAAAATGTAAGAAAGACATGTGTGTTTCCGAATCTCATGCATGATGTCTGATGTTGTTTTCTTAAATAATGTTAGTTTGTGTTGCAATTTAAAAAAAAAAAAAATTGGTCACAATCACATACGTGCGTGCACTGCACGCTCTACTATAATTTTGAAAAGGTAGAAAATGCATATTTATACGTAAGATAAATACAATCATTATTAACTCTTTCAAAAAAAAAAAGTGATGTTAGGTAAGATAAAAGCAATCAATAATGCTAACTTTTTGTTTAAAACCTTCATATATTTTGTAATAATCAACTTAAATCTTAGCACTTATTATTTGCAACCTTCATAGCCTGCCAATAATTTCTTTTATAAATTTAGTGTTCCCTAACAGAGCTGTTGCACAACATATCTCACCGAATGCTAAATTCTGTTTACTAAAATGTGGAACAATCTAAAAGTGAGGGAAGGCGTTCAAGATCTCACACGACACCAATCGCGTGCAATGTGTGTGATGAGGTTTTCTATGATAACATTGGCCTTGTATTGAACTTTCTTGAGTGTCATCACAAGTGTGAAAACTCAATCCATGGGCAAAACAACAAAGATCTAGCATCTTTGCAAGGTCGAAGCCTTTATCTTTGAGCTGGTCACCATCTCCTTCTGTGGAAAGGACATATGAAGCTCATCATACAATTAAATCTACATGATCTCCAATAGTGCATAACTGCTTTAGGGAGGTGCTTGATTTACTTCATATTCTTCTCCAAAACCAAACAAGCAAAAGACTGCATTTTCCAATATTTTCTCCAATTGGGCATTTATTCAGGTGAAAACATGCACTCATTAGAAGTACAACTTTAAATAATAAATCACTCACTACAAGTCTACTGATGGAATAACAATAACATAAAGCAAGTTCATGCATACATATGGAGCTACAACAACATAAAGAGCAAGTAAGGAGACTTTTAAAGTCTCAACGTCAAGTCGATCTCTTCAGCACTGTTGTTGCCCTCCTCCTTCTTCACCTCCTCACTATCAGTTAAGACAATCAGCATGGGCTCTTCGCGCTGATTGTTGTGGGGAATCCTAGGATTGGGAACACGAGCCTGTACAACATTCTGCTGCGCCACACTAAATTGAGCACCAACAGATGAGATCATTGGTGGCATGGAATTCAGCACATGCACAACAAAAGGATTAGCATCTGTTGGTGTAAGAACTAATGTTTCACAAGAAACGGGACAAGGGGAAGGCCTAAGGCAATCATTCATTATTGGAGATGGAGATGTCGTATGATGAGCTGCATATGTCCTCTCCACAAAAGGAAATGGTGATCGGCTCAAAGATAAAGGGCTTCGACCTCGCAAAGATGCTAGATCTCAGTCGTTTTGCCCAGGGGTTGAGTTTTCACATCTGTGATGACACTCAAGAAAGTGCAACACAAGGCTAATGTTATCATAGAAATGAAAAATAACAAAATAGCCCACCAGTATGTCTCGGCGTAAGCTAAATTCTGATTTAAAAAAACTCGAATCAACGTGAAAATCTAAGAATTAGGCAATTAAGATATTTCTGGCTCATCACAATTTGTTTAAATGATTGCAATATGTAGAAGGAAACAAAATGAGGAAATTAAATTAAATGATTTTTTTTTCAAACCTTTCTTCAATATAGATTCGCGCGTGCGCTCTAGTATATATACTTTTGAGAATGTTGAAAATGCTTATAGATAAAATAAGTACAACCAATGACAACTTTTAAAAAGAGTTATGTTATTAATTAAAATAAATGCAATTGATGCTAACTTTTCATTAAGCTCTTTTATTCAACTTTAGATTTTGTAATAAATACTTTAAATATGAGGCACTTACTATTTTTTGTAAGTGTAAATGTGCATATGAATAGTTTATCAATTACTTTTATAAATTTAATGTTTCTTGGTAGAGATATTAGACAATATTTAATTCTTCTATAAAATTAGTGTTTCTTGACCGAACTATTATAAAACCTTCAATATTAATTTCTTCTACCAAACCCCTCTTCTTTTTTTGATATTCAATATCCGCTATAAATTAATTTTATCTCTGTAGTTATTTTGCTTATTTTTGTATCAACTTAGAAATTTGGATTTTTATGCAAATTTTTTACAATATATATATTATGTCTCGGCATAACCTAAATTCTAGCTGATTTAAAAAAAAATGAATCAACATGAAAATAAAAAAGAGAAAATTAAATTAAATGAATTTTGTTTTACATTTATTTTTTCAAACCTTTCTTTAATAAAGATTCGTGCGTGCACTGCATGCTCTAGTATAATTTTGAAAATGTAAGAAATACATGTTTTTCCAATCGCATTCATGTTGTGAAACTACAGACGTGCGTATATAGCCTGTCAATTTCTCTTATAAATTTTGTGTTCCTTGGCAGAGCTATTGCACAACATGTCTCAGCGTATGCTAAATTATGTTTAATAAAATGTGGAACAATCTAAAAATCAGGGAAGACATTCAAGATATCACACAACACTAATCATGTGCATTGTGTGTGATGAGGTTTTCTATTATAAAGTTAGCCTTGTGTTGCACTTTCACGAGTGTCATCAAAGGTGTGAAAACTCAATCCCTGGGCAAAACAACGGAGAACTAGCATCTTTGCAAGGTCGAAGCCCTTTATCTTTGTGTCGGTCACCATCTCTTTATGTGGAGAGGACATATGCATCTTATCATACAACATCTGCATCTTCAATAGTGAATAACTGCCTTAGGCCTTCTCCTTAATTAGCTTGTTTCTTATGCAACACTAACACTAGTTTTTGCACAACAAGTGCTAATCCTTTTGGTGTGCATAATCTCATTTGTTGGTGCTCCATTTAGTGTGTCGCAAATTAATGATCATCCACCCACCCCATGTACTCCTAATTACCAAAAGACTTAATTGCACTAAACTCATCAAATTATCACTAATTTTGCATCTAAACTATAAAACTAATAATTTTTTTGCACTAATATATACAAACATAAATAAAATTTATAGTCCATAAATCACAAAACTTATTTTTAGGTCAATATTTTTTTCCGAATTTTAACATGAGTTGTGCTTGTGCTTTTTTTTCCAAAGGTGTTTATGTAAAAAATAAAATCAATTAGTTTGGGAATTGCGCTAAACCTACCAAATTATTAAAAATTGCACTTACAAAACCACTAAATTATCACTAAAGTTGCATTTTATTAGAAATTACTACCTATAATATTAAAGCTTATAAGAACTCAGGAAGCAATGGAGAAAAGAAGAAGATCAAGCCTAATTAAGGACTTATACGATGACATTTTAGCACAATGTTTTGTACTGGTGGAAGCCGAAAGAATTCTTGTTAGTTTACAAAATGACATTCCTCGTTTTGTAAAGCTCATGCTCCCATCAAACGTTGAAGGGGGTTTTTGGATGCATATACCGAGAATGTTCTGCAAACTCTATTTGCCCAATCATGATTCCACGACTGTGTTGGTGGATGAATTGGGAAAAGAGCATGAAACAACTTTCATACTGGCGAACTATGGCTTAAGTGGGGGTGGAGGACCTTTTCATTTTTGCACGATATTAAAAGATTACTACCTAAATATTCCATCTGTCCCACAATTGTTTGCACTTTTTCCTTATTCGCCCGTCCCACAATTGTTTGCACTACCCAAAAAGGAAAAATTTTCATAAACCCCACCCTCACAATATTCATATATTTACACAAAATGCCATTACTTTTACCCTCAATCCAATCATTCACTTTAGTTTATTCATAAAATTTTACAAAATTACCCCTCAACACTCCACTCATTACACCTTTTTCTTAGTTTGCGTACCCATAAAATGGTGCAAACAATCCTGGGATGGAGGGAGTATTCTATTATATTGTCTAATACATTTAAACTACAAAAATAAAATAAAAAATTATTTGAGGTTTGCACCTTTCTCAAGTCTTTCCTTAATACACATGCACATGTGGGATATAGATGCACTATAGGGACTAAGAAGAACCAAGAAAGTAACCCCAAGAAGTTGGCCTAGTGGTGTAAGCTTGAGACTTAGGAGTGTGCTTCTCTCTAGATCTCATGTTTACAGTATGTCTAGGCGTAAGCTAAATTCTGATTTCAAAAAACTTGAATCAACATGAAAATCAAAGAATTGGACGATTAAGATATATCTCGCTCATCACATTTTGTTTAAATGATTGTAATATGTAGAAGAAAAAAAAAAGAGAAAATTATATTAATTAAATGAATTTAGTTTTACCTTTTCTTTTCAAACATTTCTTCGATCGATACAAGTTCACGTGTGCAAAAAAGTAGAAAATACACACTTATATACTATAACATAAGTACAATCAATGACAACTTTTAAAAAGAGATTTGTTGTCAAGTAAAATAAATGTGCATATAAATAATATGTCAATTACTTTTATAAATGTAGTGTTTTTTTGGCAGAGATATTAGGCAACATTTAATTATTCTATAAAATTAGTGTTTCTTGACCAAACCATTACACAACCTTCAATATATATTTCTTCTACCAAATCCCCTCTTCATTTTTAGATATATCCTATATCTGCTATAAATTTTATCTCCATAGTTCTTTTGCTTATTTTTTTATCAACTTAAAATTTTGAATTTTTATGCAAATCTTTTACAAAATTTCGGCGTAAGTTAAATATTTGATTACCAAAATGTAGGAACAATATGAAAATCAAGGAAGATGAAAGACGTTCAAGATCTTGCTCTTCTCATAAACCCAGATACATAGGGAGAAAATCGTGAAGGAAGAGAAAAGAAGATGAGGGGAGAAAGGGCAGGTGGCTTTGGTGAGAAAGTGACTCGTTATGCATGAATTACCTACAACCTGAAGAATACCTGAAATCTCAAGATTATTCACACTTTATACATAGTGTAAAATATATATATCACAAAAAGGGAAATAACATTAAATATTTTGGTTTGCAAGTTTTATTCAATTCTTAACTCAATTCCCATTAGTTCGTGCACTAAATTTAATAGTATCAAAAAATATTTTTTTGATACCAAGAATGAACGTAGTATCATAAGATTTTTAGTTGATACCAAATGGTTAGATTTAGTATCAGAAAATGCAACAGATACACATTTTTCGATACTAAAAACTTTTTTTTTTGTAGTGATTGTACAATGTTCATCTAAATAGCCTACTAGTTTCTTTTATTAATTTAGGGATGCTTGGCAAAGCTATTACACGACCTTAAATATTTCTTCTGCAATTTAGTGCTTTTTGATAGAGTTATTGCACAACCTTCCTTTCTTTTAGTGAATGTCCTTTTCATTTTTAATTAGATATTTCCTCAATATAGATTCGCGCGTGCACTACACGCTCTGGTATAATTTTGAAAATGTAACAAAAGACATACGTGTTTCCCAATCTCATGCATGATGTGTGATGTTGTTTTCTTAAATAATGTTAGTTTGTGTTTCATTTTTAAAAAAAATAATAATAATTTGTCACAATCACATACGTACGTGCACTGCACGCTCTACTATAATTTTGAAAAGGTAGAAAATGCATATTCATACGTAAGATAAATACAATTATTATTAACTCTTTCAAAAAAAAAAGTGATGTTAGGTAAGATAAAAGCAATCAATGCTATCTTTTTATTTAAAACGTTCATATATTTTGTAATAAACAATTTAAATCTTATCACTTATTATTTGCAACCTTCATAGCCTGTCAATAATTTCTTTTATAAATTTAGTGTTCCCTAACAGAGCTATTGCACAACATATCTCAGCGAATGATAAATTATGTTTACTAAAATGTGGAACAATTTGAAAGTGAGGGAAGGCGTTCAAGATCTCACACGACACCAATCGCATGCAATGTGTGTGATGATGTTTTCTATGATAACATTGGCCTTGTATTTAAATTTCTTGAGTGTCATCACAGGTGTGAAAACTCAATCCCTGGGCAAAACAACTGAGATCTAGCCTCTTTGCAAGGTCGAAGCCTTTATCTTTGAGCTGGTGACCATCTCCTTCTATGGAAAGGACATATGCAGCTCATCAAACAATTACATCTACATGATCTCCAATAGTGCATAACTACTTTAGGGAGGTGCTCGATTTACTTCATATATATTCTTCTCCAAAACCAAACAAGCAAAACACTGCATTTTCCAATATTTTCTACAATTGGGCATTTATTAAGGTGAAAACATGAACTCATTAGAAGTACAACTTTAAATAATAAATCACTCACTACAAATCTACTGATGGAATAACAATAACATAAAGCAAGTTCATGCATGCATATGGAGCTACAACAACATAAAGAGCAAGTAATGAGACTTTTAAAGTCTCAACGTCAAGTCAATCTCTTCAGCGTTGTTGTTTCCCTCCCCCTTCTTCACCTCCTCACTATCAGTTAAGACAATCAGTATGGCCTCTTCGCGCTGATTGTTGTGGGGAATCTTAGGATTGGGAACACGAGCCTGTACAACATTCTACTGCGTCACACTGAATTGAGCACCAACAGATGAGATCATTGGTGGCATGAAATTCAGTACATACACAACAAAAGGATTAGCACTTGTTGGTGTAAGAACTAGTGTAAGAACTAGTGTTTCAGAAGAAACAGGACAAGGGGAAGGCCTAAGACAGTTATTCACTATTGGAGATGGAGATGTCGTATGATGAGCTGCATATGTCCTCTCCATAGAAGGAAATGGTGATCGGCTCAAAGATAAAAGGGCTTTGACCTCGCAAAGATGCTAGATCTCCGTCGTTTTGCCCAGGGGTTGAGTTTTCGCATTTGTGATGACACTCAAGAAAGTGCAACACAAGGCTAATGTTATCATAGAAAGGAAAAATAACAAAATAACCCACTAGTATATCTCGGCGTAAGCTAAATTCTGATTTAAAAAAGCTCGAATCAACGTGAAAATCTAAGAATTAGGCAATTAAGATATTTTTGGCTCATCACAATTTTTTTAAATGATTGCAATATATAGAAGGAAACAAAATGAGGAAATTAAATTAAATGATTTTTTTTTCAAACCTTTCTTTAATATAGATTCGCGCGTGCACTGCACGCTCTAGTATATATAATTTTGAGAATGTTGAAAATGCTTAAAGATAAAATATGTACAACCAATGACAACTTTTAAAAATAGTTATGTTGTTAAGTAAAATAAATGCAATTGATGCTAACTTTTCATTAAGCTCTTTCATTCAACTTTAGATTTTGTAATAAATACTTTAAATATGAGGCACTTACTATATTTTGTAAGTGTAAATGTGCATATGAATAGTCTATCAATTACTTTTATAAATTTAATGTTTCTTGGTAGAGATATTAGACAATATTTCTTCTACTAAACCCCCTCTTCTTTTTTTGATATTCAATATCCGCTATAAATTAATTTTATCTCTGTAGTTATTTTGCTTATTTTTGTATCAACTTAGAAATTTGGATTTTTATGCAAATTTTTTACAATATATATATTATGTCTCGGCATAACCTAAATTCTAGCTGATTTTAAAAAATTGAATCAACATGAAAATAAAAAAGAGGAAATTAAATTAAATGAATTTTGTTTTACATTTAGTTTTTCAAACCTTTCTTCAATAAAGATTCGCGCATGCACTGCCTTCTCTAGTATAATTTTGAAAATGTAAGAAATACATGTTTTCCCAATCGCGTTCATGGTGTGAAACTACAGACGTGCGTATATAGCCTGTCTGTTTCTCTTATAAATTTAGTGTTCCTTGGCAGAGCTATTGCACAACATGTCTAAGCGTATGCTAAATTCTGTTTAATAAAATGTGGAACAATCTAAAAATCAGGGAAGACTTCAAGATACCACACAACACTAATCATGTGCATTGTGTGTGATGAGGTTTTCAATTATAAAGTTAGTCTTGTGTTGCACTTTCACGAGTGTTATCAAAGGTGTGAAAACTCAATCTCTGGGCAAAACAACGGAGAACTAGCATCTTTGCAAGGTCGAAGCCCTTTATCTTTGAGTTGGTCACCATCTCTTTATGTGGAGAGGACATATGTAGCTCATCATACAACATCTGCATCTTCAATAGTAAATAATTGCCTTAGGCCTAGCCTTCTCCTTAGCTTGTTTCTTATGCAACACTAACACTAGTCTTTGCACAACATGTGTTAATCCTCTTGGTGTGCGTAATCTCATCTGTTGGTGCTCCATTTAGTGTGTCGCAAATTAATGATCATCCACCCACCCCATGTACTCCTAATTACCAAAAGACTTAATTGCACTAAACTCATCAAATTATCACTAAATTTGCACCTAAACTACGAAACTAATAACTTTTTCGCACTAATATATACAAACATAAATAAAATTTATAGTCCATAAATCACAAAACTTATTTTTAGGTCAATATTTTTTCCCGAATTTTAACATGAGTTGTGCTTGTGATTATTTTTTCAAAGGGGTTTATGTAAAAAAAATAAAATCAATTAGTTTGGGAATTGCGCTAAACCTACCAAATTATAAAAAATTGCACTTATAAAACCACTAAATTATCACTAAAGTTGCATTTTATTAGAAATTACTACCTATAATATTAAAGCTTATAAGAAATCAGGAAGCAATGGAGAAAAGAAGAAGATCAAGCCTAATTAAGGACTTATACGACGACATTTTAGCACAATGTTCTGTACTGGTGGAAGCCGAAAGAATTCTTGTTATTTTACAAAATGACATTCCTCGTTTTGTAAAGCTCATGCTCCCATCAAACGTTGAAGGGAGGTTTTGGATGCATATACCGAGAATGTTCTGCAAACTCTATTTGCCCAATCTTGATTCCACGATTATGTTGGTGGATGAATTGGGAAAAGACCATGAAACAACTTTCATACTCGCGAGCTATGGCTTAAGTGGGGGTTGAGGACTTTTTCATTTTTGCACGAGATTAAAAGATTACTACCTAAATATATTATTTTATTATATTGTCTAATACATTTAAACTACAAAAATAAAATAAAATATTATTTGAGTTTTGCACCTTTCTCAAGTCTTTCCTTAATACATGCACATGCACATGTGCGATATAGATGCACTATAGGGACTAAGAAGAACCAAGAAAGTAACCCCAAGAAGTTGACCTAGTGGTGTAAGTTTGAGACTTAGGAGTGTGCTTATCTCTAGATCTCATGTTTACAGTATGTCTAGGCGTAAGCTAAATTCTGATTTCAAAAAACTTGAATCAACATGAAAATCAAAGAATTAGACGATTAAGATATATCTCGTTCATCACATTTTGTTTAAATGATTGTAATATGTAGAAGGAAAAAAAAAAGAGGAAATTATATTAATTAAATGAATTTAGTTTTACCTTTTCTTTTTAAACCTTTAATTTCTTCAATACAAATTCACGCGTGCAAAAAAGTAGAAAATACACACTTATATACTATAAGATAAGTACAATCAATGACAACTTTTAAAAAGAGATTTGTTGTTAAGTAAAATAAATGTGCATATAAATAATATGTCAATTACTTTTATAAATGTAATGTTTTTTGGCAGAGATATTAGGCAACATTTAATTATTCTATAAAATTAGTGTTTCTTGACCAAACCATTACACAACCTTCAATATATATTTCTTCTACCAAATCCCCTCTTCATTTTTAGATATATTCTATATCTGCTATAAATTTTATCTCCATAATTCTTTTGCTTATTTTTGTATCAACTTAAAATTTTAAATTTTTATGCAAATCTTTTACAAAATTTCGTCGTCAGTTAAATATTTGATTACCAAAATGTAGAACAATATGAAAATCAAGGAAGACGAAAGACGTTCAAGATCTTGCTCTTCTCATAAACCCAGATACATAGGGAGAAAATCGTGAAAGAACTATCGTGAAGGAAGTGAAAAGATGATGAGGGGAGAAAGGGCAGGTTGCTTTGGTGAGAAAGTGACACGTTATACATGAATTACCTACAACCTGAAGAATACCTGAAATCTCAAGTTTATTCACACTTTATACATAGTGTAAAATATATATATCATAAAAAGGGAAATAACATTAAATATTTTGGTTTGCAAGTTTTATTCAAATCTTAACTCAATTCGCATTAGTTCGTGCACTAAATGCTTTAGTATAATTTTTTGAATGTCGCACTTAATATTTGTATGTACATTTGTTCATCTGAATAGCCTACCCGTTTCTTTTATTAATTTAGTGATTCATTGCAAAGCTATTACACAGCCTTAATTTCTTCTACAATTTAGTGCTTTTTGGTAGAGTTATTGCACAACCTTCCTTTCTTTTAGTGAATCCCCTATTCATTTTTAATTAGATCTTTTCTCAATATAGATTCGCGCGTGCACTACTCGCTCTAGTATAATTTTGAAAATGTAAGAAAGACATACATATTTCCCAATTGCATGCATGATGTATGATGTTGTTTTTTTAAATAGGGTTAATTGCAAAAAAAATCACGACCTTTACAGTTTTTGTCAATTACAACATATCTTTTTTTTCTTTGCAATTTGATACACCACCTTTTTAAATTTTGCAATTCAATACATCTGTCAATTTTCTATCAACAATTAAAATTATGATGTGATTGTCAGAGTTGTCGAGGTGCCACATAAATGTCCAAATGATGAATAATTTATTTTTAAAATTTTTAAAACGTTTTTAATTAAAAAGAATACTAAAAAAGTAATTTTAAACTAAAAAGAATACTAAAAAAAATTATTTTAAATTAAAAACAATACTAAAAAAATTGTTTAAAAAAAATCATAAACCAATTTAATTATTAGTATAATTTCTCCAAAAACTCAAAAGAATAATTAAGATCGCGTCCTTTAAATCACAGTCCAAAAAAAAATGTAAAATTTTGTATATTATTTTTATTTAAAAAAGTTTTTAAAATTAAAAAAAATACATTTTATTGATCACTCATGACATTTACGTGGACATTTGTGTAGAAATTTAATGCGGCTTCGGTGTATACATATGAATTGTGTTGCCGAAAAATAAAAACATGCATCGAATTGCAAAACTTAAAAAGGTGGTGTATCGAATTACAAAGAAAAAAAAAAGATGTGTTTGCAAAAAAATAATGTTAGTTTTGTGTTGCACTTTCTTTATAAAAAAATTGTTTTTGCCACAATCACATGCTTGCATGCACTGCACGCTCTACTATAATTTTTTAAAGGTAGAAAATGCATATTCACACGTAAGATAAATACAATCATTGTTAACTCTTTAAAAAAAAAAACTATTTTAGGTAAGATAGATACAATCAAGGTTAAATTTTTATTTAAAACCTTCTTCATAGATTTTGTAATAATCAATTTAAATCTTAACACTTATTATTTGCAACTACATATGTGCATCTTAATAAGCCTGCGAATAATTTATTTTATAAATTTAGTGTTCTCTGGCAGAGCTATATTGCACAACAAGTCTCAGCATATGCTAAATTCTGTTTAGTAAAATGTGGAACAATTTGAAACTGAGGGAAGGCGTTCAAGATCTCACACGACACCAATCGCATGCACCGTGTGTGATGAGGTTTTCTATGATAACATTGTCCTTGTATTCAACTTTCTTGAGTGTCATCACAGATGTGAAAACTCAATCCCTTGAAAAAATGGCAGAGAGCTAGCATCTTTGAGAGGTCGGAGTTCTTTATCTTTGAACTTGTCACCATCTCCTTTTGTGGAGAGGACCTATGCCGCTCATCATTCGACATCTCTAATTGAGAATAATTTTGATTTTGCACATTTTTTAAAATAATTTTACAGCAATTCACATGTGTGTGCGTGCACTGAACGCTTTAGTATAATTTTGGGAACTTAGAAAAGGCACAACCATAGGTGAGATAAATACAATCAATCTGCTTCCAGCCCGTAAAAAAAAAAAAGCCGATCGTGAAAAAAAATCACTGCCTGTCCAGCCACTTCGCCGCCCCCTATACATCCGTTCGTCGATCTCCTCCGCCGTCGTCCGTCTCCTGCACAGCCTCGTCCATCTTCTCTGCAACGTGTTCGCCCCCTTCGTCGCCAGCCATTCACACGCCCTCCCTGTTCACACCCACCTCCCTGTGCGACCATTTGCACCCCCCTCCGGTGTTCGCCTCCTCCTGGTAAGTTTAGTGATTAGGGTTTGGAAAAAAAAATGTATTAGACCATCCTCATTAGTGCCCTCCACCAAAATGTCACCAAAATGTCATAGGAAGTGGACAAATTTTATAATATTAAAATAATGGAAAGCTATTGACATCTGCGTGACTTGGGTTGGATGGCCAACCTAAGGTCATCAATTTAATAATATTAATTAATATGCCAAGTGTCACAATTTCATTGGTTGTTTGTAATTTTTTGTATGATATAATTAGATTTGTAGATATTGAAAATAATATGTATTAAATATATATATATATATATCAAAATTCGTAATTTTTTTTTCTCTATAAATAGAGTCCAATATCGAGCTATTTTGAAACACAAACTAAAATTCTCTTTTTTATCATCTAATATTTCTAGCTATTATGGATCCAAATTATCCCAATTTTTTTTCAAACTCTCAAAATTTTTCAAACTCTGAAGATTATCCAAATTTTCCAAACTCTCAAGATTATCCAAATTTTGGATCTTATTTTAATCCTTCTCTTTCAAATTCTGAGGAATTTTCAAACGCACAACACTCTCAATTTTCTCCGGATCTTAATCAAGATCCTATTTCTGAACAAGTCCAAACATCGCAAAATGTCTCCCGAAATTGTCTAGTCCACTTTATTGTATCAGATATCACATGCAATTGTCTAGTCCACATTGTCATGTTAGCGTTTCACATGCAATTGTCTTCATTATTACCGTTTCACATTGTCTTGTTAGCGTTTCACTTAAGCTTGTTACCGCTTCACATTGTCCTGTTAGCGTTTCACGTTGCCCTGTAACCGTTTCACGTTGCCCTGTTAGCGTTTCACATGACAATTTTGCTCTTTCACACTGTCCTATCAACATATCACATGCAATTGTCTAGTCCACTTTATTGTATTAGATATCACATGCAATTGTCTAGTCCACATTGTCATGTTAGCGTTTCACATGCAATTGTCTTCATTATTACCGTTTCACATTGTCTTGTTAGCGTTTCACTTAAGCTTGTATTTAAAAAATTGTTATTATTTTTGGGTTGGGTTGGATCAGTGTCATTGATGAAGTATGATAAAATGAAATTTGGGTTGGATTGTAAATTGTATAGGTGGATGAGAGAGAAATTAATATAATATTGAAGGGTTGGGTTGGGGGAATGTTACTAATGAGGATGGTCTTAGGATACAAAAAAAATAGGATTTTTACAGAATTCTGAAAAAAAAAAAGGAGAAAAAATCTGAAAGCATCGAGAAGAAAAAAGCCTAGGAAAAACAAATCACGCCGATGTGTAGAGAATTTCCCACAAAAACCGTTGTGAATTTGAAAAAAACACAAGAAAAATAAATTTGAGAAGTAGCAGTCCATGCAATATTTTTATTGAGTTTTTTCCCAGTTAAAAGTGTAAAACTCGTAAAACACGTAGTAGTATTTTAGATTATTTCATGCTAAAAGTGATGGACTAATCATAAATACAAGACAAAGTGGGATAGCTGAAGTGGTTAGAGCACCACTACCTAGGCCTTAGGTCTTGGGTTCGAGTTATAGGGAGGGGAAAAAAGGAATGGGTATTTAACTTCCATTAAAAAAAAAATCATAAAGACAAATTCTTCAATGGGCGCGGCTAAATGCATCCGGACTTACTATGAGTACACCCACGGGAAATATTTTTTGTCCCAAGGATGGTGCGAAAAGACGTTTTTACCCCTCCTGTACTTTTTTAAAAAAAAAACGCCGGATGAGTACACCCATTTATTCCATTTCACACCCGATTCATCATTTTACACCCGAATCATCCGGATCCCCACCATCACCACCAAAACAACAAAAATCTTAAAAATTCAAAATTTCAACAACAAAAATAAAATCTTAAATATGTTCGAAAATTTTACCAAAAAAAAGTTAAGATGTCCGAAATTTTACCAAAAAAACTCAATATTTTCGAAATAAATTTCAAAACAACTTAAATTTGTCCGAAAAAAAAATTGAACATCTTGTTCGAAATTTTTTCCAAAACAAACTCAAGTTGTTCGAAATTTTTTCCAAAACAAACACAATATGTTCGAATTTTTTTCCAAAACAAACTCAATATGTTCGAAAATAATTCCCGAACTACTAAAAACCCTAATTTTCCTAAATTTTCTAAAATTTTCAAAACCCTAATTTTTTGTTTTTTGGGATTGTAAAAATTGTCAAAAAAAAACTTACCTTCGGCGACGTGCGTGGGTGCCGGTGACGTGCGTGGGTGGCTGGGTGCGATGAAAGGGAGGGGTTGCGGCCGCGAACGGCTGCGAAGGGGAGGGGAAGGGGCTGCGGCCGCGAAGAGGGGGGAGAGGATGCGGCTGCAAAGGGGGGGAGAGGATGCAGCCGCAAAGGGGGGGGGAGAGGCTGCGTGCGCGGCGGAGCTGTTGCAGGTGGACGGCGATGTCTGCATGCGCGGATCTGGATCGACGGGGTTAGACGTGGCTCTGGACGAACGAGTTATGAGGCGGCGGAGCAATTAAAGGCGAAGCACCGTGCGGGGAAGGCCGGTCGGAGTGGGTGCCGGCGAAGCAGCGCAAGGCGGCGATTTGTGGGAGAGGGGGTGTTTGAATTGAGAAAGAGAGAATGAAGGTTTTAATTGAGAAGAGGGTCATTTTGGGTTTTCCACGTGGGTGTCCTCATCCGTTTTGTGTGTGTTCTCATCGCGTGGGTGTACTCATCCGTTTTGTGTGTGTTCTCATCGCGTGGGTGTACTCATAGTAAATTCGGGTGCCTTTAGCCGCGCCCTTCTTCAATACATAGTGCACCTATTAGAGCTGTTAAAACGGGCTAACATGGCGGGCCGGTCCATCATGCATTTTAACCCATAATTTTGCAGGTTTTGGTGGGCCGATCCACGGCGGGGTTGCGGGCTAGCCCACAGACTTTTTCATAATATATTTATTTTTTACTTTTTCACATTTATTATTGTAATAAATTTTAAACAATACATAAATAATTACTAAAAGTATTAAAATATAAAGTACAATAATTTTGGATAATCTTTAATTAAATCCACCATGTGAATAATTCTAATCTCTTACAATTAAAAAGTAAATCTCAAATAAGATTTTTTGTTTAATTGACAAATCAATCGAACTAAAATTTAAACCTTAATATTGTTTAAACCTTATTTTCAGAAGGGCAAAATCAATATACTCCCTCCGTCCGTCTATAAGCTTCACATTACTTTTTGGCACAGAGATTAAGAAAAGTGATTAAATAATAGATATAGTACAAGTGATGTGATTGGAAGAAGGAGAGAGATAGATAGAAAAAATAAGATATAAAATGAAGTGTAAGTAAAAGTACTTACCAAAAAGGGTATGCGAAGCTTATAGGCAGACGGACTAAAATGGTAAAATGGGAAGCTTATAGGCGGACGGAGGGAGTATAATATATATTCAACGAAAGTTTAATGGGCAAATCAACTCAACTATCAGTAACAAAAATATATAGTACTAATATTCAACGAAAGTTTAATGGGAAAATCAACCCAATTATTAGTAACAAATGTCAATTTGTGAATGCACATATCACCATATGCATACTATCTTAATCTACTCATGATAATTATGCATTTATAAGGAGAAAGTTAAAAAAGAGATTCAAATCTATATTAATTATCAAGTCTCTCTTTGAGTTATGTGAATAAATGAACGATATTCTCATTCTCAAATCTCATTTTTGTTTAGTACTGTACTCCCTTCATCCACCAAATGTAGTCTCATGGGGGTGGACACAAGTTTTAAGAAAAAAGTAGATAAAGTAGGTAAAGTAAAGGCATTATAGGGTATTGTGGGGTCCATTGTGAATAAAATAATTGTTTGTGAATAAAGTTGATGGGAAATTGAGTAATTAAGTGATGGTTGAGAGGTGATGGTTTTCATAATATTTTGTAATGTTATATCTTAATTTAAAGTTGAATTGAATCCATAAATTTCTAATATCATAGTTTTACTCACAGTCACAGTTTAATTTAATAAAAACGTGTTATTACTTCATTTAACCTTAAAAAGTAAAAAAATTAATTTAAAAAATAAAAAGCTTGCGGTTCAACCCGCCCCCCGTCCGCGGTTCAACCCGCCAAAATTCACAATCTAAACGGTCTAGTCCACACGGGACCTCATTTTAAACGGGCTTGTATAATTCAACCCAACCCACTTTTTTAATAGACGGACCGACCCAACGAGCCTAGCCCATTTTTACAGCTCTAGCACCTATACATTCTTCAATTTCAATTTTTAATTTTATAATTGACCACAGTTATTTACATTCCACTTTTGTTGACTTCATCCTCCAAATTATACTCCATAAACAATTGGCAACGGTTACTTACACTCCCGTTTTTATTGACTTCACCCCCAAATTATTATTTTAAAAATTACACCTAAAATTACTATAATCCCCTTCTATTAATTTAGACAAAATATAATACAATTAATCATAATTTATATATAAACAATTGGCCACGGTTATTTACACTTCCGCTTTCGTTAACTTTACCCCACAATTTTTTTTTAAAAATTACACCTAAAATTACTTTATTGCCCTTATATTAATTTAGACAAAATATAATACAATCAATCCTAATTTATATAGTCAAAATCTTATATACACTCGCGTATATATACACTCTTCAATTTCATTAAAAATTTGGGCCTAATTTACTTTTTTCGGTGCAGATAATTAATGGGTCGCATAAATCTAATGAAAGACCACGATTGTATGCACACAAAAAATTGAGGTGGACACCCACCAATATTTTTTACAAATCAATGATTTTGAGGTCTAGAAGAAAAAAAATACTTACATATCTGAATTTTGAGATTGAGAGATGTAGAAGAAAATTGACGACAGAGGTTATGGCAGCGAGACTTTGTGCGGCATCGAAGAAAGGTTGTGGCGGCGAGGATTTGAGCGACGACCGAGGAGGTTGGGAGAGGAGTGGGTGTCCCAAGCGACGTATTTTATTATTCACACTATATGGTTTGAGAGAACAAAGGGAGAATTATGGTTATGTAGAAGAAGGGTTTTTCCGATCTTTCATGGGGTGTGTCCTAATCGTACGGGGTGTGCGCTAAAATCTCGTGTGTGTGTATAATCGACTATTGATTACTGATTATTGATAATGATATTACTGATTACTGTTAAGGGTATTACTGATTACTATTCAAGGTATTACTGATAATTGTTTTTGGTATTACTGAATATAATAAGATAGTTGTAATTATTTGTTATTGTATAAATTGTTATTGATTAATGTTCATAGTATTATTGATTATTGTTCGTGGTATTACTAATAATTATTTTTGGTATTACTAAATATAATTAGATGTGTGAAATTATTTGTTATTGTATAAGATATTTCTAATTACTGGTAATGGTAATGGTATTACCAATTACTGTTTATGGTATTACTAGTTACTTATTTATTGTATTATCGACTATAATAAAATCATACCTATTATATTATTTTGTATTAAAATTTTAAAAAATACGCATAAAAAAATAGAAAAGAATGATAGGATTTTTTTTTTAAAAAAAGTAAAAGGGAAAAAAATGAAAAAATAAAAAGTTTGGAATAAAACCTGGAATTGGGAAGAAGAAAGGAAAAAAGGAGGGGGGAAAAATTAAAAAGAAAAATAATCGGGATTTGTGGCTAATTTTGATAGTTTTTTTTTTTCTAAAAATATGGGTGACTCGGTGGTGAATTTACGGTAACTTAGCAATGACTCAACTACAGATTGTAAATGTATAAATTATGGTTGATTATATTATATTTTGTGTAAATTAATAAAAGGAAAATATAGTCTTTTAAATGGAGTAATATTTTTTAAAAAGACAAAAACTTGTGTACGACTGTCACGCGGAATGAGATCCGTGAGACGATTTTTTTTACCTATTAATTTATAAGTTGGGCCTACTTAAATAAAGCACATTTCCTTGTAGGGATTGACTATTTACACCTCCATTTCGGAGAGATGCACTCCCTCGATTTATACACTCTCACAAAATCGGGCCACACCCCCTTTAATTGTCATAAATACCCCTCCATCCATAAAATTTCTATTACTACCCACCCCCAACCTTAATTTCCTCCTTCAAATCTTCCTCCTCTCATTCCCCCCAACCCTCACTTCACCCCACATCACCACTGCCCCGTCGTCGGCCGTCGGTGCCCCTCCACCGCCACGTCACTGGAGACGCTAGCCCCACCACCGTCCCTGCGGCCGTCACGCCCCGTCCCTCCCTCATTTTTTGTGATTTTTCCCCCAGCCTCTTGTCCGCCCGCTACCCCCGTCCACCACTTGCCATGGCCCTACCGCCCTCACCCAGGCGGCCAATCCACTACCCTGGGCCATCGCGGCCCCTCTCTCCCCCCATTTTTTTGTTCCCTCCTCCCCTTCCCGTTTATGTGAAAAATAAATAAATAATAAAAAAAATTGTTACTAGCGGCTGCCCCCTCCCTCCCCACCTTTTTTTTGTTCCCTCCTCTCCTCCCCCATTTCTGTATTAAAAAAAAAAACCGATGCTAGCGGCCGCCCCTTCCCTCTCTTCCACGGCGCCGGCCCACCCAGGTTTGTCCACCCCCTTGGTTGTTTCTACAATCCCCCCCCCCCCCATTTTTTTAAATTCGACCATGTAATGTCGATCAAATACACTCTCGTAAACAAATTGTTGTCGACGAAAGTGTATTTGGTCGACATTACATGGTCGAATTTAAAAAAAAACAATTGACCAATCATTTTCGACCATATTCACTTCCGTCGATAAATTGTTATCGATGGGAGTGTATATGGTCGACACTGGTTGGTCGAATTTTTTTTAAAAAAAAATTGTAATTTTTTTAAGTATATTTTAAAATTATTGGATTTTTTTTGGTTTGATAGTTGCCGAAAATGGTGTCAGCGGCGACCTAAAGTAGTAGTGGTTTAGATGAAAGGAATGACAATAGAAAATGTGTGTTCAGTAAAGGAGTGCATCTAGTACACTTTATTTTAGTAAAGGGTATTTTTTATTTTTTATCCTTTTATTTTATAGTAAACTTATAGAAAGTATGCATCTTTCCCAAATGGAATTGTAAATAGTCAAACCCTTCCTTGTATCATTCCAGATTTCCAGCCTAGCCCTTCCCTTCAAGTTGAGCGGCTCACGCAAGTGACGCAACGTTACCCATTACCCATGAAGGCCCATTAATCATAAATTTGCACTACAAGAAAACTGCAATTTAGCCGCGAAAAAAATTGTCGCTAATTCTAATATTTTCGTCGCTAACGTGAATTAGCGATGAAATAAATTTGTCGCAGGATTTGTTGCTATACACCCGTCGCTAACGTGTTTGTGACAAAAAAAATTAATTTTGTCGCTAATATTAGCGATGAAAATTTGAGTTTCATCGCAAAATATTAGCGACGAAAATATGAATTTCATCGCAAAATGTTTGCGAGGAAAATCAAACATTTGTCGCAAACACGTTAGCGACGGGTGTATAGCAACAAATCTTGCGACAAAATTATTTCATCGCTAACTCACATTAGCGACGAAAATATTAGAATTAACGACAAAATTTTTTCGTGTCTAAAATAATAATTTCTTACTTCGTTAATAATTTTTTGCGATAAATATTTTAATTTCATTGCAAATGTTAGCGATGAAACCCATATTTTTTGTCGCTAATATTTGGCTATGGATATCCGATTTTCGAATTGTTCTCTAAACCCACTTCCGCACTCGACCAACCCGACCCGCACCCAACCCAACCCGACCCAACCGCACCCACACCCAACCGACCTAACCGACCCACACCCGCACCCAACCCAACCGACCCACACCCAACCCAACCGACCCGCACCCAATCCGCATACCCCTCCCCATTTTATTTAAATGAGTATTTATTTGGTGTTTGTGGGAATCGATCCCGGGTGGATGGGCACCCAGCTATGGGTGTCCACCACTCGGGCAAACAACTCTTTAGTTCAGTTTTTAATATTAATTATATATGTATTTAATTGTTACTAATTTAGTTAATTTTACTCATTTAATTAATTTATTTCACATATATTAATTGATTAATTTTTAACTTGTAACAATTATATATATATATATATATATATTGTAATTTTTAAAACAATTTCAATTATAAAAAATCAATGTTACTTTAACAATTCCAAAAAAATAATAAATATTACATCCATTCATCATCATCTCATCTTTATATCCATTTTCATTTGCATCTTCATATTTATAAATATTTTTATAAACATTCAAACTAATTTATATAAGACACAAAATTTTGGAGAATTATTAAACATTTAAACCGATTTTCTTGATTTAATATGTATAGTTGAAGTAGTACTCTTCCCTCATCCTCAGTGGAAACAACAACAAATAATTAATGAAATCAAGAAAATAGAAAAATATAAAACAAAATATATATAATGAAATCAAGAAATTATACCCCAAAATAAATCAAACAAAAAACTTAATATGTCAAATTAATGAGTGTAAATGAAATTATATTGATCATATTATATTTCAAACATGATAGTGATAGAATCGTCTCTATTATTTCACACTATGCATGCACTCAAACTTTTTTCATTTATTATGTTTAAACGACAACCATTTTTAATTCATGAGAATTAAACATGAAAATTTATATTTTATCACTAAAATATTAGAGACGAAATAGAATTTTTATTATTGTTCTGATTATTAACAATAAAATATTATTTTCCTAATAAGGTGATGAAATATTTTAATTTTCTCGCAAATATTAAATCCACAAAATTAGTCATACAAATTTCAACTTTGTCGCTAAAATATTAGCGACGAAATATAATTTTCGTTGTTGTTCTGATTATTACCAACAAAATGAAGCAATTTGTTTCTAGTATAGCGATGAAATATTGTAATTTCATCGCAAAAATTAATTTCAATAAATTAGCCACGAAAATTTCTATTTCATCGCAAAATATTAGTGACGAAATATAATTTTCATTGTTGTTCTGATTATTAACAACAAAATGAAGCAATTTGTTGCTAATATATATAGCGATGAAATATATAAATTTTGTTGCAAAAATTAATTTCAAGAAATTAGCCACGAAATTTTTTATTTCATCGCAAAATATTAGCGACAAAATATAATTTTCATTGATGTTTTGATTATTAACAACAAAATGAAGCAATTTGTTGCTAATATAGCGATGAAATATATAAATTTTGTTGCAAAAATTAATTTCAAGTAATTAGCCACTAAAATTTCTATTTCATCGCAAAATATTAGCGACGAAATATAATTTTCATTGCTGTTTTGATTATTAACAACAGAATGAAGCAAAATGTTGCTAATGTAGCGATGAAATATATAAATTTTGTTGCAAAAATTAATTTCAAGAAATTAGCCACGAAAATTTCTATTTCATTGCAAAATATTAGCGACGAAATATAATTTTCATTGCTGTTTTGATTATTAACAACAAAATGAAGAAATTGTTGCTAATATAGCGATGAAATATATAAATTTTGTTGCAAATATTAAATCTAAAAATTTAGCGACGTAAATTTCTATTTCGTTTCAAAATATTAGTGACGAAATATAATTTTCATTGCTATTTTGATTATTAACAACGAAATGAAGCAATTTGTTGCTAATATAGCGATGAAATATATAATTTTTGTTGTAAATATTAAATCTAAGAATTTAGCGACGAAATTTTTTATTTCGTTGCTAAAAATTATTTTTAGCGATGAAATTTAGATTTGTCGCAAAATTTTCATCGCTATTCCCCCTGTTTCTTGTAGTGTTGTACTCCCTCTATCCAATAAAATTTTGCTCACTTCATTTTATATGTGTTTTTCAAAAAATCATATTTTAATTATAAAAAATATATGTGGGACAACAAGTAAAAAATATTGTTGGTAGATACTCAATCTTGTTAATAAAGTGAGGAATTATTTGTTTTGGTCCTATAAGTTTAAGACAATCCAAAATAAATCCTTTAAGTTTTAACTTTATAAAATATGTCATTTATGTTTCAATTTAGTCCTTTTTTTATTCAATTTTAATCCTTTATCTTTGAAAACAATTAAAATTAATTAAAATAATTAAAAAAAACTCAATGAATTAAACTTAATTAAATTTATTCAAATAACATTAGGCCTACAATCAATTTTTAATTGACAACGTATTTATATGGAACAAAATTTCATTTCAATATTTTTATTTTATTTTAGGGTACAAAACTTATATTTGTTGTGTGTTTTTATAACTTTTTCATTTTTTAGAATTATATATAGATCAATATATATTTTTTTAAATTTCAAATTTTACACTACTATTATTTGTACCCATATATTTATATAGACCAGATTAGTGAGTTATCGTGTCAAATCATCACTCAGGAAATTATAATTTAAAATAAATAATCTTATTAATATATTTAATTAAATTAAAGATAATACACATCTTTTCTTATTTAAATATATTTTCTGTATTTTTTATCTTCGATTTTTCCTGAAAAGCCTGCAAACACAAATAAAAATTTCCAAAAGAAAGTTCGATGATGATGATGGGCTTCGATTTTTCCTGAAAAACCTGTCAACACAAATAAAAATTTCCAAAAAAAAGTTCGATGATGATGATGTGCAAAGACGAAATGAATACCACAACTTATTTTGTTGATGAATAAAAGAATATGCCTTTTAAAATTATAAACAAATCAATTTTATTTTTTAAATTTCAAAATTTACAGTGTATTATTATTTGGTTGAAATGAAGTTTTGATTTATAAATACGTTGTCAATTTAAAATGTACGTCAAGCCTAATTTTATTTGAATAAATTTAAGGGTTTTCAAAGATAAAGGATTGAAATTGGATAAAAAAGGACTGAATTAAAACTTAAAGGACGTATTTTGTAAAGTTGAAACTTAAAGGATTTATTTTGGAATATTCTAAACTTACAGGACCAAAAAAAAAAATTCCTCAAAAATTTATTGTTTTTCTTTGTGGAATACTCAAAAGTTAACTATTTAAATAGAATAAACGTATACTTTGTGGACCCAAAAATTGGTCTGAGCAAAATTTTACAAGACGGAGGGAGTAGTTTTTTTCCTTTTTTTTTTAACGTAAATTTATTGTTTTTCTTTAATAGACTGATTAAAACTTATTTTTTTATTAAAAATATTAATTAAAAAAATGATACATACCATTTACCTACCAATGATAGGTGAACTTTTTATGACCAAGTCTTGTGTAGGCATAGTTATTTTAGTTCTTTACTAATTACATTAACTTTAATTTTTACTGATAAAAAAAAATTACATTAACCTTTTAAGTTAATGGTCATTTTTACTTGAAAGAATATATGTTATTAAAAATGATAAAAATTTAGTTAAAAAGTGATAATATTTTTATTAAAAGTGACTGTAGGTCCCAAGTTGAGTTTAATAACGAGTAAGCTAGTGAAAATGTCTAGAGGGGGGTGAATAGACTTTTCAAAAATCTTTCGATATATCAAAGTACAATGCGGAAATCAGAATATACCAATGAGCCCAATTCTAGTTTATACTCAACTTATTTCGAGAACTCTGATCTATGTATACTCAACTAGTCTTGTTCAGATATGTAATTCAATTAATCAAACAGTTAATCAATTAAACAACAAACAAAACAGTAAAGTAAATCAAACATAAGATTTATAGTGGTTCGACAACTTGTCTACATCCACTCTCACAAACCCAGTTGTGATATTCTTATTAACTCGTCCAATGGAATAATGTGTTCTTGTAGCTTTATGTCCCAAGAAATAAGACTTAGATCTTCTCGAAAACACTATCAAGTGCCTCTTTGATCTAACTAGCTATTTTACAGGTAACTAGCAGCTTGATAACAAAATCAAAAAGTAAACTTCTCTGTCTTCAGTAGTAGCCTTCTTGTTCTTCACGTCTTCTGGCTTCTTTCTGAACTTCAATCTCTGAGAGTATTTGCTTTACTTGAATGTAGAATATCAATGCTTCAGTAGTTTTTCAGTAGTCTCTAATGAATAAATACCTCACGGTATTTATAAGCTTCCAATTCAAGAACTTTCAGTTGTGTAACCAACTTTTCTTGAAAACTAACTGATAACCGATTCTTCTTATCCATCCACGCGTTTCTTCAGTTAATTAGTTATTTCTAACTAACTCTTTAGTCTTTATCTTCATACGTGCTTTTGTAACTAACTCATTAGGTCTTCTCGTCTTGTCTTGTAGTCTCGCACACCTGTCTTGTTTTCCAGTAGTAGACTTCGTCTTCTACTTGTCTTGTGCAGTAGACTTCTTCTTCAAATTTCATCAAGAACTAATCTAGTCCTATTATCTAATCCTAACAAGACTATTACATTACATTAAGCTTTATAACATAGCTTAGTCAACTTAAGAATCTATACATCAAATATAAATCGTAAAACATGAGCTTCTATACATCTTTAAATAGCCCAGTAACAAACTAAACATTATGATTAATAACACATATGAAGTACTTATAATTCGTACTTATCTTTTAATAATACTTGTCTTTTATGTGAACTCTACTGGTCTGTTCAAGATGACTTTTTCTTAACTAGACTAGATCAGTCAACACTTAGAAAATATTCAAACTACTTTTGGCTTATCAAAACTTCATCTTTTATCTTTTTAATCACCAATTAGGATTTGTTCTAGGATTCATATCCCAACAGTGACTATCACTTTTTACTTAAACATTGTCTTTTTTATATAAACTTTGTCACTTTTCAAATCTAAGTTAATAAAATGGGAAAGAGGGTAAAAGTAATGTCATTTTATGTAAATATGTGAATATTTTAAGGGTGAGATTTATTAGAGAGTTTTCTTTTATGGGTATACAAACAATTATGAGACAGACAAATAAAGTAAGTGTACAAACAATTGTGGAACGGATGGAGTATAATTATTAATTAATGGTATTAGTTTTCAGAGTTAATTGTAATCATTTTTTACTTAATATAATTATTCCTATTCAAGAAGTGACAAAAGTGATGATAATTTTTACAATTAAAAAATATTATTATTAAAAAAAGTGATACAAGAATAATTATAATTTAAGTAATAATTATCACTTTTTTTCTTAGGATAATTGTCCATCCTCACACTTAAAAGAATATTATTATTTAAAAAGTGATAAAAATTTAGTTAAAAAGTGATAATATTTTTGTTAAAAGTGATTATCACTTTTTATTTAAACATTATCACTTTTTAAATCTAAGTTAATAAATTAAAGGAGATTATATGTTACAGGATATGATTATTAATGAATGAGATTATATGTTAGTGACCATTAGTATATTTACTAATTGTTTTAATTTTGAGTTAATTGTTGTCACTTTTTAATTGATAAAATTATTAATATTTAAAAAAAAATTATTAATATTTTTAAAAAGTGATAATGTTCAAATTAAAAGTGATAAATATAAATAAATGGTGATATTTAATTAATAAGATATCAGTTCAATTAATAATTACATAAAATATTATTTCTATTTTATTTTTAATAAAAATATTTACTTTACCTTATTTTATTTTTCTAGAAGAACTATACTTGTCCTTACAAAAAATATAACTACATTTTATACTTTATTTTATGGGTGGACTATTTACACCTCCATTTCGGTTTAGAACACTTTTTCTATCAGTTAAATAATATAATAATAATAATGTAAAAAATCAAAAATACTCTTTAAGTCATATTACACCACTAAATGCACCCCTCCTTCACCTTTAAACCCTAAACCTAAGTTTTACCCAGCCGCCGCCGCCGCCACCAACCAACAACAAAATATCACCATACACAACAAACAAACAAAAAAAAATTCAAAACTTAGAAAAATTACAATTTTTTTTAAAAAAAATTTCGACAAACCAGTGTCGACGAGAGTGAATATGGTTGACACTGATTTGTCGACGACGGTGTATATGGTTGACCTAAGTTTGGTCGAATTTTTTTTTAAATCTTAAAAAAATCGACAGTGTAATGTCGAACATATAAACTCTCGTCGATACCCTGTGTCGACGAGAGTGAATATGGTCGACATTTGTAGGTCGAAAAAAAAAATTGAAAATTTTTGACAACTTTAGGTCGACCAAAATACACACTCGTCGACAAATTGTTGTCGACGAGTGTGTATTTTGGTCGACCTAAAGTGGTCGAAATATAAAAAAAAATAAAAAATCAAACCTAGGGGAGGCCACCGGTGGAGCTGCCGCCGCCAGATCGGGTTTGGGAGGGCGGCGTCTTGCGTGGGGAGGCCAACGGTGGTGTATTGGGTGGGTGGCCGTCGGCGGAGAGGGAGTTGGGGCGACGGAAAAAAAAAGAAAAAAAGAGGAGAAGTGCGGTGGCAGGCGGCCGCGACGCTAGACGGGTGGGGGTGGCGGTCGCGTCCGCAGCGCTGCTTCTGTTTTTTTTTTTAACAGAGGAGGGGAGAGCGGCAGGGGATGGCAGCGGCAGGGCAGTAGTGAGGTGGGGCAGGAGAGGCGGTGGGAGGTGGAGCTGGCACATGCGACGGCTGGAATGGAAGGGAAGGGTGGGGAAGGTGGAAGGGGAAAGAGAATTGAAGGGGAAAGAGAAAGAGAGAAATTAGGGTTGGAGGGAGTGTGTGTTTGGTAAATGGTTTTTTTTAGATAAAAGGGTATTTAAAATAATTTAAGGGGGTGCATCCATCCTGGCATATTTCAGGGTATGTGCATCAATCGGGGGAGTGTTCTAAATCGAAATGGAGGTGTAAATAGTCAGACCCTAATTTTATTTGATCTTTTAATTTATAAAAAAATACTAATCTTTTTTTAATAATCACATTGGGGGCAGTGGGCTGTTAACCCAAATGTTGGTGTGGCCGTGTGGGCCTGACGCATGAAACTGTAGTGGCTTTTTGAAATGCAGATGGCATTTATGTGTTTGTAGATTGGTGGGTCAAAATAAGGCTCGTCCCACGAAATGAGATTCGAGACGGTCTCACAAAAGACTAGCTCTTTTTAAAAACATATTTTAGGAGTGAACTCATAAAATATAAAATAAGAGGGTGGAGATAACTGTGATAAAAAGAAATGATTTAGGATGATTTCATAAAATGAACAGGTGCAGAAAATTGTGGCATAAAGAAATGATTTAGGAGTTAACTCATAAAATGATCGGGAGCAGATAACAATAGTAAAAATAAGGGTAAATAATTAATAAGACCATTTCACTCCTAGTTTTGTCTAATAAAACCTACAACATAATTTCTTGTCTAATAGCATCAAATTAAAATTTTTGAGACGTTTATACCCTTCCATTGCTTTCAAACAAATCGGATATTTAATAGGAATTCAAAAGTCAATTAAATACCATAATTATCCGATTAAGAGAGAATTTCGAAAAACGAGAAGTTTCAGCACCTTCCAAAGGTTTAAAATTTTCCTAAAAAGTAGGTAGGCACATTAATTGGTTTCACTTACTTCAGCTTCAAGAATTCTGCACTGTGCATTAAGTTCAAGTGATTGTTTCATCCTTCCATTTTCCGGCGACGAGGAGGACGATTAACCGAATAAGGTATGGGATCATCTGCATGTTTTATGTTAATGGTTTTGTGGTGAATAATGTTTCGTAAATAGTTATAATCAAACCCGAGTTAGAAGTATTTGTTGTAGACGATACTCGAAAAGATGGATTTCATAGTGGGTAAACTGCATGTGTTGTTTGGTAGGGTTTATGTGCAAAATTTTCAGTTAAAAAGTGCATAACATTAACTTACGAAGGATATAACCCATGTTTTATTAAATGATTTTGGTGATAGAAACAATGAAATTCATTTTTTTGTGGAAAAAGAACAGAATTTGTTTGGGCTGCTGAGATATATGAAATAATGGGTGATTTTTTTACAAATATGTGTACTATGGACTGAATATTTTGTAGTATTATTTTAGTGAAGTAGGAGTATGAATTAAACAGTGCATAGAAGCATTAGATGTTTTGCCTCAGTGTACTTACACAGGTATGTATTATTTTATTTGTAAAGATGGCAAGAAGTAGAAAACCAGCTGATCGTTTGGGTGAAGGATCAAGCAGGGGGAGTGGGAAACAAAAGAAAGTTGTTGATGACAGCGTACGGCGTGTAGAAACAAGAGGTAATTTAACAACTTACAAATTTTAGTAGCTTAAGAAAGAGATGATGATGATATTTGGAAACAGTGATTCAGATCCAATTACTATTCCTATTTATTAACAGGATCTTCGGAAAAGCGTAGGAGGGAAGAAAAGAAAGAAGAAAAGCGTAAAGGTTTATGTACAATGTCACTGCATTTGTGTTAGTGTAATTTGTCTAGTTTTGTGATTTCGTTGCTTATGTAAAATCAATCTTCTGCAGACAAACTTCTGTCAAGGGGTTCTCATGTAATATCAAATTCAGGTTATGCAAAAATGATATGCAATTAAACAGATTGTATTACTAGTAGTAGTTTTTACAACTTGCTTATCACAATATGCAATCAATTGTTAGCAGACAAACTTCTTAATACTCACAATATTTTTCTTGAATGTATAGATTTTGAGAGTGATGGTGGCAGTAAACATAGGAGAAGAAAAGATAGCTCGTCTGAATCGGAAGGTAATTGATAAACATTGGATTTTATAATAGTAACACTGAATTATATTTTGTTTGTTTCTTAAAAGATTAAGATATATACAGTTATTTATAAAGTTTCTTAATTTACACATACGGTTTCCTGTAGTAATACAATAAGTGTGTTTGAATGTGCAGAAACTGATACAGAGAGCTATGAAAGGGTTCGAAAGCATGCGAGGAAGGAAAAACAGGTCCAAGCAATAGAGCCTCAAAACTGTTTTGGTAATACTGCAGAACAAATACAGTTGCAGAGTATGATATGCATATAAAGTCATTTTTTATATAAAAACATATTTCCTGTTTCAGCTGGAGTAGAAGTCGACTTCAGCGAGACCTATTATAGGTCAAATCTGAGGACAACTATCAAAGATTTGAAGGGAATTCAATTCACCGAGCAGCATATAGTACATCTGAAGAAAACTCCATTCTGGCTTCTGTTCAACTCTGTTTGCCTCAATGTTAGTCCCTCATTAAAGAAGAGATGTCTGAAATTCGAGAGTGACATCGTTGAGATTGTTAGAAGGTTTGACTTTGAGACAAAAAGTTTTGTAATCGGAGGAACTAGGGTAGCCTTATCGAAGCATGATGCAGAACTTATTTTTAGAATTAGTTGTGGAGTAGATGACATCAGGCAACGAGTGGATGATTACCAGCATCCTGCATGGGTAATGCGATGTTTTGGCAATGATATACGAGCAAAACCAAGACAATATCAGTCTTTGTATAAACTTCCGGTCCTATTAAAGTTGAAGGAGGTTGTGAGATTGCAGTACGATGAATCGTGTCGCGATGTGGCAAGATTAGTTTGTTGTTATATGCTGGTTGCTCTTCTATGTCCAGTTCGGAGCTCAGCTGTACCTTGGCATTTGACACATTACCTTGAGAACTTCTCAGACATTTGCAGATACGACTGGAGTACTTTTATAGTTGACCGATTGAAGAGTCAACTTAAGAGAAGCAAGCAGTTGAAGTCCGGTGGTTGTGCTATGTTGTTGCCGGTACATTTATTGCAATTATTCATTTTCAATACTTTAGACAATGTTTAACTTATTTAAATTTTTTTAGTTCTGGTTATGCGAGCATACAAGGATTGTTAAACCAATCAATCCATCTACATTTCCTCGTTTCCTCAAATGGGATACAAATAAAGTGCATGTTGCAATCTTAACTGATAAACTGACTCGCAAAACAAAGGTTAGTATTTGTTAAACATAGCTTATTCTTTATTGTACATTATCATTGTATACTTAAGTTGTGCCTATATTTTTTTGGAATATAGGTTTTCACAGAAGAACCTAAACCTACAACTGATGAAAAGGAGCAGCTTTCAGAAGTTCGTCGTTTCAGATGCGCAGAAACAAGCTCAAGGTTAGGAGGAAGTGGAACGCCTGCAACAGATGGGAAGGTGTCATCAGGTAGTGATACTGGGGGGAATGAAATGCAGACAGAGTTAAATGTTGGTGCAAGGCAGAGTGGTATTTTCCAGGGTTCATCAACAAAATTGTTCGAGGTTGGGTCCAGTTCAAAATCAAAGGAGAGTTTCACGGTTGAATGCCCAACGTTCGATATTGGATTTGACAAAGATTTACCTGCTGGGGTGGACTTAATCGACAGTGAGGATCCAGTTTTGAAAGTTTGTAAGGAAGTTAATCATGAAGCTGCTGGGATGGACTTAATCGACAGTGAGAATGCGGGTGTGGATGGCAATGTGAAGGATAAGGCTGCAAATAATGGTGTTGTGAACATGAATTCCAATGAGGCGAGGAAGTCACCTGTCATTGAGGTTAATCAGTCTAAATTGCTTGATAATTATTTGTCTCAAATAGGAATTCTGCAGAAACAGATTCTAGATGTGAGGGTACATTGTGATAAAGAATTGATGGAAAATGATGGAGAAATTATTAAGTTGAGGACAGAAAAGGATGAGTATGCCAAAAGGATTGAAGAATCTGCTTCTGAGTTGATTAATATGAGAAAGAAGCTTGAAGATGAGAGTGCAAAGTTTGATCACCAGATGAAAACTAAAGACGAAGTCATCATAGGTCTGAAAGCTGAAAATCAGCAATTGAGCAAGAATCTAGAAGTCACTTCTGAATTGTGTTCGAAATCATTGATTGAAGATGATATTATTCAAGCTAACATTGACAATTATGCAGAGCAAGATACCGATGAACAATTTGTTGATAAGGGAAAGATAGTTGTTGATTTGAATGATGAAATATTAGAGGCTTGCGAGAAGACACCTACACGTGTAGTGCAGAAGAGGAACAAGTGGCCATCTGCAAGTTCATTAGTGAATAGGATTAAGGGAAGAACCATAACTGATGACAGGAAAGCTATAACAGTATCCCCTCAACCCCCTACGAAAGAACTTGCTTTTGTCCATGAAATCAATGATTCCGATGATGATGCGTCGAAGAATTTAGTGGTGGATAACAAACCAAAAGGAGTTGTTAAGTACCCTTTCAACAATAAATTGGCAGCTGTTAGGAAGTCTTCTGCATATGTTAGAGAACAGATATTCTCAGAGCTAAAGAATAATGGTCCACAGTAAGTAAAGAGTACTTAGTGCCTACTTCTTTTATAATTATTTATATTTATATCTGATGCTTTTTCCTGATTTTGTCTATATATATTGTATTGATAAAGTTCTGCATATGACAGTTGCATTGTTTGGCACGCTGATATACCACTAGCCAACATTTCGGTACAGATGTTGTTCTAAACAATGGAAGAATTACTAGTCAGGTAAACATTTTGCATGACTCTATCGTACTACAGGATACAGTATATACATTTTTAAGTTTGTTTGTACTTTTATATGATAATATTTTGCATAATTATAGGTGATCAATGCATGGGCTGATATGTTACGATCTGTTCTTTTCACAACGAGGCCAGAGTCTAGACGTGTGAGGGTGTTTACTGCTACATGCTGGGTATTCTGCAAAATACTTTTACTGGTTTATGAATATAATCGTTTTGTAAGAGTAATTTAAATATTATCTATAAGTTTATTGTTATAATTTATTTTGTAGGCAATGATTACAAATCGTAGTGTTTCCAAGCAGAAGTCTTTCTACTCCCTGGTAGAAAAGGTGATTGAGGACAGCTTAGATAAAAGCATCTTTTTATTCCCAATCAATGTAAGTGAAATGGGTTCATCAAGTGGTTCAAAAGTTGTTGACCACTGGACACTGTTAAAACTTGATGTGACAACAAGGGAATGGACATTTTATAACTCTCTTCCGCCAAGAACAAAAGCTCATGAAGATACATGCATGACAGAGTCATTAAATGTTGTAAGTTTTTCGAATGTTAGTTTTTTTCCTGAATTGTGTAGTTGATGGCATTGTATTTAGCATTTTAATAATATTTTCTGTTTGTTTGTTTATTGTTGTCAAATTATTATAGGTGAAGTTTATAGATGCAAGATTGGTCAGTTTGTTTAAAGCAAAGCAGCATAATCATCCCTTTCTGAAAATGTCATTGAAATACCCAACTCCAGCTGAGAGTTGGAGACAGGGATCTGATTCGTTGGACTGCGGTGTGATTGTTTGCAAGGAGATAGAATGTATTTATAAGGGTGAAGAGCCGCAATCGGGTGAATTCGGGAAACTGGCAGCAAGCACGATGCGAGCAAGAATCGTTGAATCGTTTGTTGATCCGATGCATATGACTTTTGAATAAGTATATATGTGGAAGTCTAGACAATTCAAGCTTTGCTACACATTACCGTACTTAGTTTAGTTAAATTATGGTTGTCATTTTGTTTTTGTTGGATGAAGACTAAGTAGTTGTTTTGGAAAAACAAGTTGAACTATTAGCCATTCACATTACTCATGAGTTGGCATTTTTATTTTAAAATATGATGTTTTGGAAAAACAAGTTGAACTATTAGCCAATCACATTACTCATGAGTTGGCATTTTTGTTTTGAAACATGAGATGATGTGTTGGATTTTTTTTTTTTTTGTTATTAATTGATGTAGTCTACATGGTCAATCTGCATAATTTTGATGTTGGGAAAAATACATGATTGTCTTTTTTTTAAACATGATGAATGGTCATTTATTTCATACTAATATGTGAATTTTGCCTACTGATTTGCAAATGCATACAAATTTAATGTGCAAAATTGGTAGCAGGTGCACGAACAAAATCACTTTCAATGGTATAAGACAAAATGAACATTGGTTAGCTGATACACAAACAAAAATCAGTAGTGATACAACCGAATGGAATATATGTATGTTTTGGTACATATACCTATAAACGATTGTGATATGCACATTGAATTCATATTTGACAATATGAGTACGAAGTTAAGTAGTTGTATTGCAAAAAAAAAAGGCTAAGCAAAATACATACTGCATATTCAGGTACAATCACCATAAGAACTACAAAAGGAAATACTTAATAAAAGATGAATAGATTAAAATGCTACAAAAACTACATAAACTACTATCATCTAAACTATATGGCTAAATTACGGTGAGGTGATACGAGAGTGTCCATGTACTTGTAGGATTTTGCACAACCTGCCCACGATTCAATCTCATGCATCCTTCGAAAGTTCCTTGTAAGAATGTCATAAGAGAAAAACGTACCATAATGCTTAACACTAAACATTATTTGTGTCCTTGCAAGGTTCAAGAAACATATTGGCTCGAGTGCAAAATCGTCTGGCAATCTTTCTTCCCTGAATATCGTAAAAGTTGACCAAGTTCTAACATCATTCGAATAACTTAGAATATGCACTTCAATAAAAAATCTACTGACACCAGACTCATCCACAGATAGCCGATAAGCATATACAGCAAGGTTATTGTCGTCAAGCCCCTCCATCTTACAAGTCCATGGCTGAAGTATAAAGGCAGGCACATCAAACTGGTCGTAGACACGGGCATTGAAATCAAAAGTTACAATCGCATGTTCATTGTGTGATCTAACTTTCCAATGAAAAAGGCCTCCAATATAAAATGAGTTTTCGGAAGGAGGAAATTGACTTGGAAACTGAGGACACGAACACCAGGAGTTCATATTTCTAGAGTACAACATAACTGAATAGAGGCTCCCTTCTAATTGCAAAAAACAGGAAACTCACATAACCAAAAAATCGTCATGCAGAACATCATAGCCAAGACCAAAATAAGCACTTTCTTTTGATAAAAAAAGTCTTAGGTTTTGTGGAACGGGAGGCAAAATGAGGTTTTGATTAGTACAAGGGTTAAGCAGAATATATTCATCAGCAGTGGTGCAAATCAAAACTAACCCATTGTACGAACCGAGAAACTCAAAATTATCTGAATTATCTCTAATAAATCGCCTCGTTCCAGTCTGACCATATCCGTCAGGCAAGTAACAAACTAGAGGATCAGAAACATGATTCTTGTGTATGAAAGAGTACTTATGCTCACTCTTGACCCGATCAAGATGAGAATCGACAAAATGTTTGGAAGATATCAGATGATTCCAATGTCTGTCGATGCACTTCAATCGCCCAAGGGGTTTAGGATTTAATGAGTGCAGAAATTGGTCTCTGATATCGGAAGGGATGAACGTAGGGTTGACATGGTTGTCCATTTTTTACAGGTGATTGCTGGAAAGGTTATTTGAAGATATGTTTTGTGTAACTTAATGAAGACGATTTAGAGTGATAATGAAGATGTTTGATTTCGATCTCTACCAATAAATAGAATCTGAAAAGACACTACGTTTAATTAAAAGCCTTTCAACTTCCATGATTTGATTGAATGTGTCTATTCTTATTTCAATGGAAGCGGTTCACGATGTAGTAAACATTAAAGACAGTTGATACATTTTATAGGAATAATATCCCGCCAAATATATATGTATACTTTAGTTCAAAATAAAAAAAATGGTTTTATTTATTTTAGTTTTTTTTTGTAAATTTATACGACATTAACTGATGTATAATGTATTATTTTTCTTATTTGATTTAATTTTAGAGTGCATATACAATCATCATAATGATAAATAATTGTTCAGTAAAGAAATAAAATGACTTCTATAAAACAAAATGACAACTACTACAAATTATAGATAAATAAGACTAATAAAAATGATATATAAAAAAAATATCCAACTATGTTTATATAACTAACAAGCAACTGGAGATACAAGACTCTGAATATACTTAAATGCATGTTGAACCCCATATGTCATTTCATATTCTTCGGAGAGCTGAAACGTCTTGGAAATAGTATCATAGCAATAGTAGTCTCCCCATGGTTGAACGATGAAGAGTATTTTCGTTCTATCTACATTCAAGAAGGATATTGGACATATATGATATTTGTTTGGTACTAGAGTTTTTGTTAAAATCGTAATAGTTGTCCATGTAGGACCTTCTTTTGCGTAGTGGAGGATATGCATCTGAAAGAAAAATTTACTATAATTAAAAATGACCTTCCACTTCGCTCAAACGACTACAGTAGACTGCAATTGAATTGTCATCCAACCCCTGGACTTGTAAGTTCCATGTGTGATACTTAAACTTTGGAATTTTAATCAATGAATAAATACAACTCTCTATATCAAAGGTGGCCAATTTATAAACACCACGGCCAAAACTTAAGTTCCAATGGAAGAGATTACCGACAAAAAAAGCATTTGCACATGGATAAGTATCAAAAGGGAACGAAGAAAGTTTTGACCACGAGTTAGAATTACGTGAGAAAATAGTAACCTCGGTCAGTCCACCAGTTTCTGCCCCAAAGATATGCAATTCTCATTATGATGTAATCATTCGAATTTTTAACATAACCAGACCCAAAATAAACCCAAGCTACATCGTGACCCTTGGGAAATGATATGGGTAGATTTGGAACAATTATATATTTTTTCGTAGTGGGGTTTTTAATAGTATATTGGTCTTTAGTATTGCAGAATAATACTAGACCATTATAACTACCCAATACCT
Source organism: Galeopsis tetrahit (assembly GCA_963675135.1). Classification (NCBI taxonomy): domain Eukaryota; kingdom Viridiplantae; phylum Streptophyta; class Magnoliopsida; order Lamiales; family Lamiaceae; genus Galeopsis; species Galeopsis tetrahit. The sequence continues at coordinate 28,028,276 of OY776125.1, read as the reverse complement.
CGGATTCTTCGCAATTCCTTGGTATTTGCCTATAAACGATGTTGTCACCCTTCCAGAGTTTTAATTCATAGGATATTGGTGGACTAGTAACATGGTATTTATGTATCAATGAGAAATTATTACCTGCTTTCATATTGAACAAATGTGCTTCAACAAACCACTGAGAAGATATTACTGAGTTCCATATCCTATATATACATTTATATTTAGCTAGAACTTGTGGAAGAAGGAACAATAGAAAAGATATAGTAATTTCATCGGGAAGAGTTTCTATCATTTTAGAATTCTCCATTTTGGTGGGGTGTATTTTTTTGAACTCGGATATAGGTTGTTAGAAGGATTGGAGAGATATTAAAGGATGACCTAATTTATAGATTGTGAATGATAATTAGTGGAGGGGAAACGTTTTCAAGATCATGGACACGTACATGGTGGACATAATGTGTAGCGGTTTTTTTTTTCTTTTAATAAATAAATATTAATATTATTTTGCGATCGTGTGTTGTGAAAAATATTAAGCCAGAATTTATATGCAAATTTTTTCGCATTTTTTTTTAAACAGTTAATTTAATAACAGTTATTAGCTACATTTCGACTGTTTAGTTACTACGTGCATTAATTGAGATGATTTACATGTATTGACATTAAATGAACGTGCACAATATGTATGACTGAATGCAGGTGCAGTCTTCAGTACATATGTGTATGCATGTAGTGTATGCGCGTAGTAGTGCATAATAAAGGGTCTAAATGGATTTGATAATGCATGTAGGGGTGCACATTATAATGTGTACTAAAAAAAATGCATACACATAAAGAGGTAGACCAGATGTAATGAAGTTAATAATGCATATACCCAATAAATGCATAACATGATCCTGATCATTTACAGATATATGCATTTGTATTTGTACTAAATGGACTCAAACAGTTGGAAAAGGCATATATATGTTGTGCAACGTGCATAATTATATGCGATGTTTACTACATATGACGCACGTAGTTCATATTCATTATGAAAGATAGCGTATGTATGAAATGTGCGGTGAACAGGAAACGATGCAGCTGATTTACAGTATTAGTAAACCTATTAATACATTATATAATTCAAACTTATGGATTAAGTTAGTAGAACATGGATTAAGATTCTGACATTTTCTTGAACAGGTGGATTGAACAATTGTATAAATGAAACAAATATATATGAGTCTAAGATAAAACGCATGTTCATTGGACTCATAGCAAATCTGGAAATATCGGAGTTTGTGTGTAGACATAGGAATAATGAAATAACAAAACATCAATTCAAAGATAAGGTAAGCCGATAAGTATATCGGAATGGAGCTCAAAAAAAAAAAAAAAAAAAAAAAGTACAATGAAATATTGTGTTTCACTACTTCTAAAAGTTGGTCTTGTCCGTTCCAAAAACAGCAGCACGGGTTTGGGGATCGTGGCTACCTGTTTTGCCACATCGTTTGCAAGGTGTAGGATTTACTCTACGAAATTCTCCATAGGACATAATTCTTTTTTGTTTGGGTCTTCCAGGGGGGTTGTTGAGGATGGGTGGGAGTATTTTCTCAGTGGTAGGCTCTGGATTGCATTCAAAACGTTTTGTATCAGGAACAGGAATTAGGTCTTCTGCATAACAATGTTTATAGGTGGATGTAAAAAAGCAATTGTCAATAAGGTTGAATACCGAATCACAATTCTTCTTAATAACAGCAACAACATGTGCACAAGGGAATCCTGTAAGCTGCCACTTAAAACATGAACATATTTTATACTCCAAATCAACTGTGACAGACGTCCTCGAACGCACCTCGAACTGACCATTAGGATAAATTGAAACACCCCAGGATGCACTTATGTTTCCCAGCTCGTTCCATAAATCTTCTTTGCTAGGAACAAGCAACCCAGTCCATTTATTACTACTTTCACGTCTCTCCACAAACCATTGGGATATCTTCTTCCTGATAGAGTCTAGCATATAAGTAATTGGTAGAGATCGAGCTTCACGAATCCACGAGTTAAAAGACTCAGCTGCATTAGAAGTCATCTCACCGTATCGCTTGATATGAGGTGAGTAGGCAACTGCCCATTGTTTGTACGGCATGTCTTCAAGCCATTGTTCTGCAATTTGACCACCAACTGCTTTAAAAACACCAAGTTTCTCTTTGAAAACAGTGACTGTTGGGGCGTATGCGCATTGCTTGAATAGATCAGCCATGTTATCGCGATGTTGGGTGTTCCAACCACCACCAAATTTGCCCCTCAGGTTTAAAAGTAAATGGTATAGGCAGTAGAAGTGTGCAGGCTCATCCCATACGTCATAGAATGCCGACATCAAACCTAGGTTCCTATCTGATATGTAAATGATCTTCTTTTCATGAATGATAAGATCACGCAATTTGATAAGGAACCATGCCCAGTTGTTCCTATTTTCAGCAGATACTACAGCCAATGCCACTGGAAACAGTCCTGTATAATGAATAAATGTTTTGAAAAACAATATCAATGGTGAAATAAAATAAAAATGAGAAACAATGAAATATTTATAAACTGTAATATGAACATATTCGTTACCGTTGTTCCCATCCTTCGTCGTGGCTGCAAGCAGTGCGCCCTTGGACCTACCCTTCATAAATGTCCCATCTATGAATAGCATGGGTCTGCACTTTTTAAAACCCTCCTTGCACGCGTTAAAAGAAACAAAAATTCGTTCAAATCGGTTGGTTGTGGTGTTCTTCTCTAGGTCTACAATACTACCAGGATTTGTCCTTTTGACTGCATCACAATACTAACGCAACTGGTAATAAGATTCCTCGTAGCTACCAAATATATCTTCTCTTGCAGCTTCAATTCCTCGCCAAACCTTCCAGTAAGGAAGGGTGAAACCGTATCCCTCATTAACATGATGAATGACATCCTTCACAGCAACTGTAGGATTGGCTTTGACAATATCAATAACAAGCTGCTTAATTATTCTTGGTCCTAATCGGTTACTTTTTTCACGAAGTAGATTTCCCACACAATTATGAACTAGGTTTGCTTTAGCAACAATAAATGCATTATTCATAGGAAGCTTCTTTGCCTTGATGAACCACTCACAACTCGATTTTGCAGCCTCGTTGCATACTGCATGTACATACCTGGGTCCATTTTTTTATACTTGTACTTAAAGTTAAGTTTTGTGGAGTATTTAATCAACTCAGTCCTAAACTCAGAGGCACCTCCAACAAAAACAGTACCCACACCACCTTCCATTATATTCACCCAGTGATCAGACAAATAAGTCTTCTTCTTCTCAACTGGACATACATCAAAACTAGGTATATTGCACACACCTTCAAAATCTAACATATGTTGATTGCCCTTAGACATGTTTCTTGAGTCATTTGATTCGGTGTTAGGCAATAAAGAAGTTGGAATGACATGCAATTATTGACTTGCTAGATTGTCGTTCACGTTTGAAGATTCAATCATTTGAATGCATGGTGCAATTGAGTTACTTGTCACAACAGATATATTGACTATTTTTTCTGACGTCGCCTTACAAAATTCTACCATACCAATGAGGTCAGAATCGGATTCTATGCATATGTTATTGAGGCTAGACACTGAGTAAGCAATGGATATGTTACCTACATAAGTTGGACCTGTTGTTTCAGCAACCAAATCTGCATAAGTTGTCGATTCAGATACGCGAATAAGTTTGTTCTTCCCATTACAATCAAACTTGCAGAAAACAATATAATCCATGTCAATAAGGTGAAAGTATAATGCAGTCTGGAAATATAAGTCGAGAATAAACAATACTATGAAAATGGAATATACGACAGAATTGATAATATCAAAAAAAGCAAGGTTAATAATCATGGAATTGAAAATGAATATACGTACGATGCAGTTGAAGAGAGAGATGCAGATGATTTGAATTGAGGATGAATATTGAATCTGAAGTGGTCGGATCTGAAGATGATCGAACTCAAAAATTGGAAATTCGAATTTTGGAAAGTTGTAGTCTTTCCAATTGTGTAACCTAATACATTGGGGAGTTGAATGAAACTGAAAACGGAGGAAAAATAAATTTCGGAATTAATAGCAGTTTCGAAAATTTAAATCTGAATTAATAGCAGTTTCGAAAATTTAAATCTCAATTTGTATGATTAAGGGTAATTAGGATTTTTTATATCCAAAATGAAGTAAATAGACAAACTATTAAGTGGCTGATGCAATTAGTTTAATATGTGGTGAAAATGACTCTAATGGTAAAAAATTTCTAAAAATAAATGATTTGAGGGTGAACTCATTAAATGAACGGATGCAAATAAAATATGAATAAAAAATTGAAATTGAAATCAAATTGTACCCATACACCTCGTGGTACACAAGTACTACCCTAAAATAAAAATATTGACCATTCTCAATTCAATATCTCTCGATCCTTTTCAATCCAAATACAAATTCACTCATACGGAGTATAATACATCAACCCACCTATTTTTATACAATCACATAGCCATTTTTAAATCTCATTCTCTCTCCTACTTTTCTTTCACCTTCTCTCTTCTACTTTTCTTTCACACACTCATTCTTTCTCCTATTATTTTTCTACTCACTAATAAAATATTACAAATCACTTTTGATTTGACATAAAACTAGTAAATATTACAAATCACTTTTGATTTGACATAAAACTACATCCGCCCCTCCTTCTCAATCTCTATCCAAATACAATTTAAACATAATTACTATTCACAATCTCTATCCAAATACAATTTAAACATAATTAATATTAACAATCTCTATCCAAATACAATTTAAACATAAATATTATTCACAATTTCTATCCAAATACAATTTAAAGATAATTAAATATTAACAATCTCTATCTAAATACAATTTAAACATAATTACTATTCACAATCTATCCAAATACAATTTAAATATAATTAGGATTAGCTCAATCCAATTTTTTCAATCTCAATTCAAATTCAATTCACCCCGTAATCTCTAATCAAACGCTGATGTGAAATTGAATCATAATTTTAATTTAATTCTAATGGGAAGATAAATAATTCAACTGGGTAACTAAAACTAGCATATAAGAATTTACCAAAAAAATCTGTGGAAAGTAAGAAACAGAACCCAACGTATATTTTAATATTTAATATAAAATCCAGAAGTTACGTAAAAAATTAAATATTTTAGCCATTTTGATTTATTTATTTCATAACTCAAAACATATACTCGTAATAGATTGTCTGGTATATACATCCCAATAATACCAAATTCACAATATAACCGATTCATTAACATTTAACCCGAAATTCATAAATATTATCCTTTTTATATAACTAGACAAATCAACACCATATTAACTCCCACCAAACCACATTCAAATAGAACATAAAACTTTCACCTAAAGTGAATATACCAATTCTCTTAAAAAAAATTCAAATTCCTCCAAGCTGTTTTTCTATCATCAAAGAAAAAATAAGACAAAATCTCTCACCTTCTGAATTCCACCATCTTTAATTAACACCATAATGATTCAGTTAGCTAGGCTCCACATCCACATTATTGCCTTAGGTACCAAAACAGCCGTCAACACCTTTCTGTAAACCATTAACTCTGCATAGAAATTGCAATTCATGTAGACGAATAGCACTCTACAGTTGCAAGCAAAGCGAGTCAAACGAATGATTAGAGATTACAATCATGAAGGTTGGTGAAAACGAATGCTTTTCAATGCAAAATATCAGTTAGACCATACAATCACCAAACCAAAGGCAGTCTTATTCAGCTTATACTGGAAAACATCTTTACCACGTTTTCATAGGCACGAATATTAACAACCACCGAATTACTTTATACACCCTTATGTATAACATTTTTTAGCTACTTGTATAACTAAACACAGCTATAAAATGGGTATATAGAGTAACTATGCTGTTACTGCAGACAAACTAAAAGAATAACATACAGTATGCGTTTTGATCTTGCTTAAAATGAAGCAAAGGGAAATATGATTGTGAAAAAGAGAATTTCTAGCTGGTTGGTTTTATTTATTCAACTGAAACTATAGAAAGAATATCAGCAAAACCAGGAGAGAGTAGGAATATCACATCACCTGATGAATTCTGGAAAATTCGAAAAGCTATGAATATGCTGAAGAAAAGAAAAGCATTAATTCTCATGAAGCAATAAGTAATTCAATACTATCTGAACTAGAATGCTTTATATTTATGAGATAAAGAGAAGTAGAAATTTCCATGAAATATGATAGCATTCCCAGCAACAGATGGAAAGACCAGGAACAAACTAATAAACAAATTCCTAGAAAAGGTTTCTTGAAAATCCATTATTCTTTTCCTAGTTTCTCTTTGCTAACCTTTTTTGTGGGGAACCAAACACTACCAAAGGGACGAATATGAAATGCAAACTATGCGGGCTGTACTTTGCAATTGATTAGCGAAAAATTGGCAAGCAAAAAATTATGCTGCACCTTATTTTGGGGTGCAGATATTCATATTGCCAGAGCACTTAGATCCAAGAAGACTATGCTATACAGAAAATTCAGTAGAATAATATATCTCACACATAATTGTATACAAACTTAACTTGCCAGCTAATATTATCCAACAAGCTCGAGCACAAGGGATTTCGAACAAATTACCTTCAGTGAAGGGATCAATGCTTTCAAGAGTCACCAAATTCTATTCTTTTTCAAGTGTAAGGGCTGCTCAGCTCATTTTCTCGGTAGCTCTTCCCATCTGTGAATGAAGAAATACGAATTTCAAAATCAAATGGGATAAACATAAAACTATATTGCAACTTGTCTTGTTATCTGAATATTACTTCTATGCAGAACTATTTGATGAAACAGCACAAAGAAGCCATGACAATAAGCAAGTCATTGTTTGTGATATGAATATATTCAGCTGTTACAGAAAATGGAAAGTGACACGAGAGTTTCGAGATGAAAAAAAGAGGGGCGATGGTAGGTATAAGCAAAAAAACTAAAAAAAAATTGAAAAAGTCTCCACTATTTTGAGCCTTTGAGCAGAATTGGACAAGACAATCAGTTGTACACGCCATGGTAAACAATATGCAGAGAAATGATATGCTAATGGAAGCATAGGACTCAATTTAAAATTTTCATGTAGTGTAAATGCCATTTACAATACTTTAAGTACAGGTGTGTTCTTTGCAGTGGGCCCTAGGACATCATAACCAATCATATGAATGAACAAAATGTGCCCTGCGCTAACTAAGAATTCACCAAAGCTATCACAATCAATGATCCAATAGAATATCACTTCACTCCAATTCAAACTCTGCACAAACATAAGCAAGGACTCCCTTAAACATAGAGTTGCCATGGGCCCACCCCACCCTTCCTGTCATCATATCTGTAGAACTACATAGTCTACATTCAACTGGTTATCAATTATTGGCATAAACATCACCAGAAGACATGTGTTTCTTCGAAATAGTATTTTCTATTTTGTTAAATTAATGGCTTTTTTGGCCTGCTAATGGAAGTCAACATGGAGTTTATATAAGTGCAATGTTTCAGTGCCTAGAAATGGACCAGGATAGTGTGTTCATCTCATTTCATAATTGCTGTTATACGTTCATACACATATAAGCTTTTGAATGAATGATTTAACGGTGCACAGATATAAATAAAAAATCTATTGCCACGCTAACTAAAAAAATAAACATTAGAAATATGCTTAAAATTTAACAAAAAATTCTCATAAACATGATGGAACAAACTTTTACTTCATATTCTTCTCCAAAACCAAACAAGCAAAAGACTGCATTTTCCAAAATTTTCTCCAATTGGGCATTTATTAAGGGGAAAACATGAACTCATTAGAAGTACAGCTTTAAATAATAAACCACTCACTACAAATCTACTGATGGAATAACAATAACATAAAGCAAGTTCAGACATGCATATGGAGCTACAACAACATAAAGAGCAAGTAATGAGACTTTTAAAGTCTCAACGTCAAGTCTATCTCTTCAGCGCTGTTGTTGACCTCCTCCTCACTATCAGTTAAGACAATCGGCATGGGCTCTCTGCGCTGATTGTTGTGGGGAATCCTAGGATTGGGAACACGTGCCTGTACAGCATTCTGCGGCACACTGAATTGAGCACCAACAGATGAGATCATTGGTGGCATGGAATTCAGCACATGCACAACAAAAGGATTAGCACCTGTTGGTGCAAGAACTACTGTTTCAGAAGAAACAGGCCAAGGGGAAGGCCTAAGGCAGTTATTCACTATAGGAGATGCAGATGATGTATGATGAGCTGCATATGTCCTCTCCACAGAAGGAAATGGTGACCGGCTCAAAGATAAATGGCTTCGACCTCGCAAAGATGCTAGATCTCCGCCGTTTTGCCCAGGGGTTGAGTTTTCGCATCTGCGATGGCACTCAAGAAAGTGCAACACAAGCCTAACGTTATCATAGAAAACCTCATCACATACAATGCATGCGATTGGTGTTGTGTGAGATCTTGAATGCCTTCCCTCATTTTCAGATTGTCCCACATTTTGGTATACAGAATTTAGCATACGCTGAGACATGTTGTGCAATAGCTCTGCCAGGGAACACTAATTTATAGGAGAAACTGGCAGGCTAATCAGATGCACATCTGTAGTTGCAGATAATAAGTGCTCAGATTTAAAGTAATTATTACAAAATATAAAGTTGAATGAAAAGTTAGCATTGATTGTATTTATGTTATCTATCACCGAATCTTTTTAATTGAAAAGAAAAATGTCAAATATCGGAAATTGTGCATCCATTATATCCTCAAATCTTTTTCAACGAATCAAGACCTACTGCAATAGTTTTATTTCAGCGAAGAGCATTTACCTCATTATATCCTCAAATTACGAAAATCTCAATGTGAACTTGAAAACCTAGTTCTGGAAATCTAGAATCTAGATTGTGATTTTTACTATTCTGTGCTCTCAATCTACAATGCAATGCAACAGCACACAAGGCCCAACAAAAAAAAAAAGAAAAAAGAAAAAGAGAGAAAGAGATTTAAAGAGATAATTGGAAACTACAAGAATTAAAATTCATGAAACATATTTCATAATGTTCTAGACTTCTAGTCCAGTAATTTAATAAATATACGGTAATTTTTAAATCATATTAGCCAAAAACTGTCTGGGCCAAAAAACCCAGATTTCCCTTTTAACATCTCTGTGAAGGGCCAATATCAAATAAAAAATATTAATGTTGGCATTAATCCATAAACAGTCGATATTTATATGTCCAGAAATGTATCTTTTGATAAAAATCTCTGTACTTATTTACTAAAAGTTGTTTTAGTAATGCATCAACTACATGTCTAAGAGAACATGAATGCTTTGTCACACAGTTTGATGTCCATTAAACGTACAGCAGTTAAGATCTTCAAAGCCACAGCCATTGGCCATCAACCAAATTGCGATGACACTGATAATTCACAATATTTTGTAATAATATGCTGTGTTAGAAAACGGGAGCAGGAACACAGACAGGTTTTGGTGTTAGTTGGCCACTTACAAAGGAAGATTTTACATTCCAAATCTCCATACCTGTTCATTTTGGAGGATTGTAAGGGTAGATTTCAACGTACGCCGCCACAACCCTAGTCTCTAATGCCTACTTAGACACTCATACTTTTCCTTTTCACAATATAATAATCTGACTGTCACCTACATTTTCACTATCTTACACTACTACATCCTAACAATCAAAATTACTCACAAATCCAAAATCACCTTTTTGCTACTAAAGGATTCCCCATCCTAAGCTATGAATATGTTGAAGAAAAGTAGCTATTACCATGAAGCAATACACAATCCGATACTAATCTGAAGGTGTCTGCTTTATATTTATCAGACAAAGAGAAGTAGCTATTTCCATGAAAATATGACAGCACCATAGGAACAGATGGAAATACAAGGAACAGACTATATTAAAGAAAAAGTTTAGCCAGCTCAAGTTCAAGACTACATGACAGTCATTTGGCATTAAGAGTTGCAAAACCTACTAAAATCATGGGATTTCGAACAAATCACCGTCCAGTGAAGGGAAGTGATGCTTTCAAGAGTCATCCAAATTCTATTCCTTTTTCAGGTGTCAGGGCTGATCAGCTCATTTTCTCAGTAGCTCTTCCCAACTGTGCCTAATTCATATGAAGAAATGCAGGTACTACAGATGCAACCATCACACAGATGAAATTCAATATCGGAAGACATTATTATTAACCTATATTACAACTCGACTTGACAACAAGCAAGTCAAATGTTAATGATATGAATATAATCAGTTTTTACAGAAGATGGAAAGTGACACGAGAGACCCAAAAAAGGTAAAAATGTCTCATCTATTATTATTATTGATTTTTTTTATAAGAGGAATTCTCCCCTGTATAGAGCCTTTGAGCAGGACAATCAGTTGTATACTCCATGGTAAATCAATCTGCAGAGAAATGATATAGTAATGGAAACATAGGACTCAAATTTAAATTTTCGTGTAGTGTGAATGACATTTACAATACTTTCAAGTGCAGGTCTGTTCCCCGAGTATATCATAGTAGGATATCATAACCAATCACCAAGTAGAGCCCACAAATGAAGGAACACAGTGTTCCCCGAGCTAACTGAGAATTCACCAAAGCCCTTGCAATCAATGATCCAACTGAATATCACTTCACTCCAATACAAACTGTGCCACAAACATAAACAAGGACTATCCCCACACTTAGAGGGGCCATGGGCCCACCCTTCCTGTCATCACATCTGGAGAATACTGGGGTATTTGCAAACACAACTAACAGCTTCTAGAATCATTTTTTATTCAAAATCTGTGAGAGGAAGCTTTGAAAATAAGTGATTCTGGAAGCAGTTTGTTGTGTTTGCAAACACTGCCTACATTCAACTGGTCATCAACTGTTCGTAAAACCATCACCAGAAGACAAATTTTTTTACTAAGAAAAGTATTTTCTTAAATTAATGGCTTTCTTGGCCTGCTAATGCAAGTCATGTGGAGTTTATATAAGTGTAATTTTACAGTGCCTAGAAATGACCGGGCTAGTGCGTGGTTCAAATTTCATAACCACTGTTATCCATTCATACACATATAAGTGTTGAATTAATGATTTACTTATGCAGAGACATAAGGAAAAAAACAATTTCCACACTAACTAAAATCAACCACTAGAAATAATTAAAATCCCCTTTTACATATAATTTTCATAAACAACATTGTACAAACTTTTACTTCATATTCCTCTCCAAAACCATACAAGGAAGAGACTGCATTTTCTACATTCAAATCCAATTGGCCATTAATTAAGGTGAAAAAAATTCATTCATTAGCAGTACAACATTAAATAATAAACCGGCCACTACAAATCTACTGATGGAGTTACAATAACATAAAGCAAGTTCATGGAGCTACAATAACATAAAGAGCAATTAATGAGTCTTTTAAATCCTCAACGTCAAGTCTATCTCTTCAGCGCTGCTGTTGACCTCCTCCTCACTATCAGTTAAGACAATCGGCACGGGCTCTCTGCGCTGATTGTTGTGGGGAATCCTAGGATTGGGAACACGTGCCTGTATGGCATTCTGCTCCCGTAAACGTAAGTCAGGAGCTGCTTTCGGGCCATAAGAAAAGGTTCTTGGACCTAATTGGGAGTACATGGGATGGGTGGATGATGAAGTAGAGCCATAAAGGCTCGTGCCAATCATCACTGGACGATGGATTGGCTGCGGCACATTGAATCGAGCACCAGAAGATGAGATCATTGGTGGCATGGAATTCAGCACAGGCACACCAAAAGGATTAGCTTCTCTTGGCGCAAGATCTGGTGTTGCAGAAGAAACAGGACAAGGGGAAGGCCTGAAGCAGTTATTCACCCTTTGAGATGTATGATGAGCTGCATTCGTCCTCTCCACGTAAGGAGAAAAATAAGGGCTCCTACTGCACAAAAATCCTAGACCTCTGCCGTGTTTCCCCGGGATTGAGTTTTCACCTCTGTGGTGACACTCAAAAAAGTGCAACACAAGGTTAACATTATTAAATAAAACCATGTCACACACGATACATGCAATTGGTGTTTGGCGAGATGATCTTGATTGTCTTCCCTGATTTTCAGATTGATCTACATTTTGGTAATCAGAATTTAGCTTACGCCTACACATGTTGTATACTTGTATATATATTTTGTAATAGATTTGCAAATAAACCCAAATTTCTAAGGCTGATACGGAAAGAAGCAAAAGAACTACGGAGACAGGATTTATTGCAAACAAAGGATACCTAGAAATGAAGAGGGGATCGGTAGAAGAAAGGAAGGCTGTGCAATAGCTTTGCCAGGAAACACTAAATTTATAGAAGAAAGGAAGGCTGTGTAATAGCTCTGCCACTCTGCCAGGAAACGCTAAATTTATAAAAGAAACTGGCAGGCTATTCAGATGCACATCTATACTTGCTGATAATAAGTGCTCAGATTAAAGTAATTATTACAAAATCCAAAGTTGAATTAAATGAAAAGTAGCATCAATTGTATTTATCTTACGATCTTAACCCAACAGCGAATCTTTTTGAAATTGAAAGGAAAAACGGCAAATACTGGAAATTGTGCATCCATGCAAAATTACTTATTAGTGCAGAAAATAAAGTTATTACAATAGCTTTACTCTGAAAAGGCAGAAATTTATCTCTACAGCCAAAAGGACAAAACACTTAATTACATGGAAATCAAGGCCTACTGTGATAGTTTTATTTCAGCGAAGAGCATTTACCACATTATATTCACAAATTACGAAACCCTCAATGTGAACTCATAACCTGGTTCTGGAAATCTAGAATCTAGGTTATGATTTTGACTATTCTGTGCTCTCAATCTACAATGCAATGCTACATCACAAGGCCCACCAAGAAAATTAATAGAAAAAGAGATTTAATGCAACCATGGCGGAAGGGATCATTGGAAAATACAACAATTAAAATTCATTAATGCATATATAATAATGTTCTAGTCCAGTAATTAAATACAAATACTGTATTTTTTAAAGAATATAGCCAATAACAGTCCAGGCCAAGACGACCCAGATTTAAACGGGCTAGGAAAAGCTAGCCTAATCCTTGTTTTTTTCGGTTTAAACGAGCCATTGCCCTTTTAACTTCTCTATGAAGGGCCAATATCAAATAAAAATTATTAATATATGCAATAATCAGTAAACAGTCGATATTTCCATGTACAGAAATGTAGCGATGGGTATATATAATGAATATTTTTGTACTTATTTACTAAAAGTTGTTTTAGTAATGCATCAGTTACATGTCTAACAGAACTTGAATGCTTAGTCACACAGGATGAGGTCCATTAAATTTCCGACAGTTAAAATCTTCAAAGCCACAGCTACTGGCCATCAGCCAATTGCGATGAGACTGAAATTTCTGCTGCGTTTGTTTGCCACTTACAAAGGAAGAGTCTACATTTGAAATCTCCATACCTGTTTGTTTCAGAGGACTGTAGGGGTGGATTTCAAAGTACACCACAATCCAAATCTATAATGCCTACTTTGCCTCTCATATTTTCCTTTTCCAATATCACACACTTTAATTTTCATAATTTCTCTCAAACGTGTAGAGCCCAAAAAACAAACACAAAATGAATCTCAGAGCTTCCCACAAAACTGGTGATAAATACTCCAAATATTCATATCTTTCTGTCAGAAGTCCGAGTGCAGAGGCTGGTTATAAGATGAGCAAAAAGAAAAGAAAAAAAGATGCAGGTGGACACAATCTGTTCTCAGGTTGAACAATAAACAGTGAAAGGCTTTCCAAGTGAGTACAAGGAGATATTTAACAAAAATGCAGAAACACAAATAAGAGATGAAATACTAACTCAAGAAGCAGAAAACAGAGCAAAAGTTATTCAGAAATCATTATTCAAATAACTCGTGGGCTTTTCATGTAAAGAGGGTGTACATAGATCATGTACTGTATGAAAAGTACTGGCGCAATGTATCAGCATTTCATTCATTAGTTTTACCAAATAGCATCCACTAAATATGAAGGAATATAAGCAACTAGAAATAGCAATCTCATAGGTGCAGTTACTCATAGGCTCCAATATGAATTGGAATGTCAAGATTTTCTGCTAAATTGGAACTAGAACATTTAATTATCAGTTCTGAGCCCAATTCCTCACATAACTGTTTTGTTTGGAAAATGAGGTCCAGTAATGCAAATCAAGTGCCAGATTTCACAATCCAGGGATAAACTTTTGCTACTGACTTAAATTCTTCCAGTATTTTTCATTTTTTCATGCCATCCATTTTTCTTTGACAAAATGCAGTGACATCAACAAGTTAAAAATTATACTGAAACCTAGAAACTCAGATCAGCAAACCAGGCAATACAGTGATATACGTTCATTCCTAGAGTGTTTTATGCCTTTCTCGAGAAACATCTCGCAATTCATCAAAACAATTGTTAGAGCCTTCTGCTAATTAGTATTTTATGCACATTGTATAACATATTATATACGTACCTCATCCTCTCTTTCATCACGAACACGTAGCCCAACACTATGTATACAACATCCTCGTATTCATATAATCATATCCGATAATACTGATCTATCCAAAAAATTAAACTCAATTTCAAGAAATGGAGAATAAAAAGAACGACCATTCCAACGTTTTCATTATCTGAAACTTCTTTGAAAGACGAATAGAGGCCTCGCGATGAGAACCTACATCTCTGAATGCGAAATCATTGTAATCTGAAGTGAGAGGTAATTGAAATGGGAGATGACAATCAAAAGATTCAAAAACAGCAACAAATTAGAACGAATGCCGGATTGCGTGTTTAATTAGATTATAAAATATAAATTAAATTTAAGGATTTCAAGAGTTAATATAAAATTATAAATAATAAATATAATTGTTTGCACTATTTATTTATTCGTAAAAATGAAACTTCATCCTCATAAAATTCACATATTTATCATTACTTTTATCTTTATTTCAACCACTCTCTTTACTTTATTCATATAAATTTACAAAATTATCTTTCAACACTCTGTTCATTACATTTTTTTCTGAATAAGTGTGTCCATTTTGTAGTGTAAACACTTCTGGAACAGAAGGAGTATGCAATACTTAAGTACTTAACGTCAGAAAACAAAGGATATGGTTTTTAAAAAAAGTTAGACAAAAAAAAATAACAATAAAAATTAAAAGAAGGGGAAATAAAGATAGATATACAAGATATAGATAAATTACAAATAAATTTAATACTACATTTTAGAGTGTCACACTGTCACTACAGCATTGCAAAATACTTTAAGCACCCCCTCAAACATGAATGTATGATCACTCCCGTTTGAACAAAATGCATAATGTACTGTTTGAACCGTAATTGAGATTTTGGGATTTTGAAGGGCATCATTGTTATTTCATATGTGGACGTGACTAATAGCCTTCTACATTTTATTTGTACAAAAGTGATTGAGATTATTTCATACATGAGATGAGTCACATTAAAATAAATATTAGCGGTAATATTGTCTAACGGATCTCATGTCAAATTTAAGTCTATCAAATAACTTGAGCTTTGAAGTCAAACTCTCAAGAAACTCTGAACAAAGATAGAGCAATTAGAAAATATAAATAACACACACGAATTTAAGTGGTTCGATCAATAACTTTTTTATTATGAATGGATTGTGTTACAAGATACACCTCTTGAACCTTAGAAAGAGTTGACATTCAATCTAATGAAACACAATATACACCAGAATATGAACGAGAATCATAAACTTGATTTGTGTTGATCTTCAAGGCTATTTTATCATAGTTTTTCCCTTCAAAATAGTAACAGTTATTTGCACCGGTAGTTAGCTTGTCACACATCAGCTTCATGTTGCAACAAACCATGTGTGAAATAGTCCAACCGTTTCAAAGTTATGTCTTTTTAAAGATCCATTCGCTAAGCAGTTAGAAAATCCTAATTCGGTTAGGTAACTACCTAACTTCCACAACTGTCTTGTTCTCCTCTTATAATTGACTTTCAAATGGCTTGACACCCTCGAGTGAATGATAATTCAACTGAGAAATCATTCTATAACCAAAAAGACAACTTCACTGAATTTTGGAAAACTGAACAATACCACTGAACCTTCTCCAATGAACCTTGGTTGTTCAAGTGACCAATACAACCTCAACTTTTCTGAACTTAACCTCAACTGTCTTCTCATTTGATTAACCTCAGCTGAGTTTTTCATTGTTGATTTTCCTCAATTGATTTTAAAATATATCCCTCACAAAGTCCACGAGCATAACCGTTTATGAAAATTTCTGTTAATCCCGTTCATCAAAAGTGAATGAAATTCTAGTGGAAGGCGATAATGTTTCAACGATTTTTAATCAAGAACATAAATGGATAAATTACAACTTCAACTCCGAGCAGCCGACCAATTCGTAGGCCCACCTACCTACGGGTGCACGTCCGATTGCTGCAGCGGTCGAATGGACAAGGGATGGGCAGGGCATCACTTGGATACGGAATTGGAATCCTAAGACAATCTCACACAAAACCTCATCTAAAAAATACACGATGCTTGTACACAACTAATATTTTTCAATAAAAATAACTAATACTACAATCCATTAGAGAAACACAACAGAAAAGAAAAAAAGGTGTTTTTTTTTTCTGTAACAAACAAGTTACAACATTGTTTCACGTAAACACAGTTCTGAATAGAACGTTATCTAAATTACAGCAGAGTCACAAACATAAGAATACATTCATCTTTCCCAGGTTTTTTCACATACACGATACATTAAAGCAAAAATAAAGCGAAGACTAAGACTTAAACAGAAGAATTTTCAGAACATCTGAAAATCAACGTTTTTCTCTTACCAGTAATATGGTTGTATCTTGCACACTAGGAGGATTCATGGCCATGGCCATGGCCATGGCCACAAACAGAAGAAGGCTTAACTGGGCCCCCGATTAAACGGGGACGAGATATAGTGGGCCTGTTATTTCCTTTTCCCAAGCGTTAAGAGCTCAAAGCTTCGAAGAGTTTCATCTCGCACACCTCTTGTAGCAGAAGTACGAGTAAAAGACGAGGATTTGGACTCAAATCCGGGTTGTAATCTTTGAGTGGTTGATATCCGAGCGCTGCCTGACCCCAGCCGGCTAATACGGTTATCGCTAGGTTCACCTGATGAGCTGGGCCTGCTGTTCGATGCAACTGCCCTCTTTGAACTACTGCCAGTCCGAGAAAGACGTGCCCTTTCAGAATCAACTTGCTGGGAATCAATAAGCAAGGCACACTTGTGAATTAGAGATAAATAAAATAGTCAAATAATCAAAGTAAGGATCAAAAGAAATTTGATTCATTTTTTCCCACCACGTCTTTAGAAGATGGTACATCATTTCTCGAGCTATTTCCATGCACGCCTGAACTAGAACCATTCCTTCGAGTGAATGCCTCCATTGCACCTGAGAATTTGTCTCTAAGCTCTTGCTTCACTAAATCAACACGTGTGTTACAAATTCATCAGCCATTAACTCATATATAATCTTAAAACAATAGGTTTTAAGCACTCGTTTCTTAAATCGGGCACTATTTCTTTCTTTGGGGAGAGGGGGACAAACAAAACTGTTATTAAACAACTGTCGGGGTCCAACTATCTACACTACGAGAGATTTCTGTCTTGCTACAGTTTCTTCCTAGCAAAAAAGAGCATCAGCTCCTTTTGCATCTCGACAAAAATTTTCACAAAGGACGATTCAGTGCCATAACAAGAAAAACATTTAATCGATCAAACATATATTAGCATAATGCACAAACTGCTAGCAGTCCACGCAGCAACAAGTATGGACATTGATTTCATGGATGAAGCAGTCGAAAACTTGGACATAGGGGTCTCTTGGATAAAAATATCATGTGAAAATAAATTTTATTAGACAAGGGGCCTCATCCAAAACACATTAGATATTAATTCCTCCATCCATATCTAATATCAATTCCACTTTATTATCATTATTATTTCCATTCAAGTTCTGGATAATTAAAAGACATCTTCGGTATCAATGCTACATGTATAGAAAAAGTAAACATCAGATATAATGAGCTCAAGCAGACCTGGAGGCCTTTCAACTTTTTCTGCAGACTGTCCGATGTTTACAGGTATTTTTCCTGCTGGCTGCTCAAAATGAAAATTACACTGAAATTCATAGCTTATATTGGGAAGACGTAAAGATTGAAGAACAAAAGGACAAATGAAAACTAACCCGAGCTCTAGAACTGGAGCCAACCTGTGGATACTTGAGTATAGTCCAGTCAAACACATAATCAAACTGATAACCTATGAAAATAATAGGATCATTATAGGAAGCATTAAGATATAAAACAAATTATGGATATATCTAAATATATCTACCTTCTCTAATAAATAGGTCTCGGAAAAGTCTCTTCAAGTAAGAATAATCAGGCTTGTCATCGAATCGCAATGATCGACAGTAATGAAAGTACGAAATGAACTCTGATGGATAATTTTTACAAAGAACCTGCCCAAAAAATACAAAAAATCGCATATCATCCTTCACGTCACAATTCTAGAGGAGCAAAGAACCAAGGCACTAGGGTTGCATTTGGATCAGGGTTAAAATAAATTTTGGTCCCATAACTTTTTTTCTTTTCTGCAAAAGGTCCCCAAAAGTTAGGGGTTTTTCAATTTAATTCGGTCTTTTTTTTTTGAAGTTAGGTTTTTTCAATTTAATTCGGTCTTAATTGGTCTGATTGTTGGCCCCAAAGTCAATGGAATTTGGAGCACGTTTTTGGGACCTTTGGTGGAAAAGACAGAGGTTATGGGACCAAAATGGATTTTAACTCTTTTGCTCATCATGGTAGCTATAAGCTAAAATAAGAGTTATATAGAGCAAGTTACAGTACTTCTACTGGAGTAAGCATCTTTTTCTCACTGATTCTGTCATACTTCTGCTTCTTTGTGCCAGCTTTCAATCCTTGCCAGGGAAGGCTAAAATAGACATTTAAACACTAAGGTAAGAAGAATGTAGAAAATCTAAAGCTTTTTACTGAAATGAAGAACACGGGAGATGTATAAGGTAAATTTTGAATTCAACCTTCCTCTTAGAAAGTACATAAGTACATAGCCAAGCGATTCTAAATCATCCCTCCGGCTTTGTTCTGCAATAAGAGATAAAAAAAACACATAGAGAGTTATACCAAAAAAAAATTTTAAAAAGGAAAGGAAATAGAGCAATCGCAATGAAAGAAGGCCATCTTCAGCCTACAAGGTTCACTCACCAACTCCAAGATGGGTGTTTACACTTGCATAACGAGCTGTGCCAGTGAGATTCTTATTTTCCCTGTAAATAAGGAGTGAGTGAAGAATAAGGATGAAAATACTGAAGGCTTAAAAAGTCATTATGTGATTTGTAAAAATGAGAAGAAAAACAATTAGATAGAAATAAAGTAGTGTAAAGTTGGCAAGATTAACAGCATATTCACCATATGGGCAGACTTATTATTTCAGTTATACAGCATTATAAACATACTGAAAATAGAATATGAATATTTCAAGTTTCAAATCGATGTAAACATAGACATCCAACCATTACTCTAATTGGCATCACAAACATATAAACTACAATTGTGGCAGTTCAGCAAGGTATGCATTCTTTGCTAATGACATGCTAATAGATGATGCTTGTTAGAAAGATGATTGTTTTGAGCTGAAAATGAATCAATATCAAATACAAGCACACTTACGATTGCACTGAATTTCAAAACTCAAATCGAAAATTGCTAGAGCAAAAAATTGTTGATCATTGATACCTGTAAGGTATATGCTTATGAGTCTGCAGATCTCGGTACTTCTTTGCAAGTCCATAGTCAATAATGTAGACCTGTTGCAAAGATGAACAAGGTTAGGTTGCTTAAGGTCCACAACTGATTTTTTTAAAGCACATAATTATAGTTTAGTCCATCAACAACTGCAGCAGATTAACCTAAAACATGCCAACAAAATTTTCCAAAAATTATCCATTGAAATGGCAGTGTAAAGTACTTAATGTATCAAGGAAATCAACAGTTTACAAAGAAAAGCTGGCCTGAATCAGAAACTAAATTACTCACAAATTATTTAATTTCAGTATGCACTGATAAATCATTCACATCTTTACCAGGCTATTTTAGATGGGCTCACATAAAGGTTTTGACCACTATATGACTTGCGGCCTCAAATTTGGCAGAAGTCAATCATTTTACACAGCCTGGCAGAATCTTCATGTCATACTCATACCCAATAAAAAATATCAGATCCAAGTTTCCAACAGAATAATCTAAATTGGAGAGTGCACATTTTCAATATAGGTACATTAGAAGGGGGCAAACTAAATTCAGAAAGTAGCACAATGAGAAAAAAAAAATTCAAAATTATGCATTCAATTTTTAACTTCTATCCAACAATTTCCTTCACCTTCACGGCGTACTTTATCAAAGCCCAATATGAGATTGCATTGTGCTCCATTACTTTTCATACTGGTATACTAAAGTCTAAAAAATCTTTGTAGCAGATGACATTGTTCACATTATTAAGTATTTGTGATTAAGTACTCAACCCTGCAACTTTTTTTCTCACCTCTGATGCACCCATACGAAAACTTGAGATCCTTTATCAAAGCATTGGCTTGGGAGTGGTTATCTATCATAAACAGTACCCCCCTTTCCACACATCATTTTTCAGTATATGGTATTTTATCAGACCTTAAATATTTTCGTAGAAGTAAATGATTTAAAGATTGAAAATGCTCTGCCAAGAAAGTACCCTATTTGACTTCATTGCACATATACATCAGTCTCCACAAAGTCTCAAGAAAATATAAGAGAGATCAATGTAGATGTCGATGACAGAGACATAACAAATCAACCATCATTGGCTTCATCTATAAACCCCTATCAGCAAACCAAACTGTGCTTACGTACCATAACGTACGTTCAGAAACCTTTGGCTCAATAATTCACTACTGAGCATATATTCTACAGACTCAACAACGCGATAAAATCAAGTAAAAAAATACGTATTTTAACATATCGCAACACTTAGAAACCCGAGGATATGAAAAATATGTGTGAATAGCATGGATAACTAATGAATGAGAAAGCACCACAAAATTATTTCTTCCCAATTTAAGTGATTCAACAGATGTTGTAAGTAGCATTTTAAGGTAACTAAAACCAAATGCTGAAGAAAACAATATCCGAAAAATGGAAGGACTATAAAAAGAACACAATGACCAAGGAAAGAAAGCAAACATACCTGATTGGCTTTGCGTCCCAATCCCATTAAGAAGTTGTCAGGCTTTATATCACGGTGAAGAAAACCTCTAGAGTGCATGTATTCAACTCTATTTATCTACATGTGGTAAACAGAAGTAAGCAAAACAGAAAATAAACATCAATTTAGCTAATATTAAGAATGGAGGAACACTTACTAATTGATCTGCTAGCATCAGAACTGTTTTCAATGTGAATTTCCTGTTGCAGTAGTTAAACAAATCTTCCAAGCTTGGGCCAAGAAGATCAATAGCCATTGCATTGTATTCGCCTTCAACTCCAAACCATTTAAGGTGGGGAATCCCAGCTTCATGTGAGAAGAATATTAGTGAACTAGCTTCAAAGCCAGTACATAACCATATAAGAAACAAAAGAGTTAAAAATATTGATACTCACTTCCTCCCTGAAGAATCATGTACAGCTTTGATTCATAATGAAGCTGAGGGTGTTTAGTTTTAACCGATTCCTGAAGAAAAAAGTGTTGCTTCAATGGATCAAAATACTGCTCATTTAAAAGACAATTCAACATATATGCAATTTGATATGCACCATCAGTCATAAAATAGAATCCTCATACAGAACTGTACATGTAAAACCAACACAACATTTGAAAGAAGAGATTAATTAGACAAGTCAAGCTAGAATCCTGATTATTTCCAAAGAAATTAAGAACTTCTGAGACAATCCAACTCACCAGCTTCACAGCAACCTCTTCTCCGGTTTGAATATTGACTCCTGAATGAAATTGAAAACAGTGCATAAATATTCATAAATCTTCACCTAGGAAACTCCAAAAACTAAATCACTATAAGATAAAATGCTAATCAAAATTACCCAAGTAAAGTTCTCCAAAAGATCCGCTTCCAATCTTTCTTCCCAGCTTAAACTTGCCACCAATAACATGATCCATCTTTGATTTCGTAAAGATTAATCCAAACTTCACCCAAAAAGTAATATTTCCTTATTTCACAATGCACCGTCTAATATCTCAAGAATATTTGTATAAACAAAATCCCAATCCCAAATTTCTCAGAGGCCCTTCAGATCCATATCAAACTCATTAAAGAGAGAATTTGTGCAGAAAACCCAGGAAAATTTAATCACCTGAGACCAATAATATGCAGAATAAAATACAAATCAACGCGCTTTGATACAATCTTGTTTGATTATTAGAAAAATAAAAGGGACTCAAATTGAAAACTAAGGATAAAGCTATCGGAAAAGAAAAAGGGGGAAATCAAATATGGACAAACAAAGTCAACATCTATGAGTATAGGAAAGCTGGAAACATAAAACCCACAGATTTCCCTTTTTCATCCGAGACGAAGGGCCGATGAGCAAATATTGTACAAAAATGGGGAGTATTTCAGTATATGATTTATGGAAATGACGGAATTTAATACCGAAGGCAAGAATTAAGGCAGAGGGGGGAGAAATCAAGAATCTAACGGAACAAAATTTGCGGGGAAATTTTGTGAAAATAGATTCTGAAACGGATCCGTGTGGAGAAAGCCGACAGAGAAGAGGATTGAAGAGCAAAATCAGGCTGCTCTGATGAGCACAGTTAAGGATATCTCATGGATGTCAGTTCAGGATATATATATAGAGAGAGAGATATATATATATAGGGAGAGATGAAGAGATAGAGAGAGAAAGAGGAGATTGTAGTCTGAATTATTTCTTCTTTTTTCTCACAGGAAATGCATTTGAAAACCTAATAATTTACTTCAAGGTTCAATTTCACTTTGATTAGTAGTATTTAATTAGAATAATCATTGGCATCCAATTATATCATGGAATTACATTAACTACATTATTTTCTTAATTAGGATTAGCATACACTTAATCCCTTTAATAAAAAGATTAGCATTCAATTTGCTTGTATTTTACAACAAATTGTCTTAGCCAGATAAGGTGTATGATAGTTTATTCTTTTTAAAATTTTACAGTAATTGAAAAATCATCTAATTTGTATAGAAAATGAAAAGTAAAAAAAGATGTATTGAATAATATTACTCCTTATTTTACATTTTAACTAAGTTTAATTCATAACTCTTTCAATTAAATTCATGAATGTGGAGATTTGAGATGAGAAGGTACATACAATTTATTAGGTTTAGAGTGAATTTGAAATCAACTTCTCTCCTTTTAATTTGTTTCAAAGTTACCCAATTTAAGTATTAAAATTATTACGTTATAAATGTGTGGGCTTTTCATATTGTTCAGTCAAATTACGATATTATTAATTTTAATTATAATAGATTAATAGATAGTAAGTAAATAAGTAGTGTATGGTAGGTGATTTCAACAAATTCTTACCAATGCATTGTATTTTACAAAGAGTCTCATAAGTGGAAAAGGAAATTCATACGAGTGTAATCAAATTTGATACTATGATTTTCTATTGTCACGATGTCAATTAAATAAACTAAATACAGAGTTTCAAATTGAATGTGAATAAATTGAGTGTGTACACAGATTAATTATTCTTCTCATCATTTTTTTTTTTTTGGATGAATTCTTAGACTTGCCTTTTTGGTTTGCTTTATTATTTGCTTTACTATTGAATACCTTTGATTTTGGGCTTTAAAAAATAAATTTGGAATTTAGATTAAGATTAAGATTTTAAAATTCTATTTTAAAAAACTTAATTGTAGAAGCATAATTATCACCTTACCATGTGTATGTTTTATTTTATTTTTTAAATTAAAATGTTGCCTGCAAATTTATACCAGTTTAGATTGATTTTTTTTAAGGAATGAATCATCCTCACACCATAAAAACAATATGGAATTGAGGCCTAAAAGGAAATGTTCTTGATCTAGGTTAGGTACGAATATCTACTACATGTCAACCTTGAGTTAATGGAGAGGTATGGCACATTTAGTAGAAATGACAATTTATACCGAAGTCCTGGTGATTCGTCCCGCTTTCGTTTCGATCAGGACAGTTTTTTGGTCTATTATAGGGTTTGATTTTTGGAAAAAAATGAAAAACATTAAATCGAGGACGGGGCGGAAACGGTATTTATATGCCCTGCCCCGATATCTATTATATATACATATTTTTTTATGTATGTACATATATCTATATATATTTAAATATAATTTAATTATTTATTTTTTATTTTTTTAAATAAATAGTCATATAATATAATTGATTCTCGATAATAGTTTTTTTTAAGGAGATATAATAATTATTAAAATAAAAAAATAATTAAATAAATAATTCGGTTTTCGGGTCGGATCGGGGAAACTCGATAGAGGTTGGGGCGGAAATAGAAATTTTAAAATTTTCCTCGTCAGGGTCGGAGGAGGCATAAACTGGGATCGGGGAAACTCGATAGAGGTTGGGGCGGAAATAGAAATTTTAAAATTTTCCTCGTCAGGGTCGGAGGAGGCATAAACTGGCCTCGCCCCGCTCCGTTGCCACTCCTAGCATTTAGCAAGTTCGTGTGTCACTATATTGTGGATTTTCAGGATATAATCAACGTCTTACGTTAAGACATTGTTCAGCTCAAGCCAGATATTGTCAAGCGTCACACCTTCAGAACCGTTTATCTCTTATTAATTATGGAGACCGCATCTAAAGAATAAAAACGATTCTTCATATTGTCAAAATTATCGGTCTTACACCTCTTTAATTCAAGAACTGCTCTAAGTTCAACACTCATAACTAAATGTGATGCCTTGATAAGGATTTTCATCAGTGAAAGCACGAACAATTACGATATTGGTGAACATGCGAGTTAGTCAAATGGGGATGGGCTTGGTGGAAATCCTAAAAAAAATCTAATAGTCCAATCGACATTGAAATGTATTCAATTGAGATTTTTTTGGACTTTAAAAAGTCTGTAGATTTAGAAAATCCATAGACTTCAGGATTTGAGAATACACATTTTTTTATTGATTTATATGGATTTTCATAGACTACGCCCTTGGAATACACATTTTTTTATTGATTTATATGGATTTTCATAAACTAAGCCCTTGGAACTATTGATGCAAACGTATATCGAAGACACCTGTATATAAAAAAAGTTATCTAAATTATTTAGAAAAAATATAAAAAATATATTAATTCAAAAAAAAAATTATTATTCATCATTATTATTCTCTTCAGAGTCTTTATCTATATAGAGTGTATCTTTATCTACCAAATATACATCAAATATTTACAAAATATTTAAGAAATAAGGATAAACATAATATATTATAAAGATGTGTATAAATCATGTTAATATTATATTCCTAATAATATTTGTACAATAATTAATGTTATAAATTAGGTGGCGATCGAGAATATATTATTGAGAACACAATTTTGAAATACAGAAATGTAATATTTTTGACGATAATAATGGCAAGTGAGACTCCAATGGCATAATTGACGTGAACTCTATCTATTTCTTTGAAGAATCCTTTTAATTTTTTTTTAATGAAAATAAAGGTTAAAGTTGATGACGGTGAAAAATGCAGTAGGTTAGTAGTAGAACTTTTGTTAGAAGAACAACAAAGTTTTTTTTTTCTTCTCTTCAGAGTGTTTTGAGAGAATCCGTTGAAATCTCTACTTTTTATAAGAGATTTTGGATAGAGTAATTTATTTATATTTTTGGAGAAAAATTCAACAAAATCCATAGAGTATTAAAGTTAGACTGTTGAATACCTAAAGATTTTTTAAGACCTTTTAAAATTGGTATTGAATACCTCAAAATTTTGAAAGACTTTTAAAAATTCGGATTGAATACCCCAAATTTTAAAAGTCCAAAAAAATTCAACAAAATCTCAATTGAATACACCCCTGAGTCTAAATTTTTTATCAAAGTACAGCTGGTGCAAAGCTACTCAAATATAAAATATTTTAATAAATTTAATTTAAAAATTATAAAGTAAGTCTAAAAATTATTTGAATGAATCAATAAAATTTAGTTATCTTACTATTAATAGTCCAGGGTATGATTGGTACAAGCTAATAGGCTTTGAATGGAATGACCATTCATGAATTAATTCCTAATTTACAATTTTTATGTTTTTTTAATTTGGAATCATCTTTCCTTAAGGAACGGTAATTCCAAAAAAATAAAGAATGGTGATTCCTCTCCTCCCCCTATCTTTACTATTCCATTCTCTAGGGAATCAATTTTTATTTTACTTTCTAAAAATAAATCACCACTCATATTTTACTTTTATAAAATTATCATTCACAACAAATAAATAGAATTTTCATAAATCTACTTTTTCTTGATTAAACATATAATTTGAATTTAATAAATTTTATTGATTAAACATATAATTTGAATTTTCATAATTTTGATTTTAATAAGTTTTATTGATTAAACATATCATTTGAATTTATGGAGTTAGTATTATAATTTGTTTAACATGTTTGTGTTATTTAATTTTTTTTACTAATACGTAAATGTCGTTAACATATAATTTGAATTTATGGAGTTAGTATTATGATTTGTCTAACATATTTGTGTTATTTGATTTTTTTTTACTAATACGTGAATGTTCATTATTTTTTTAAATGAACAATTAATTTTGTAAAGTTTTATTATTAAAACAAGAGTTGGTCTCCTGTGCACAGGTGCACGTGCACACTAATGCACAAGTCAATCTTATATTTAATTATAAAGACAAATATAAATAATTAAGTAATGAATTTTCTAGTAGTTATTGTTGGTCCCAAGTTGAGTTAATAATATTGAGAGGAAATATTTTTTTTAGTCCTATAAGTTTAAGTGATTCCAAAATAAATCCTTTAAGTTTTTAACTTTACAAAATACATCCTATATCTTACAAGCTATTAATTTTAGTCCTCTTTTAAATCTATTTTAGTCCTTTAAATTTAAACTCACTAAAAAAATTTAAAGTCGTTTAGTGGATCCGGTCAAATATCCAATTTTGATTATTTAAGTAATTAAAAAATATATATAAAAAAGTAAACACTAAATAATTTTTTTTTTTAAAGTCAACTAAATAATTTATTTAAAATCTGAAATTATAAAACTTATTTATTTAAAACCTGGAATATACGCCTCTACCCAAATATCAATTTTAAATTATTTAAATATCTCACTAATTCAAAATTTTCAGTTTAACAAAATTTTATTTAAAATATAAAATTATAACTTATTTAATAAAAAATATTCAGTAAAATAAAATAATTAAATACCAACAAAATAAAATATAAAAATTATTATATAAATCGTAAATAAATCTGCATTTTTAGCAAAATAATAGTACAAAATATGTTTATTTAAAATAAGATTTTTTTTGCCAAAAAAATTATGAAGATATTAAATTAAAATATATATATATATAAAAAATTAAAAAAAGTGAAATAATTCTAATTTTTTTATTATATTGATAAATTAAAAAATATAATATAAACCATAAGTAAATTTTAAAATAAATTCAAATTTGAATATTTGATCATTATATTAATATAATTTACATTTAGGGGATATGACGAGGTTGGATTTTTTTTTTTTTTTTTTGTCTTTTTTATATATATTTATAATATTCTTGATTTATTAATATATATAATTTAGGCTTTATTAATATATTTTCTAAATTCAAATATAGAAAATCTATCAATTTATTTTTTATTTTGAAAACACGATCGGATCGGGGTGGGGAGTATATTTTTTATTGAATTAGTAATCTAATTCTTAAGATTTTAGTAGATTGGAGTAGTATTTTATTGTAGTATTTTGTTTGTTTAAACTTAAAGGATTAAAATAAATTTGAAAAAGGACTAATATTAATAACTTGAAAGATGTAGGATGTATTTTGTAAAGTTAAAACTTAAAGGATTTATTTTGGAATCACTAAAACTTATAGGACTAAAACAAATATTTCCCCTAATATTGAGTAAGCTAGTAAAAGTCTAGAGGGGAGGGGTGAATAGACTTTTAAAAATCTTTCAATATATCAGAATACGTAATGCGAAATTAATCAAAGTAACAATGAGCCCAATCAAATTTATACTCAACTTATATTCGTAATTCGAACTTCTGTATGAACACTCTACTTGTCTTGTTTAGATAAGCAATTTAAACAATTAAGCAATTAAACAAACAGTAAAGTAAATCAACACACAACGATTTTATAATGGTTCGACAACTTGTCTACATCCACTCTCACAAACCCAGTTGTGAAATTCTTATTACTCTTCTAATCGAGTATTCTTGTGATTTTAAGTCCCAAGATATAAGACTTCGATCTTATCGATAACACTTCCAAGTGCTTCTTCAATCTAACAACTAGCTAAATACAAGTAACTAGCGACTTGAAACAAAAACGTAAAAAATAAAACTTCTCTAAGTCCAGTAGCAGCCTTCTTTGAATTCTTCACTTGTCTTCTGGCTTGAACTTTCTGAACTTCAACTCTGAGAGTGTGTTTGCTTTGAATATCTCTTTGAACGCTTCGATTCTCTTGGTAACAGTAGTCTTCAAATGTAAAATACCATGGGGTATTTATAAACTTCAACTTCAAGAACTTTCTGTTATGTAACTAACTTTTCTTGAAAACTAACTTTTAACTGTTTAGCTTTATATCCATCCACGTGTTTCTTCAGTTAATTAGTTATTCCTTAACTAACTCTTCAATCTTTATCTTCAATACGCGTTTCTATAACTAACTTCTGTCTTCTTGTCTTGTCTTGTTGTGCACCTGTCTTGTCTCCAACTTGACTTGTCTTGCGCAGGTCTTCTTCTGTAGATTTCATCATAGAACTAATCTAGTCCTATCATCTAAACTTAACAAGACTATTACATTACATTAAGCTTTATAAATCAGCTTAGTCAACTTAAAAACTATACAATGTTTATATCAATTACAAATGAAAATTATGAGCTTCTATACAATGTTTAATATAGCTCAATCAACATCCTAAACAATTAATACAACATATTCATATTATAAGTACTTGTCTTTTGTTATCTTGACAATACTTGTCTTGTGAACTCTACTGATCTGTACAAGATGACTTCTCTTAACTAGACTAGGTCAGTCAACACTTAGAAAATATTCAAGTCTACCTTTTGGCTTATCAAAACTTATCTCATCTTTTCATCATTTAGGACTTGTCTTAGGATTCATATCCCAACAATTATAGATACCCTTCATTAATAAAATTTCCACTTTTCACTATTTTTTCTGTTTTTTTGTACCATAACAAAATCTTCACTTTTCACTAATAAAATTTCCACTTTTCACTAATAAAACAAAATTTCCACTTTTCACTAATAACAGTTACCACTATTCTTATTATTGAAAAGTGGTAGATATTTTAATTGAAAAGTGTAGTTTTTATTATTGAAAGTGGTAGATATTTTAACTGAAAAGTGTAATTCATATTATGGAAAAGTGGTAGATATTTTAACTTAAAAATGTAATTTTTATTATTGAAAAGTGATAGATATTTTAACTGAAAAGTGTAATTTTTATTATTGAAAAGTGGAAATTTTGTTACTGAAAAGTGGTAGATATTTTAACTGAAAAATGTAATTTTCATTATTGAAAAGTGGTAGATATTTTAACTGAAAAGTGTAATTCTTATTATTGAAAAGTGGGAATTTTGTTACTGAAAAGTGGTAACTATTATTATTGAAAAGTGAAAATTTTGTTACTGAAAAGTGGTAATTTTGTTACTGGAAAAGTGGTAACTGTTATTATGTTATTAGTGAAAAGTGGAAATTTTATTAATGAAAAGTAGCGACTATTATTATTGAAAAGTGAAAGTGAGTAACGAAAAAAAAAACGAAAACAAAAAAAGAAAAAAAAAACGAAAAAAAAAAAACAAGTTTGAAAGGATTTGAACCTGTGAACTCATGCTTATGAGAATTGTAAATTAATTAATTAAGTTATGAGAATTGTAAATATTGGTAGATAAAAATGATGTAATTAATTAATAATGGTAAATTAATTAATTAATAAAGTAATGGATTATAAATTAATTAATTAATAGAAAAAAATGGAATTATTAGAGAAAAATAGATAATAATTAGAGTATGAGGATAAGGACAAAAGCATGTGCACCAATTTCCCTTAAAATAATATTATTGATTACTTTAATATGATATTATAAAATATATATTGAAAGATATTTTAGTCATTTAAGATAAATTCTGTACATTTTTTATTTCATTCTTGAATTCATTCCGCTCAAAATTCATTCCATCATACCAATTATGCCTTATACCGTTAAAAAAAAAATACCAATTATGCCTTATAGATTACATTGTGTAATTTTATGAATCTATAAACTATTTTCACGTGTTTTGGTAACTTTTGGATTTAATAATTTGTATTTTAATTTATCTTTGTGATTTTAATTTTCAAATTATCTATTTAAATGGCTTATAAATTATATATATGAGTATAATTACTGCCTTTCAAAAGAAAGTATTAACTACTGCAAATATGTGTGTTATGTGTTCGACCACGGTGCAAAAAACAGTAAAATTTAACTATATACTAACACATTATCCATACTGTTATAATAGATGCAAATAAATAAATAAATAAAATTAACAAATAAGAACACATAAAATTAAGTGGTTCACACGTTAGCAATCCGCCCGATCTCCTATTATAACACAACAAATCAAAACTCACTGTCACCAATAATCTCCGCAAGAGCATTTCCCATCCTTAAAATGGTGAAATCTGACAATATCTCTAACAAAATCTCCCTCTTCAAGATCTTCGACATGTACTTTATAGCAGTGTGGCAATCCACACACACTCTCAGATTCTTGGTCACACGAATCGTTGTTCCGCCGGGACTCCTAATCACACTAAATGCTATAGCCAGTCGTTCGCTATGACCAGACAGCACGTACCTCTTCTCCTCCTCGTCTACGTCCTGCAGCACCATGCCTGTATCCGGAACATACCCTTCAACCTCCATTCGTTCCATAAGATCTTGCAGCACCTCGTTTATCTTCACGTAGTCAGGGTGGCTCTCGTCTCCTGCTCCGAAAACATGCACCTCGTTCCTAACCTCGACCCAGCTATAACCCACCCCTTTTCTCACTCCTCTCCTTTTCATACCACCTCTCAATTTCGCAGCATCTTTCCATCTCCCAGCAACAACATAAACATTAGATAACAGAACATAAGCACTAACTGAATGAGGATCAATCGCCCTCATTTCTTTAGCAATCTTTTCAGCTAATTCAACGTGCTTATGAACACGACAAGCTGACAACAATGTCGACCAGATAGCCTCAGTCGGGTCAATATCCATATCAATTATGAATCTATAAGCTTCGTCCAAGAAGATCTGCAATGGCAGAATAGTGTTCTATACTTGGACGAATAGCATACTCCTCAGTCATCCTCTTAAAATATTTCCAACCTTCATCTACCAATCCTCCATGGCTACAAGCTGTCAAAACAGCAAGAAATGATCTGGAGTTGGGTTCAATTCCCTGTATCTCCATTTTCTCGAAGAACAGAATGGCATCACGAGCATGACCATGCAATGCATACGCCATGATAATCGCTGTCCAAGAAACGGTATCCTTAACCTTAATCCTATCAAATATCCATCTTGCAACCCTTATGTTTCCACACTTTGCATACATGTCCATCAGGGAGCTCAATACAAATACATTATCATCGAAGCTTCTCCTGATGATACAGCCATGGAGCTGTTTGCCCAAACAGAGTGTTGTCAGATGGGCACAAGCTGGAACGATGCTTGAAAATGAAACAGCCACAGGCTCTATATTAGCCCTCAACATCTCCCTAAAGAAAAAGAAATTTAATCCATCATCAAATCTTCCATTCTGGACACACACTGCAATCATCGAATTCCAAAAAACGCTGTCCTTGTGAGGAGATAGTCTGAAAACCTTGTATGAATCTTCCAACTGCATGCAATTTGCATACATATCGATCAAACTACTACCGATGAATACATCTTTGTCAAGATTGGATTTCTTTTCCCTTCATGATATCCACATATTGTGCAAAGATTGGAAGAATGGTAGATAAAGTGTAGGAATTAGGCTTCAAGTTCTCCTTTCCCATATTCATCATTGTAAACAGAGCTTCCCCGCACCTCCCATTTTGCACATGCCCTCCAATAACCGTGTTCCATGAGACAACGTCTCGAACTGGCATGATTTCGAAAACTTTCTTCACACTATCCGTAGGAAAAGCTCCCTTCTTTCTTCTCTGTATTAAACTACCACCATCTACTATCTCCCCACCACAGCAATTCGATTGATTCTTCACAGTTTTGTTCAGAGTAGATTTCTGATCAAAGTTTTTCGATTGCTTTTCAGAATTGAGGTACATAAAGTCACTCATACTTTCTTGACTCAAAACCCCCTTTCTTGCAGAACTATGATCCAACTCATTTCTCACATCATTATTCAAAATGTCAACTTCTTTATCAAAACCCTGCTTAGAATCTTGCATAAATTTAACTGAATTCTCATTTCCATTCACACCCCTGTCAAATCCAAACAACCATTTTGGTTCAGAACAACTATCAAACACCTTCCGTGCACTCAAAGACTCCAACCTTGCGTACATATTCTGATAACAGACGGATTGGTCAAAAGGATGATTGCAGTGGATTGAGGAAAAGGTATGCCTCCTCCTCCTCTGAGTTTGATCACATGGGCATGGAGTTGTTTAACCTGAGAGCTCGTTCTGATAACAGACGGATTGGTCAAAAGGATTTTGAGGGTCTCGCTAGAATTTTTCATCGATTTTCCAGCTATTCTCTATAATAAACTCACATGTGTATAGATGTTTGATGAAATGCCAAGCTGAAAGTTTTACCTTTATTGGAAAGAAATTTCTCCCCTAGGTTCTGCGGATGTACGTAATTCCGATATTAATTGATCGAGACGAACTGAATTTATCAAAATTTTTTTAGTAAGGCTTGGTCTGCTATGAACTCGAGTGCATGTTGTGCACCTAGTCCATGTTGCACTTTTCAGTTTTACTGACTTACACTTTTTATTAAATAGTGTTGCACTTTTCAATTATTAAACTGTATAATAATATTTTTAGTTATAGTGACTTATACTTTTTAGTAATATTGTGTTGTACTTTTCAGTTTAATAACTTATATTTTTCTTTAGACTATGGTGCACAAAATGCACTCGAGTGCATACTACACTTTAACTTTTAGTAATTTATTTGAATCTGGTAGCTCATTTTAAGGTGATGAATATTTTGGCTTGATTTCAATTTTGAGTAAAATAAAAACTGAATACCTCGAACTAAATAGAACTTTTTAGCAAATCTTGGTTTTTTTTTTTTTTTTTCTTCCATCTATTTAGCAGACAATGTAGTATTAATTAAACTTTAAATTGCATTTGGATCGACAAACAGACAAGGGTGCATGTACTCAAAAAATTGTATGATACATCTATAGCTGCACTTAAAACAAAAATAAACTCAATACAAGCTATAAGTTTTTAGTGATCCCGGAGACAAGTGTTTCATTGTAAATATATTTTTTATTAATTAATAGATTTAATAACTCGGGAGAGGGGTATGATTTGGGTCGCCGGGGGAAAGGTTCAATTTGGAGACAAGAGATACTCCGATTCAATTGTTGAAAACTATGGACGAATTTGTGGAAAAATATTTCAATTGTTGAGTTTTTATATCATTCAATTCCCTGAACCCTAATTCATTTGATGATTCAGAATTTTAGAAAAATAAAAGGACATAAAATTGAGAGAACCTAAATGCTTTATACAATATGTTAAAAAAAAAAGTTCGAGTCTCGGAGGAATAACATTCTTCGGTCTTTCGGATGAGGTCAATTGTTTCAATTTTACTGTTTCACATCTTATTAAATAATAATCAAGGTCCTATAATAATATATAGAGCGACGCGTGTTAAAATTTAGTATAATGAAATACCAATAAAACACGAAAGGTGGAATAGAAAAATCAAACCTTCAAACTCCACATAAATACAAGTTGGTATGCAGTAGATTTTAAATTTGAATTTGTCAAGCAAATTTATGAATTAGAACCTCAAGACCGATAAAGATAGTCAAATATATATGTAATATGAACCCAAACTAACACTAAAACATGACTGAACAAAATAGAAAACAACGTAAGGATGTAATTAAGTGGTTGGATGAAGATGATATACCTCTACTGTTCACCATGAAAACAACTATTTAATTAATAACAGAATGTGTTACAAGCTACACCACTTGCCCCTTAGAATAGAATTAACCTTATAAGTTATATCTAATCACACTCAACAATTGGAATGAAAATCTCCTCACTTCGCTCGTGATCTCACTCAAAGATATTGTGATCGTCATTGTAAAGGCACACTTCAAATGTCACTACAAAAAAAGGGCGTTTTAGAGACGGATTTCCCGACGGAATTTCCGTCGGCCGCCTGTGTTACCGACGGAAAGTCGGCCGTCCCCTTTTTCGGCGTCAGCATTTTTTACCGACGGATTTTTGAATTCCGTCGGAAATGCCGACGGATGTGCCGACGGATATTCCGTCGGAATTGCCGACGGATATACCGAGGGATATTCCGTCGGTATTTCGGACAACCCGTTTACCAAACCGGATCAACATTCCATCGGTAATTCCGTCGGAAAGAATGGATTAAAATAATTATAAAATAAATTAGAATGAATTAAAATAATTATAAAAGAAATTAATTTTTGAATAAATATTGATTTCGAAATTCACATGCCGACGGAATTTCCGTCGGTCATATGCCGACGGAATTTCCGTCGGCACGTTACCGAGGGAATATCCGTCAGTACAACAAAAAAATGAATAAAAAAAATATGATTTCGAAATTCACATATCGACGGAATATCCGTCGGCATTTTACCGACGGAATATCCGTCGGCAAAACAAAATATTAATAAAAAAAATATGGGTGGCCGGGGAGGCCCCGACCAGAATTTCATTTTCTCAAAATAAATACATCGAGCACTACTAAGCTAGAAGATACGCTATTTTGTGTGATTACTGATACAATAAATAAGAAAGTTATTTATATGTATAAACTATGTCCAGCTCTAAGAGCCAATCGAACTCGAATACTGCTTAAAAAATCTTAATTTTTTTTCAACCCAATAATTTTGAATTGCTGTGATTGTGGACCTATTATAGTCCATCAACCTCTATTACATCTTTTATTTTAACATGTACTTTTTTTAGTTCACTGAAAAAAAAAAAGATAAAGTAAATGTATTATAGATTCGACTGTGATAGTTGTTAAAAATCTTACTTGGAGATGGAATTGGGCTTGCAGTGGCTGCAATTACAAACACAAGAACTTAAATTAGTAAATATTATTATGACACAAATGTTCTTGAAAACTTATAACATTCACTCTGTTTCAAGATTTTATTTTTTTTGAAAAAGAAATTAATAACATTATAGTATGATATTATAACATGAAAATTTTCGCTTCCGATTACCTTTGCACTCAACGGGGACACCCGATTAATGGGGACTTGAAAACTTACGCATTCGATCCGCCTGCAAGAAAACTTACGCACGAATTGAAGCTGCGCATCATTGGCCCCGTGCAGACGGAGGAGCTCGATTGCCCATCGACATTGCCAACTATTATCGTTTTGTCTTCCAATTTTGCCATTTATTATGATAGTTGTTTAATTTTTGCAGAATAGTTGATGAAGAAAGGGGGATCTACTTGTGAAAGGTAAAAGGGGAGGAAGGAGGGAGGAGGAGTGGGGGGAGAAGGTGGATACAGAGGTTTGGGTGGGGGAGGAGGCGGCGGCGGCGGCGTTGCTGGGCGAGGGAGGCGAGGAGGTGGGAGAGAGGAAAATTCTGAAAGAAAACCCTAGGTTTAGGTTTTATATAAGGGTAAATACCGACGGATAATCCGTCGGTATTTTTCAAAAAGTAAATACCGACGGAAAGTGAATTCCGTCAGCATTTTGGCGATTTTTTTTATTTTTATTTTTAAATAATTCAATTTTTTCTATATACTTACTAAATTACCAAAATATTTTTTTAAAAAATCACGAAATTCATTTCTTCCACATATATTAATAAATATATTGGTTGTGGCTTATATTTATAGTAAATTTAATTTTTATAATTTGTACCTAAATGATAAATAATTAATTAACTTTTATAAAATAAGAAATAAATACATTACATTAATTGAATTAATTTTCATCTTCATCGTCTTCATCCTCCTCCTCCTCATCATCTTCCTCATCCTCATCATCCTCCTCATCCTCATCTTCTTCATTCTCCTCTTCATCCTCATCTTCATTCTCCTCTTCATCCTCTTCTTCATCCCCCTCCTCTTCACCTTCAATTTCGATTAATTGGGGATTTGCAGCCGTCAAGGGTACAGAAAGATTGAAATTTTCCGTAAAGACTTCAGTTGGAGTCTCTATTTGTTCTGTTCGAAATGGAGATTCATCTTCAGTATTTCTGTCCTTTTTAGGGACTTCTACCATTGACCTTGCCTTTACTTTGCAAACAGCGTGCCATTCATAACCACGTGGAGCTCCCGGATATGTGCAGTAGTATACTTGAGATACTTGATGGGCAAATACAAATGGATCATCCGCAACATACGTCCTTTTCGAACTAACATCAACGAGCTTGTACTCCGGGTGAATTCTTGTTCCTAGATGGCCTGAATCAAACCAATGACACTTGAACAACACTACAGTCTTTGCTGGATATCCTGGATATTCTACTTCGACGACTTCCCGTAACACCCCAAAGTAATCACTTGCATCTGCATTGTAATTCGCACTGCTAACGCAGACGCCACTGTTGGTAGTCCCCTTTGTCGATGCATACCCAGACGTATGAAATCTGTAGCCCTTCACAATATAACCGTTGTAAGTCTTTACACGACGTAGTGGTCCCTTGCTGAGATCTCGTAAGAATGGACTGTCTAGAGCGTTATCCCGTCCCTATACGGCTCAATTTAAAATTAATTAAAATAAATATTAATTTATTTACGTAAAACATAATTAATTAAATGGTACTCACATAACGTTCGAACCATCGGGAAAATTCACGTTGAATACGAGCATCTATATATGCATCTGAGATGTTTGGTTCTGCTCGTCGTAGTTCTTGAGCGTACATCCTAATTCACAACATTCAAAAACTTGGTTAATATTAAATGACATAAATGAAGTGGTATTTAAATAGACGATTTATATATGAAATACTTACTCGATGTATGGCTGAACTTCATCACAATTCAATAACACATACGTTTGTGCTATTTCCGCCTCCGAGTTCGTCTCCCAATATCGTTCAGTGGGTTTTCCTATTGGCCGTCCCTTAGACTTGAATATGGAGAGCATTCCATCGACCTCTTCACTGATATCGTCAGCGGATGTACCACCGAAGTTACGTGGAGCACTTCTTAACTTTGTGTTGACGTGGTCTTCAAAGTAATAAGAACAAAACATGCCAACCTCTTCATTCAAATAAGCATTCACAATCGATGCTTCAACGTTTGCCTTTTGTTTAGCATTACGTTTCAAGTTGTGGAGATACCTGATATACACACACACACACATATATATATATATATATATATAAAACTTATAAGAATGCATGTGTAATTGTAATGAAATAAATAAAAAAGTAAGATTTTACCTTTCAAATTGGTACATCCACCTGTATTGCACCGGACCACAAATTCTCGCTTCATACGCTAAGTGAACGGGTAAGTGTTCCATCGAGTTAAAGAAGTTAGGTGGAAAAATTTGTTCCAACTTACACAAAATCACTGGAATGTCTTCATCTAAACGAATCATATCATCGATCGTGATCGTTGTAGCCGTTAAATCTCTAAAAAATAGACTTAATTCAGTGATAGCCCTCCACACATTGTTAGGAAGAAGTTCCTTGAACGCAATCGGTATCAAGCGTTGCATAAACACATGACAATCATGACTCTTCATCCTTGCAACCTTACCCGTTGTTGTGTCTACGCATCGACTCAAGTTCGACACGTAGCCGTCCGGAAAGTTCAACTCCTTTATCCACCTACACAATCTTTGTTTTTGTGGCTTATCCAGTGTGTAGCTAGCCTTTGGAAATTTACCTGTACGCTCATCCTTTTTCAACTCTGGACGGCGACAAAGAGTGTCCAAATCCTTCCGAGACTTTGGAGTGTCTTTCGTCTTGCCTTCCGTGTTCATGATTGTGTGGAACACATTGTCAAACACATTCTTTTCAATGTGCATCACATCCAAATTGTGTCGTATCAATAGTGAACTCCAGTATGGTAAGTCCCAAAAAATACTCATTTTGTTCCAACCACCCTCAATTCCTCTGTTGTGTTCCGCTGCATTTTCCTCAGTACTTTTTTTCAACCCCGTCACTTGAACCTCATATAACAACCTACGTCCTGTACGGAGAGTAAATTATAAGTGACACTAAAAGCAATAGATAAATATACGTTTAGTACTCGATTATTAAATAAATGTATAAAATACCATCTCGTAGTGGAGGTCGATTGTTTGTGACTGCTCTGTTTTTTACGAAGTTCTTCTTATTTCTTCGAAACGGGTGACCTTGAGGTAAGAACCTACGGTGATTATCGAACCATGAAACTTTTCTACTCATCGGGAGACTGAAAGCTTCAGAATTCTCCATACAATACGGACATGCTTTCTTTCCGGCCGTACTCCACCCGGACAACATACCATATGCAGGAAAGTCGCTAATGGTCCATAAAAGAGCAGCACGCATCGTGAAGTTCTGCTTTCTAAAAACATCGTATGTTTGGACTCCATTCTCCCATAAGAAGATCAAGTCTTTTATAAGAGGTTGGAGATAAACATCCAGTTTGTCCTTTGGATTCGTTGGTCCAGGCACCAATACAGTCAGAAACATTGTTTGAGGTTTCATGCACATCCACGGAGGAAGATTATATGGAGTCAGTATCACCGGCCACAAAGAATACTGCTTCCCATGCATCCCAAACGGTGCAAAACCATCAGTACACAAACCTAATCTCACATTCCTCGGTTCACAACCAAAATTTGGAAACACGTTGTCAAGATGTTTCCAGGCCTCTGAGTCTGCCGGATGTCGCATCTCCCTCGACTCAGCCGAAGAGGAATCTGTAGCATGCCACGTCATGTGTTGTGCAGTGGCACTTGATTGATATAATCTCATCAAACGGGGAATGATAAGAAGCTAGTACATCTTCTTATATGGCACTTTCTTCTTTGTCTTCTTCGATTGACCACCAGGTCCCTTTCGACGTGCCTCTTTGTACCGGGGATGGCCACACAATCTACACATATTCAGACTGCTATCTTCGTCACCCCAATATAACATGCAACCATTCACACAACAATCAATCTTCTCAACCGGCAAACCAACATTCTTCAACATTTGTTTGCTTTGATGAAACGTCATAGGCACCTTATTATTTTGAGGACAAATTTCACTACATAACTGTGTCACTTGCTCATATGCCCTGTTAGAAAGCTTGTTCTCGGTCTTAATGTTCATGAGTCGTGCATTAAATGACAACTGTGAGTGAGATTCACAACCCGGATATAAATCTTCTTCGACTAATTTGAGCATCTCATAAAACCGAAATGCCTCATTCGTCGGCTCCTCTTCCATGTTTGAAAAACCAGCTTCCCTGATCATTGTTTGATACATATTCGGTTCTTCGTCCCCAAACTGTTGTTCTTCGTCCCCAAACTGTTGTTCTTCGTCCCCAAACTGTTGTTCTTCGTCCCCAAACCGTTGTTCTACCTCGTTACTAGTGCCAACATGATCGAAATTTGCTTCTTCTTGATAGATTCCAGCAGTGTAATAGTAAAACACTTCATCAAATCTATAAGGCCAACGTGTTTCGCCATGACTAGTCCAATTATAATAATTATCAACGAAACCATTCTTCACAATATGCACTAGGACCTCATCAATCTCTTTATATTGCTTATTCTGACATTTCTTAGCATTACACGGACACCTAATGCAATTTCCACTCATGTAATGTGGCTGGGTTTTTGCAAATTCAACAAATAACACGAGTTCATTATAAAATTCCACATTCACATTCCCTCTAATCATTCTAGGAGTACAATACATCCAACGACGGTCAGGCAAATCCATCTGCTAAACATTTAAGTGGAGCAACACATTACTAAACTAAACTTATAATAAATTCAAACAAAACTTATGATACATATAAAACATGTAATTACATTATATTGAATTTTATATATAGAGTAAATTAAAAATGGTAGAAAATGTACCGTAATTTGATGTTTCTGAATACCCGAGCATGAGCATAAAAAAATTAGGCAGTAGAAAGTTTTGGTGTAAATTTGCAATACGAAAGTGAAGTGGAAAAAAAGAAAGTTTTAGGAATTTCCCGACGGCAATGCCGACGGAAACTTAATTCCGTCGGCATTTCACCGCCCAAAATATCCGTCAGTCAAGATAAATGCCGACGGAATATCCGTCGGCATTTATCAAATGGTGAATTCCGACGGAAACTTAATTCCGTCGGCATTTCACCGCCCAAAATTTCCGTCAGTCAAGATAAATGCCGACGGATTATCCGTCGGCATTTATCAAATGGTGAATTCCGACGGAAACTTAAGTCCGTCGGCATTTCACCGCCCAAAATTTCCGTCAGTCAAGATAAATGCCGACGGATTATCCGTCGGCATTTATCAAATGGTGAATTCCGACGGAAACTTAATTCCGTCGGCATTTGGCGTGTTATTATTATTATTTTTTTTATTAATTAATTCAATTTTTTGTATATATAGCAACAACACAAAGCTCACACACACCATATTCGATTTTTTCTATTTTGCAAAGAAATATCATGTCTTCTTCATATTCTATTCGATTTCAGCAAGGCCTTGTTTGTTATTGTGGAAAGGCATGTCGTACATATGCTTCTAAACAACCTAGAAGTAAAGGGAGGATATTTCATAATTGTCCTGACTCCCAAAGTGATGGTGGTGGATGTGGTTTCTTTGTATGGGCTGATACTCTAGAAAAGTGTGTTGTTGACAAGAATCAAGGATCTAATCAAAGTGACCAAGAAACTGAAGACATGAAGAAAATGACTCAAGAGATGAAGAAATTGGTTACAGAGATCAAGAATTTGGCTGAAGAAATCAAGGATTTAATCAAAGTGAACAAAATCATTTTGATTGTGCTAGTTGTCATGGTTGCATCTACCACCTTCAAGTGGTTTGGTTAAATATATGTATAATGCACTCTATATGAGGCTATTTTAATTTGTACTAAAATGCACTCTTCAAGTGGTTTAAATCTATATCTAGAATGCACTCTAAATGAGATTATTTTGTACTCAATGAAACAAATGAATGCACCCTATTTTCATCTATACACCAATAAACTACACAAATAAACTGCAATATATAGTTCAACATATTTTTCAACATAAACATAAATATATACATAAAGATAAATAAGTTCAACAGAAAATTAAATAAGTTCAACAGAAAATTAAATAAGTTCAACAAAAAAATAAATTAGTTCAACACAAAATTAAATTGTTCAAATTGTTCAACCAGGATAGTTGCCAGGATAGTTGCCAGTGCCGGGAAAGTTAAAATATTCATCCATATCATCATTCAAGTTGACGTTGCCACCGTCGGCCTGACCTGCATCTTGACCTGCAGCTTGATCTGGAGCTGGAGCTGGAGCTGGCGGTGGTTGCCCCATCGTCTGTTGATAGATGGCCTCGATCTGCTCAGCAGACATCCCCAACGTCCGACCCGCATTGGTACTCCAGAGGCGGAAGTAGTTCTCGAACGTTGCCATGACGTTCGGATCCGGGACGGCAGTGGAGGATACGGACGGCTGCGATGCACTCCGGGCCGACCGACCACTTGGTGTCCTCACGGCGCTGCTCATCCCACCAAGGCCAAGGACCCTTCCCTTGGAGGTCGGGGCAACGTCAAGGTAACACTGGTCCACGTCAACAACCGGAGGGGTACCGCTGCTTCCGGATTCAGCAGTAGTCGTGGCGGTGGCTTGCGTCTCAGCCTCTTCAATCCTCTGTCGGACGCTCAACTACATAATTAAAAAATTAAAATTAATTTAATTATATATATATATATAATGTAATTAATACATAAATTTAATTAAACTTACGTGGAGGTCAGTAGTGCGCCCGTAGGTGGACGTCTGTGTATCGGCATTAAACGGATGAAGAAGGCTCAGCCGATCCAAGTGGGTGTGGGGACGTCCAGTCTCCCGCTCCTATTACGTATCAAATAAACATATACAAATTCATTTAGATAACTAATATAAAATAATTAACTATAATTATTTAATTTTTAAATAATTAAATAAAACTTACGAGAGCAAGTGATTGCTCGAGGACGGACCGAGCTCCCCCCCGATGCACTGCCATCCCGCCTCCAACGTCGGTTCTGCGGTTGGCCCGAGCTTTGTCACACTTGTCTTGGTAATCCTGGTCCATCCACTTCTCAACCAACGACTCCCACAGGTCAACACCATCCTCGTCTTTCCCCAGAACAAGATTTTTGTCTTCATCACGCCAGGCCTTTCTCCAGTCGTACATCATGTTCGTGTACCGAGTAGAACAAAGATTGTACCACTTCTCGTAAATAGCGGCGTCCGAGTAGATCGTCGTATCCCAACGGGCCTTTTTCTATACAAATAAATATTCAACATATTTATCAAATAATATGAATAATTAGTTATTTAATAAACTTTAAATATTGTAATTATATACCTGGAACTCCTCGAAATAATCATCCTTTTTAGATTGTGGCACCTTCGACCAAGTGATAGCACCCTTAGAAATCTTGCAATCCTTAAAGGATTTTGTGCACATCCTGGACACCTCATTACCGGGCATCAACCTGTAAAATTATTAACAAATTTATAAACTAACACATTATAAATAAATAAATAAAGTTAATCGTTATTGAATCTCATCAAACATTAGAATTATTGACTTACGCTCCTGAAACGATGTCAATGACTTTCCTTTTGTCTCGAACAGGATGCTGACGAGAAGAGGATGACGAACCAACCGACATCGTAGTCGGCGGCGGCGGCGACACTGCCACAGGAGGAGGAGGAGGAGCCGTCACAGGAACTGATTCATCCCGAGACCTCCTTGCACGTGACCAAAGTGACGACCTACGACGTGAACCCGAACCCTGATTCGGTACTTGTTCACTCATCTGTTTCAATCAATAAAAAATACATAATTTTACTAATTATCAATTTAATGAACATATTGCTAATTTAAATTTTTTACTAATATATCATATTCCTAATTTAATCAACATATTCCTAATTTAAATCAAAACAATATATATATAACCTAATTACAACGTGATACCACCGTCAAACCATCTAATTAACTAATAATT
Organism: Galeopsis tetrahit; assembly: GCA_963675135.1. Lineage (NCBI taxonomy): Eukaryota > Viridiplantae > Streptophyta > Magnoliopsida > Lamiales > Lamiaceae > Galeopsis > Galeopsis tetrahit. The sequence goes on along the minus strand of OY776125.1, from coordinate 27,984,453 downwards.
TAAACAATTGATTGAAACATGCATCACCTACATTAAAATATTTCTAAATTAACATATTCCTAAATTAACAAATCTAAACATAATTAAAATAATACTTTTCTAATTGGAGTTTTCTAATTATCAATTTAATGAACATATTCCTAATTTAATTTTTTTACTAATATAGCATATTCCTAATTTAATTAATCAACATATTCCTAATTTAATCAACAATAACCTAATTTAATTATTATTTTTCTACCTAACTTAATCAATAATAAAAAATTGAACATATATATTCTTAAATTAACAAACCTAAAACTAATTAAAATAATAATTTTCTAATTTAAACAATTGATTGAAACATGCACTACCTACATTAAAAATATTCTATATCAAAATTACACCATTAAATTAAACTAGTAATTAACTATATAACAATTAATTAATGTATACATATAACAATTAATTAATTAATTAACCTTAAAAACCTACTCGATCTATCAAAATTATTCTTAATCAACAAATTAAATTAACTAACGTACATACTAACATGATCATAATATTTTAACAACTAACTAAATCAATATAACATGCAAATCAACATTAAATTATTCATATTTACATATATCCATGCATAAACATATATAAGTATTAAAATTAAGTAATAAAACTAATTAAGAAAACGTACCGTATCAATGTAATCGAAGAAATTTGCTTCAATAGCCTCGTCCTCGTCTTCGTCTTCCCCACCGAATCCTCACTCACGCACGCCCCCTTTTTTTTTCTAAAACGAACTGATTGATTTGAGGCCCTTATATAGTAAAAAAAATAAATGCCGACGGATTTTCCGTCGGCATTTCCCTCGGTAACCGCCCACTATTAATGGGAACCGTTACCTTTTTGGAAAACGAGGCGGTGTGAATTCAACAGGTGAGATGCCGACGGATAATCCGTCGGCATTTCCGTCGGCAAACATATTTCAAACTTCCGTCAGCATTTTCCCTCGGTAAATGCTGACGGACCGGATATCCGTCAGGATATCCCTCGGTAAATGCTGACGGATCAGAAATCCGTCAGCATTGACGTTGACTTTTCAATCCGTCAGCATTCCGTCAGCATTTCCGTCGGCAATGCTGACGGATTATAATCCGTCGGCATTTTTCCGTCCCTGTAGCGCGCGTTTTTTGTAGTGTGTATTTATACCATTCTTCTCCTCCAAGTGGATTGCAGTTATCGACACAGTTAATTGGTTAATTAACATTATTAGCTACTCGTTCCAACAAACCACGTGCAGTTTGACCAAATCGTTTGAAAGTTATGTGCGTTTGAAATTTGTAACTACATTCAGTTAGAAACCTAATTGTCACCTTCAACAGACTCGTAAATATCAATATCAACTAAGTCCAACTCAATTGATATAATCCATTTTAAACCAATACTATGAGACAACTCCGCATGAAATATCAATTTCGCTGAATCTAACCAACTCTCTTGAACTCTTCTCAACTGGAATAACTCAGCTAATAGTTTGACTTGGACAATTCAACTGACTTCAATGCGATTCAACTCAACTGACTTTAACTAACTTTTCAATTCATTTGATTTGATATATCACATCCGATTCTTTGGACTTGTCATCTAAATACTCAACAACTAATTCACCTTAGCAGTTAACCTCAATTGTTTAATCACAATTGATCTGATTTTAAGATATACCTCTCACATAATTATTGATAAAAACTCAAAAGTTAAAATCTTATAACTAGTACATGATCGGTGCAATTATTTATTCTTGCTTTTTTTTTTTTTTTTTTGTTAAATTTCATTATTCTCATTTTTTTTATTTTTAAAAAATAATAATATTCATATTACTTTATATTCAATTATTATTTATTTACTCAATTTAATATTCACTATATTCATAAACAGTCGATTTATTTATAAGTGGACACTACACTAACTCTATCATACCCTCAATATATTTATTTTATACATAAATTAATTACTCTTGTAAAGTACCATTTTGTAATCTTTAACTCACCTCTTGTACTCCCCAATAAATTAACTTAATCACTTTTGTGTTTGCAAACATTCTAAAAGTTATTATATTTATAAAAAAAAAAAAAGTGTTTTAAACCATATACTAGTGTTTGCAAACAATCACTAAATAACTTTCATGTGTAGGTGGATCCGTAAATTAAAAAAAGTGTAATAATGAATAGAGTTTTGTGAGATTATTACATAAACTTTTATGTATAAAGTAAATAAATAGTTGACTTGTGTATATGTGTGAATTAAAAATAATGACATTTTGTGTAAAATTAAACATAATGTGAAGGTGAAATTTATAAATAATTTTTTATTTTAAGTGTGTGAAAGAATTGAAACGTCCACAAAAAAAAAAACATAAAAGTTATTGTGAAACGTGGAGAGTACTGTATATTTTTATTGTTGGGAAAATATCATCACTGAAGTTTAACACTTTTTAAATTTGATCACTCACATTTAATCACTATCAAAATTGGCCACTCAATTATTTTTTTCTATCAAAATTGATGCGCTATTTTTTTTTTTAAACATTATTTCCCCTATTTTAATTCCTAAGCCCGTAAAGCCCAATCTCAAATTTTTTTCAATTTTAACTGATGTGTTGCTCAGAAAAAAAAAATCCACAAATATAGTGATTTTGAATATGCACGAAATGATAAAGAGAAATATCTAGAATAGAAAAAAAAAAATTATGAAATATTTTTTTAATATAAATTATAATTTTAGAAAATTCTTTACAATTAATTTTCACCACAAATGTGAGTAGATGATCATGTCTAATAATTATAAATGGGGAATGAATTCTAATAATTAACTACTTTGAAATAAGTTTATATTATCAATCATTATACAAATTAAAACAAAATGTTGTTCAAAAAAGTCTGATAAACCGTGTGACTAGTGAGTGTAATTAAATAATCTACTAGTCGAGGAAAACCATGATAATACTTTTAAATTTTGTCCTCGATGATACTTTTAAATTTTATCCTCGTGAACATTGCACACACAGCCCAGCTAGCCAATCTTTGACGGAAACTTCAGTTAAAAGACGTGCATTCTTATAGCACGTCACACCGCCCATCCCCGGGACACTAGTATTATTAATATTCAATGACACATCCAATCCCTCAGCCGATCTCTGACGGCATTTTTGTAGCACCGATCACACAGCCAACCTATGAAGGGAACTCCCACTAAACCCTTGTAATAAGGTATTCTTACGAGGGGCAAATACCTTTGAGGGCAGTAGCACCGATCACACATCCAATCTATGAAGGGAACTCCCACTAAACAAAACACGTGTAATAAGGCATTCTTAACGGCTAGCACCGATCACACACCCAATCTATGAAGGGAACTTCCACTAAACATGTGTAATAAGACATTCTTAAATACGGGACACTATTATTAATATTCAGTGACCTTCAAGAATGAGGGTTTTTGTAAAGAGAGAAAGAGAGAATTTTTAAAAGGGTAGTTGCCCCTTTTTCTCTTTTCATACAAACCCCATGATTTCTATAATTTACAAACAAAGAAAACAACAACCCTTCTATTCTGCTGGAAACAACGCTGTTCTTCAATTTATCTAATTTTCTGGTATGTATTTACAGCCATGGCAACAAACAATCAGGGCTATGATGAACTAGCAAACTTTCTAGAGTTTTCCATCTGAGAGCTGGTGAATCGGGCACTGAGAATACCCGACCCGTATCTTGGCGTGGCGACCCCGGATGGCTTGTGATGTTTTTAATCGCATGCAACCGGAGGTTTTGCAGCCATGGCGTGGTTGTTGGCTTCTCTTTTGCCTCTTCTAAATTATAACAGATCTGAGCCTCTTCTCTTAAATTTCCTTTTCATTTTGTTGGTTTTTTTTTTTACAAATTTTGGGGGGTTTGCAGTTGCTAAACGATTTTGGAGATTTTTTTTAATACAACTTCTTTTTTTTTTTTCTAAATTCCTTTTTCCTTTAGTTTCTTCTCATTTTGTTGCTTTTTTTTTTCTACAAATTTTAGGATTTGCAGTCGAGCTATATGATTTTGGAGATTTTTTTAATACAATTTTATTGGAGAAATATTTTAAGTTAATTGGTAAAAAGTAATGTTACGTGGAATAAATAAGAGATGTTTGAGTAAATTTTTTAAGTGAATAATTTTTTTTTTAAAATATAAAAATATTCAATTAATAATGGAATAAATATTTAAATAATAATGGGATGTAGGGAGTATAATTTAAATATATTCATGTCTAAATAGAGGCGATTTTACGAAAATTTGTTATAACGGGTTTATAAGTTTTATATGTGGTGTATTTCAAATTCGATCTTTAAGGGTGTGTTTGCAAATTAGAGTGATTGATTCAAAGTGATTAAAATTGATTTTTGCAATAAAATTAAAAGTTGATATTCTTTTAAAATTAAGCACTTTAAATCAATTGTGTATATGTTGTGGTGTTTACAAAACAAACTACTTTTTTTTTTTATAAATTTACAAAAAACACCCTTATTACATTTGGATAGGTAATGTGTAAAGATAAAATATTATTTAAATTGTGAGGATAAAATTGTAAAATTGATTATTATAATGATGAGAAGCACATATAAACTATTAGAAGTGGGTGGAGGGGTGCTTCACCAAAAGTGATTCTATTTGAAAAAAAGTGTTTTTAAGCACCTTCTAGTGTTTTTAGTGTACCATTTTTTTTCATTAAAAAAAGTAATCATAATTCATTTAAATGTGTTTTCGAAAAAATGGGTATAATGATGTGGACGGAGGTGAGGGGTACTAATTTTTATTGGTAAAGTCTAGTATGCATTCGAGTGCATGTTGTGCACTCTAGTCCATGTTGCACTTTTCAGTTTTACTGACTTACACTTTTTCATAAATGGTGTTGCACTTTTCAATTATTACTAAAAATATTATTATACAGTTTAATAATTGAAAAGTGCAACACCATTTATCAAAAAGTGTAAGTCAGTAAAATTAAAAAGTGTAACATGGACTAGGGTGCACAACATGCACTCGAGTCCATAGCAGACCAACCCATTTTTATTTTATTTGGCTCAACATTATGTTCTTTATGTTATTTAACATTTGTATAATTAAATTTGAGTTCGATTAATCAATTTTCAATTCATTATTTTATTAAACACAATATAGTGGCATCTATTTAAGTTAGAATAAAAAATTAATGAATAAGCAAAAAATGGGAAAATATTATGTAAATTTTATATAACTTAATTAGCAGAAAGAAAGAAAAAAACCATTTAAAACGGCAGATTGGTATACCATTATCATGCTTATTAGCGCCGACTTAAAAATTGAAATTGAATAAAATAATTTTATTATGAAGATAATTTCATTTTACATCTTGTTTCACTTTTTCAATTTACATTATAAGGTGTTTTTATTTATGTTCAATTTACGCTTGGATAGTTGGATTGGTGCTCTAATTAAGGGTGCAAATTTGAATCTAAGTAACATTACAAATTTAAATGAATATATGGCTTAAAATTCGATTAATTCAATTCGGGAGATCAATTTCACTGTTTACTAATCGAGTCATTTAAAAATTTTGCTCTATATATATATAAAAATCGCACCCCTAAATTTCAACTATATACCACCGGACCAACTTTCTAGGATTAAAACAAATTCGTTGGAGTACTATAAAGTATAATTAAGAATGGTATATATTACCCCTATTTTTGGTTGTTATTTCACAACCTTTCCCCAGGCTAAACAACAGGGTTGCCTAATCCTTTTGTAAATTAAATAATAAATAATACTCCATGTAACTTCTGGCAGAGGGAAGTATAATGAGGCTATGCAAACACAAGACACAAGTAGAGGTATTAATTTAAAACGTTTTCTATCTTAACAGGGTTAATTGATAGAACCAGCTAATTACAACAAATTGAAGTGTCAAATTCCAACAAGAAAAGCTCTGCCAGTCGATTATTTGTTTTTCAGTATTTATTTATAATGAATATTCACGACGTTACTAAATATTGATTCATTTGATTTGATCTTAACAAATTTTAGCATGAGACAAATGGGTGTGTTTATACTCATTTGTTTATTTACATGCTTTTTTCATTAATTTTCTTTTCAAATTTATCACTCGGAAATTTCAAAATATAAGAGTATAATAATGCGATGTCCATGACCTTTAATTTGATGGCAATTTTAAGAGATAAAATAATTAGTCTAATTAGAATTATACAAAAAGATTTATTTTCTTGATTATATATAAATGCTAGCTGATGTACACATCTAACTAATTAATTAATCAATCTTAGCCGTAATGTAGACTATATATCTACTCATTAGATATCTATGCATGCTCACATATATACTACAACAAAATTAACTTTTTATCTAAGATCGATCTTGTCACTAAAATTCAGTCTCTCTCTCTATATATATTCTGGAGTATAATGCATGCAAAACAAAATTGTAGAAAACATAACAAGAAAAAAAAAATGGGTGTCCCAAAGATCCCCACAATCTACGAATGCGACTCCAAAAATCGCGAAAATCAGACGATCGTAGCTGATTTCGATGGAACGTTGCTCATCGGGCGCAGCTCGTTCCCCTACTTCGCGCTGATTGCATTCGACGTGGGAGGGATTCTGAGGCTGCTCCTAGTCTTATTAGTTTCTCCAATAGTTGCCCTTGTCTACTACTTGGTGTCCGAATCCGCAGGGATTAAACTGCTCATATTCGCAACGTTTGCAGGGGTAAAAGTGTCATCCATTAAGTCAGCTGCAAGTGCAGTGTTGCCTAAGCATTACTCGGAGGACTTGCACCCGGAGACGTGGCGCGTTTTCTCGTCGTGCGGGCGGAAATGTGTGCTGACGGCAAACCCTAGGATCATGGTTGAGCCATTCTTGAAAAACTACTTGGGGGTTGATGATGTTTTAGGTACAGAGATTTTGTCGTATAAGGGTGTCGCCACCGGCTTTGTCGGGGGCAGCGGGGTGCTCGTCGGAAAGAACAAGACGATTGCTCTTCGGAGGGCTTTCGGGAATGAAGAGATGCCGGATATTGGAGTCGGAGATAGAAAGACTGACTTTCCTTTCATGAGACGATGCAAGGTTCTCCACTTTTATCTTTTTTTTTTTCTAAAATATACGAATCTAGTCTCAATTATACTTTATATGTATCAATTTCGTTTAATTTAAAGTTGTAGAAATCATGGTACAACGTTGTTTTTGGTCATGTGCTCGGCACGTGGGTGATCCGTTTCGGTGAAGTTGATGTCCAAAACCTACGTCATTCCAATGATTCTAGCAACTTTAATTGGGACGAAATTGGTACATACAAAAAATAATAGAAACTAGAATCAAACGTTTATTTTTTATGGGAACATTTTAAAAATAAATGAAAAGTTACAAGACAAAAAAAAGATTATGTCCCTAAAATATTCATCTAGGTCTCTAAAATTTTCAGTACTTACCAAAATTTAATTTTTTTTTTGTCGTACATTGCATGATTATTGTGCAAGTGTTACTACGAAAATTTCCACATTGATTTTGAAGTAATACCTCGACGCATTAGTTGCACGGTGCAAATTTAACCAAAAGAAATTCATACAAACAAATTGTTTAGCTTTATTTTTGTAGATTATAGAAAAAACAATCGAAAAATATTAATTTTATATTCGAAAAAATGTTAATATTGTACTATTCTTTTGTATTTGTATGAAGTAATATCTTTCACATATAGGAGTATATTAGTACTTTAATTATATACATGAGTGAACAGGCATCATGGACAAAACATCGAATATGTAAAATTTTCTAAATTATGTGACCACAATGCAGGAAAGATACATAGTGCCCCAAAGGGTCGGAGTCCGGCCCGTGAGGCCGGATTCGTTGCCGAAACCGGTGATCTTTCACGACGGCCGATTGGTGCAAAAGCCTACTCCATTGATTGCATTACTAATCATCTTCTGGTTCCCAATTGGGCTTGTTCTATCTATTCTTCGAGTTCTCATGGGCTCAATTCTCCCTGTATCAACTCTCTACAAAGTAACAACCTTACTGGGTTGCCCCATTACTATGAAAGGAGCCCCACCCAACGACAGACGGGGCATGCTCTTCGTGTTAAATCACAGAACCGTCGTCGACGGCGTCGCTGTCTCCGCTTGCCTCAACTGCATGACCACCATAATCTCCTACTCCGTTTCCAGACTTACTGAATTCTTATCACCCATAAAAACATGCAGGCTTACACGGGATCGAACCACGGATGCTAAATTGATCCAACAAATTTTGAACCAAGGAAAGTACCTATTGATGTGCCCCGAAGGTATTACTTGTTAGATTATATTTGCTCATATCTCTTATACACTTGTTGCACGTTTCAACTGTACACAACTAATATTTTTCTATATATAGGTACTACTTGTAGAGAACCTAACCTGCTTAGGTTTTCGGCATTGTTCGCCGAACTAACTGATCAGATTGTTCCTGTGGCCATTGACGTTAAAGTGAGCATGTTTCACGGGACGACAGCGCGAGGGTTCAAATGGTTGGACCCTTTCTTCTTATATATGAATCCGAGGCCCGCGTACGAGGTTACATTCTTGAACAAGCTGTTGCCTGATCAAACATGCAAGGCTGGAAAATCGAGCCACGAGGTTGCAAATAATGTTCAGGAAATGATTGCCACAACTTTAGGGTTTAAGTGCACTAATTTTACGAGGAAGGCCAAGTATAGAGCATTAGCTAGGACTGATGGTATCGTTGGACAAAAACCTACCAAGCTTACCGGCTGATCCCTTATTTCAATTTTCGTATTTTATGTCTTTAATATACACTATGTGTATGTTAAAGGTAATTAAATACGAGATGAAATGTGAAATTGGAACAGGGAACCTTCATTTATTTGTTATAATTAGTTGATGTGAGATTTGGGTATAAATAAAATTGAGTGTGGGGCCTTCAATCCATGCCTCAAAGCAAGCGCACAACACATACCAAACGGGTCCTTTCTTCAACTTAGTGAAATAGACTAAGAAAATCATTAGGAATTATATGTGTGGAACTATAGAATGAAAAAAAATCAATGGATAAACAACATTATATAGGAGATATAGGCTGTAGAATTGAATCACACATTACTTCTAGAACAAGCTGAATACCGGAAAGGCATGGCCAAGTTCTTTGTCTCGAAGAACTGAAGAAGCGCCATATCCTGTTTCCAAATAATCTCACAAGTCATTTTTCACTCGTCCTCCCTCTCCGGTGGGAGACCACATGGCAAAAGCATTTTCTGTAAATGCATTTGAAAACCACTAGAATTAGATATATATTGATGCTATGAGATAGTTCCTCCAAAATATCAAACAAACAGAGATTTACAAGCACATACGAATTTAGAACTTCGAAAGTTTTGATTAATTTGTTAAACAAGTGATTTATCATTGTAGTTAAGGGCACAAGGCAGAAGAGGGGTAGGTCCTAACGCCTGAGGTGCAAGGCACACCTCTTGTCCTTTTTAACTAAACATCATTTCTATATTAACATATTGTCGTACAAAATAAAGTTCAGTACAAGTGTACAACATAAAATCACATAATAATGCCCAAAACTCAAGTGATGAACATTAGAACATAAGGAAAACATGAAACAAATACTAAAGTTGTGAAGTTAAGTGTTCGTTAACACACAAAAAACATCAAATGTAGCAAAGACAACAATAAATTAATACTCCGTACTAGTTTAGTTCTCATTCTCATCACAACAACAACAAAAAAAAAAAACTCTGCAACAGAGAGAAGATTCACAAAGAGAAAAAGGGGGAAAGAACCTAGTATATGGGGGCAGCGCTGTTTTCTCTCAATTTCTTCTTCCTTTACCAACTTTTTTCTTAAGCCCTATGAGTAAATTCAACACCATTTTCTTGTTTATGATTTGCCTTTGTTTTCTTTTAAGTTTTTTTTTTGTCAAATATGGTTCTTCATTTCAAAACTTGTATACAAACCACATTTTGGGGTGAAGAAAATCTGTAAAGTAAAAGAGGGTCATCGAAGTGCATCACAAAAGGCACACTGAGGATCCAAGGGGAAGAGTAAGTGAAATTAAATAATAGGAGTAGTAAAAGATAGTTTACAAATCATAATGCAAATTTGAGAGAGAGATCAAAACTATGATTTGATTATGCAATCTAGGGGCTGAAACTTGTACGTGAGAGAAGCCAGAATATTGATTTCAATTCCTAGGGAGGGAGTCTGCCAATCAATGTAGAAGATATTGATATGCATTTGTGTTCATTGACAATTCAAGAATGCATGACACAGCGGTTATCATCTACACAGTAAATATAAGACGCAATGCAAGAGTTTTTCAGTTTGACAAAATATGAACAATGCTCCCATAATATATATATATATATATATCAATTGCAGCAATTTTACAAAAACCGCCAAATCCAACCAACTCGCTAGTGCACACTGCCCATGGTTCAAATGAAATTTCTTGACCTTTTCCATGAATACTAGTACTAGGTACAATAAAATCAATCAAAAAGTAGATCTGTGAATTTTCACATTCATTTACCTCTATTCACAGTAGAAGTACAAGCTGAAATATCAAACAGTACATTCGACATTTACACTCACTTCCTTCCACCACAAGACCATAACTACTGACCAAGGCATAAAATATAATTTCCAAGTTGTTCAAAAAAAAATATAATTTCCAAGTTTCGGCTAACTAATAAAGTGTTTTGGGTCAATAAAACAAAATAGTATGTTCAATTCTTCATCCTATATACTGGAAAACAACATGTTTAAGCGATTGGCACTGTTGTAACCCGTGCAAAGTGGAGGTTGAAACTGATGCAAAGGAACCGAAACCATGACATTAAAGTTCATCTGTCTAGAAGGAAGAAACTAAAAACATATAAGAAATCAGAACATTATTAAGCCCCACGAAGTCTATATACGTTTCCTTTGAAGAGCAAGCATAAGACCTAGACACAATTTAGTTCAGAAACAAGCAAAACACAAAACCAAATAAAACAAGCATTGATGATTAACATCAATTAAGTGCCCACAAAATAAAAAGGAAACGTGGGCTAAAGTTAAAACCTGCATAAAATTGTAGCGTTCCCTTCCAATGGATTCATTCTCTGCGACAGCAAAGTAGGCCAGAACCGGATAATGCCCAATATACGAAGCATAACTATCTCGGTGGATATTCACTAGAAAATTGAAAAATTAAACGAAGAGCAGAGGAATTTCTTCAGAAATCGCAACAGAAAAATCTAATTAACCGGCGAACCTCAGAATTAAGTTAGGGAACTTACAATCGGGTCAAATCAGCATGCCCTGTACCCACATATTTAGCTTGCAAATGTTCAAGCTGAGAGTTTATATTAAATCTGTCGCTCGCCTGCATCATCTATAATTAAGTAAAAAATAAAGTTAATTTCTATATATAATTCTTGTTTGAGTAACACTAATTTAGGATTTAAAAAAAATCCAAAATTATAGATAAGTCAACAAACAATTTCAGCACATGTTTTATTCTGCTATATATATTTAAATTCGATTCAACTAATAACACAATTTACCAAAAAATAAAATAATATAAATGAAGATTTATAAAAATAAATCCAAATGGATAGAATATGGAGAATCAATATATTTAAGCACATGAAAATCACAAACGAATTAATATAAAAATAAATCTAGCTCTTTTAACTGTCGAAAGAATGAATATCAAAACACACACACATAGAGAGAAAGAGAGAGAGAGAGTTCATGCTAGTAAAAAATTAAAACGCCAAAAGAAAGAATGTAATTGTTAATTAAGAAGGTAGATATATATTAATGCCTGTGAAATTTTGAGAATTTCTCATGGAAGTTGAATACAGAAAGGTATAGAAACAACAAACTGCAAAAAAGGGACCAATTTTTTATTTGAGATTTTGTATCTCTCTTCAATTGTAGAAACAGAACAAAAAAAAAAAAAAAAAGAGAAATTAGTAATAGTTAGATCTCATTCATAACTAAAATATAAACTAAAAACAATCTGGGATACAAATCGAATCCAAAATTAACATACATATCCAAAATATAACAAATAAAAAGAGAAAATACAACTAAAATCTACCTTCGTGAGCAATGATACCGGTACTGTGAACTGAAAAAAAAATACAAATACTAATAGATAGAGGACACAAATTAATCTTACAAATAATTATTTCTTATATGGGTTGGAATATTAATACAAAATGATTGAAATTAGGTATTCAAAGAAAGATGTAAATCTTGAGCCCATGTTAACAATATGCATATACAGTGAGAAGAAAAGTAGGTGAATGTAAGATATTCAGGCACTCAAATTATCAGAAAAGATAGTTGTAGACAGTAAATTGAATTGACCAAAAAGATGAATAGCCAAGAAAGATATATATTTCAGTTGAAGGAATTACCATATGATCAGAAAGGTTATGATGAAATTAGGCAAAGCAAATCATTAGAGTCCCACAACTTTAAATGATAAATTTACCAAAAGTGTGACAATGAACACGACCGCAGTGGTTGTTGTTTAGAGTTGTTTAATGTGGTTGTTTAGTGTGTTTTTTTTTTTTAATCAATTAAATAAAAGAAGCCATTTTTGTATATTTTGTATAAGTAAGGCCATTTTTTATAAGTAGTATTGAGACAAGTCAAGGAAATGAAATCTGCAATATAAGAATACACAATAAATTGAATAAACAAAGTTAGGCTTTAGAAATTTAGATTACAAAGATCACCCATTAAATCCACAAATTATGTAATCGGTGGGAGAGGAACGGGGACAGGCGGAGGTGATTGGCTACGGCTAGAAACCCTAATCAAGAACAAATCACAAATAGCAAATGAATTTTAAGAATAATTTGAATTTCCAATAATGCGATGCAGATTAGAAAAAAATTGCATATCAAACTAATAAAAAATCACAAAACGAATTCCAAAACAAAATCGCAAAATTGAAAAACTTGAAAATGAAGGCAGGCGGGGAGATGATGCACTCAGTTTCCAAAAAAAAAACCATACCTATTTTCAAGACCCAATTTGCATAAATTCCCAATTAAAGGCCGACGACAACGGGGGTGCAAAAATGACAATCGCCTCACCGCCTGCAAAATATTAGGCCGACGACGATAGGAGAGAGATGGCGATTAAAAATCGGTGGCGTTCATGTAAGCTCTCGAAGAGCAGTAAAAGAGAGAGAGAAAATGAGCGGCGCTGTACTGTAGGCAAGGATGAAAATATCCGATATCCATTTTTCGGATTACCGATATCGATATTGGGAAGAACTGATATTTCCACGATATTTTTTAAAAAATTGAAAATATCGATAGACAATAACAATATGGAGCCTAATATCGAGAAAATATCGATCAGTTTTGAAAAATATCGATAAATGTCATACGAAATAACATTGTATATTATATTTATATAAAATTATCATTGATATAAAATGTATTCAAATTATTTTGTAAATATCGATAAATGTCATACGAAATAACATTGTATATTATATTTATATAAAATTATCATTGATATAAAATGTATTCAAATTATTTTGTTGATTTATGTACTAAAGGCTTGTTATTAAATTTTTACAATTTTTAAAATTTACCGATATCGATATACGATATCGATATATCCGTCGATATTTCCATAAATTTAAGGTCTCGATATTTCCATCGATACCGATATTTTCATCCTTGACTGTAGGTAGGTAGGGAAAAGAGAAAAGTAAAGAATACTCTGGGTGTGTTTGCAAGTACTGTAATAGCTATTGATTTAAAGGGATAAAAATTAATTTTTTATATATTGTGGTGTATGTTAAATAAATCACTTTTTTATAATTTTACAAAAAAACACCCTTATTATATTTAAATAAATAATGGGTAAGAATAAAATATTATTTAAATTGTGAGGACAAAATTGTAAAATTAGTTAGTATAATGATTAGAAGCATGGGAAATGGTGCTTCACCAAAAATGTTTTTAAGTAATTAATTTAATCACTTACTTGTGTTTGCAAACATTTCAAAAGTGATTGTATTTAAAAAAGAAGTGTTTTTAAGCACATAGTAGTGCTTGCAAACACCCACTTAGGGATGAATGGTTGAGGGGTTGCACTCTTGTGTACTAGTTACATGTATGTAACTGGATTCAATAACCCACTCATTTACTATATTCAATCCAATAACACATGACCAATTTATTATATACAATACAATAACCTATTACAAATAACACATGACCATGTACTATATTAATTTAGCACATAGATTTTTTGGGACTTTATTTTACTTCAATTAATTTTTTATTTTTTTTTATAATTAAATAATAATACTCAATTAATTTTTTAACATTTTATTTTTTTATTTTACTTCAATTGATATTTATATTTCTCTTTTTAAATTTATTTTTCTTCATATTTATCATTTGTGTTTCAAATGATATTTTTTTTCATGTACTTTCTTTTTATGACACAAATAATTATTCTAAAATTTTAAAGTCTATTAAGAAAATTTTAAAAATAATATTAATTATTTTTTTAAAATATTAAATAGTATAATAATAATTTGTTTTAAAAAATAAAACTCTCATCTCTTTTAGCTGCAAGTGTTCAATTCTATTGGTACTATTTTACTTTAATTAATTGGTGTATAATATTCATCTTATCCTTTCAAAATTTTACTTCATTCCTTACAAATTTTACTTCGTTTTACATTATTTAATTATTATTTTCATTCGAACTTTCATTTTTTAATCACTTTATTTTAGTTTTTTATATATAATAATTTTTAGTTTATAAGTGTTATGATAACAATTGATAAGTTTATTATGTATTATTAGTTAATATGCAGTACTGTATAATATTAGTTTATATTGGTACAAGTTCTAATGTTTTCGAGTTTCGAGTTCACATACTTTATGGTACTAGTTAAAATATAGTATAGTATTAGTTCACATACTCTATGGTACTAGTTCAAATATAGTATATTATTAGTTCACATATTGTATAATATTAGTTCAC
This sequence comes from Galeopsis tetrahit, assembly GCA_963675135.1. Taxonomy (NCBI): domain Eukaryota; kingdom Viridiplantae; phylum Streptophyta; class Magnoliopsida; order Lamiales; family Lamiaceae; genus Galeopsis; species Galeopsis tetrahit. The sequence goes on along the minus strand of OY776125.1, from coordinate 27,969,366 downwards.
ATACTCTATGGTACTAGTTCAAATATAGTATAGTATTAATTCACATATTGTATATTATTAGTTCATATATTAAATAATATTTTTATAACCACATTAATCTCTAGTACTATATAATATATTAACTAGTACTATACCATAGGCGTAGTACTATATCGTATTTAAACTAATATTATATTTAATAAAAAATACACAACTTAACACATTCATAATTCAAGACATACCATGCAAATTAATACATTAATATTAAAATATTGATATTAAGTAACTAGTAAGAAGAACAAAAGTGAGAATTAATCATACTGAACACACAATTCATAATTTTAAAATAGAATAATTTTTTAATTCATAATTTTGGTCATTTAAAAAAAAAAAAAACTGAATTTTTTTTTTTTGAGTTTCATATATTTTTTTTATATTCCTTATGTTTTTATATTTATTTTTTGAAAGTTAAAAAAATAGAATAATATTTGACTTTGTGCTGATTCATTGGTGACACGATAGTGGTGTATAATTATAATTTTAATGAGTTATATTTTAATTTAATTGATAAAATGGTAATATAGTATTTTACATGTGTTTTTTCTTTTAAAAAAATTGGGGGTGAAATTAATAAAAAAATTGGGGGTGAAATTAATAAAAAATAAGGTAAATAACTAATAATAAAAAATTGGATTTAGTTACATGTATGTAACTTGTACACATAGAGCAAGTTTGCTTCATGGGTTGGGATAAGATGGGTTTAGATGGTGGGTTGACTAGATAAACCCAAGGGAGAGGCTAGATAAACCCAAGGGGAAGGCTAGGTTGTCTAAACCCATGAAATCTAGTTTATAAAAATCGGGTCAAATTATAAACCCGGGTCAAGGTGTTTAAAGTTATGAGAAACCAAACATGGGTGAAGATGGGTTTAACTATCAAACCCATTACTAAACCCCCCTAAACACATGAAGCAAACATGTCCATAAGTGTCTAAAAGAAGGGAGTGTGGACTTATTGAAAAATGAGTATAAATAGCCAATAGTGTGGACTTATTAAAAAATGAGTGTAAATAGTCAGTTACATATATGTAAGTGGTACAAATATTTGTATGGTTGAGATCATTTTTAAAAAGTAAAGGGTGTAGATTAAAACTTGGGAGACAGAAAAGATGAGAATCAAAATGAAAGAGAATTGGGAAGAGAGATACAGTATTGAGACAAGTCAAGGAAATGAAGTGACAAAAATAATTTTAACAAATCATATATTGTACTCCCCGTTTCAACCATAAATCTTGGTAGTATCATTTTTAACTCTAAATTTTATTTCAAATTATTTACGTACCATTTTCTCACCCTCCAATCCATCCTTTCCCGTTAATTAGTCCATCTTAAATTCTTAATTAGATAATTTTTTTACCAGAAAAAGATAACATAAATATAGATTTTTATTACAATACTACACCTACCTACATAATCTATACAATTCGATATGCACCATCAGTCACAAAATAGAATCCTCATACAGAACTATAAATGTAGAACCAACATAACATTTGAAAGAAGAGATTAATTAGACAAGTCAAGCTAGAATCCTGATTATTTCTCTTTTCGAGTTTTAGATTTCCAAGAAATTAAGAACTTCCGAGACAGTCCAACTCACCAGCTTCACAGCAACCTCTTCTCCGGTTTGAATATTGACTCCTGGATGAAATTGAAAACAGTGCATAAATATTCACCTAGGAAACTCCAAAAACTAAATCACTATAAGATAAAATGCTAATCAAAATTACCCAAGTAAAGTTCTCCAAAAGATCCGCTTCCAATCTTTATTCCCAGCTTAAACTTGCCACCAATAACATGATCCATCTTTGATTTCTTAAAGATTAATCCAAACTTCACCCAAAAAGTAATATTTCCTTATTTCACAATGCACCGTCTAATATCTCAAGAATATTTGTATAAACAAAATCCCAATCCCAAATTTCTCAGAGGTTCATTCAGATCCAACAAGGTTCACTCACCAACTCCAAGATGGGTGTTTACACTTGCATAACGAGCTGTGCCAGTGAGATTCTTATTTTCCCTGTAAATAAGGAGTGAGTGAAGACTAAGGATGAAAATACTGAAGGCTTAAAAAGTCATTACTATGTGATTTGTACAAATGAGAAGTAAAACAACTAGATAGAACAACATTTTCACCATATGGGCAGACTTATTATTTCAGTTATACAGCATTATAAACATACTGAAAATAGAATATGAATATTTCAAGTTTCAAATTGATGTAAACAAACACATCCTATCATTACTCTAATTGGCATCACAAACCTATAAACTACTAGTTCAACCTCTCCAAATTGTTTAACCCCGGATAATGAATCCATCCAAGTCATTGGAGTGAAATATGCAATTGTGGCAGTTCAGCAAGGTATGCATTCTTTGCTAATGACAATGCTATTAGATGATGCTTGTCAGAAAGATGAGGTCCACAACTGATTTTTTTTTTTAAGCACATAATTATAGTTTAGTCCATCAACAACAGCAGCAGATTAACCTAAAACATGCCAACAAAATTTTCCAAATATTATCCATTGAAATGGCAGTGTAAAGTAATCAATATATCAAGGAAATCAACAGTTTAGAAAGAAAAGCTGGCCTGAATCAGAAACTAAATTACTCACAATTTTTTTTATTTCAGTATGCACTGATAAATCATTCACATCTTTACCAGGCTATTTTAGATGGGCTCACATAAAGGTTTCGACCACTATATGACATGCGGCCTCAAATTTGGCAGAAGTCAATCATTTTACACAGCCTGACACTCAGAATCTTCATGTCATACTCATACCCAATAAAAAATATCAGATCCAAGTTTCCAACAGAATAATCTAAATTGGAGAGTGCACATTTTCAATATAGGTACATTAGATTGGGGCAAACTAAATTCAGAAAGTAGCACAATGAAAAAAAAAAAAAATCAATTTTAACTTCTATCCAACAATTTCCTTCACCTTCACAGCGTTCTTTATCAAAGCTCAATACGAGATTCCATTGTACTCCATTACTTTTCATACTGGTATACTAAATTCTAAAAAATCTTTGTAGCAGATGACATTGTTCACATTATTCAGTATTTGTGATGAAGTACTCAACCCTGCAACTTTTTTTCTCACCTCTGATGCACCCATACGAAAACTTGAGATCATTTTTCAGTATATGGTATTTTATCAGACTTTAAATATTTTCGTAGAAGTAAATGATTTAAAGATGCTCTGCCAAGAAAGTACCCTATTTGACTTCATTGCACATATACATCAGTCTCCACAAAGTCTCAAAAAAATATAAGAGAGATCAATGTAGATGTCTATGACAGAGACATAACAAATCAACCATCATTGGCTTCATCTATAAACCCCTATCAGCAAACCAAACTGTGCTTACGTACGTTCAGAAACCTTCGGCTCAATAATTCACTACTGAGCATATATTCGACAGACTCATCAACGCGATAAAATCAAGTAAAAAAATATGAGTTTTAACATATCGCAACACTTAGAAACCCGAGGATATGCAAAATATGTGTCAATAGCATGGATAACTAATGAATGAGAAAGCACCACAAAATTATGTCTTCCCAATTTAAGTGATTCAACAGATGTTGTAAGTAGCATTTTAAGGTAACTAAAACCAAATGCTGAAGAAAACAATATCTGAAAAACGGAAGGACTATAAAAAGAACACAATGACCAAGGAAAGAAAGCAAACATACCTGACTGGCGTTGCGTCCCAATCCCACTAAGAAGTTGTCAGGCTTTATATCACGGTGAAGAAAACCTCTAGAGTGCATGTATTCAACTCTATTTATCTACATGTGGCAAACAGAAGTAAGCAAAACAGAAAATAAACATCAATTTAGCTAATATTAAGAATGGAGGAACACTTACTAATTGATCTGCTAGCATCAGAACTGTTTTCAATGTGAATTTCCTGTTGCAGTAGTTAAACAAATCTTACAAGCTTGGGCCAAGAAGATCAATAGCCATTGCATTGTACTCGCCCTCAACTCCAAACCATTTAAGGTGGGGAATCCCAGCTTCATGTGAGAAGAATATTAGTGAACTTGCTTCAAGGCCAGTACATAACCATATAAGAAACAAAAGAGTATAAATATTGATACTCACTTCCTCCCTGAAGAATCATGTACAGCTTTGATTCAATGGATCAAAATACTTCTCATTTAAAAGACAATTCAACATATATACAATTCGATATGCACCATCAGTCATAAAATAGAATCCTCATACAGAACTATACATGTAAAACCAACACAACATTTGAAAGAAGAGATTAATTAGACAAGTCAAGCTAGAATCCTGATTATTTCTCTTTTCAAGTTTTAGATTTCCAAAGAAATTAAGAACTTCTGAGACAATCCAACTCACCAGCTTCACAACAACCTCTTCTCCGGTTTGAATATTGAAAACAGTGCATAAATATTCATAAATCTTCACCTAGGAAGCTCCAAAAACTAAATCACTATAAGATAAAAATGCTAATCAAAGTTACCCAAGTAAAGTTCTCCAAAAGATCCGCTTCCAATCTTTCTTCCCAGCTTAAACTTGCCACCAATAACATGATCCATCTTTGATTTCTTAAAGATTAATCCAAACTTCACCCAAAAAGTAATATTTCCTTATTTCACAATGCACCGTCTAATATCTCAAGAATATTTGTAATAGATGCAAATAAATAAATAAATAAAATTAACAAATAAGAACACATAAAATTAAGTGGTTCACACGTTAGCAATCTGCCTGATCTCCTATTATAACACAACAAATCAAAACTCACAGTCACCAATAATCTCCACAAGAGCATTTCCCATCCTTAAAATGGTGAAATCTGACAATATCTCTAACAATAATCTCCCTCTTCAAGATCTTCGACATGTACTTTATAGCAGTGTGGCAATCCACACACACTCTCAGATTCTTGGTCACACGAATCGTTGTTCCGTCGGGACTCCTAATCACACCAAATGCTATAGCCAGTCGTTCGCTATGACCAGACAGCACATACCTCTTCTCCTCCTCGTCTACGTCCTGCAGCACCATGCCTGTATCCGGAACATACCCTTCGACCTCCATTCGTTCCATAAGATCTTGCAGCACCTCGTTTATCTTCACGTAGTCAGGGTGGCTCTCGTCTCCTGCTCCGAAAACATGCACCTCGTTCCTAGCCTCGACCCAGCTATAACCCGCCCCTTTTCTCACTCCTCTCCTTTTCATACCACCTCTCAATTTCGCAGCGTCTTTCCATCTCCCAGCAACAACATAAACATTAGATAACAGAACATAAGCACTAACTGAATGAGGATCAAGCACCAACATTTCTTTAGCAACTTTTTCAGCTAATTCAACGTGCTTATGAACACGACAAGCTGACAACAATGTCGACCAGATAGCCTCAGTCGGGTCAATATCCATATCAATTATGAATCTATAAGCTTCGTCCAATCTTCCTGCTCGTCCAAGAAGATCTGCAATGGCAGCATAGTGTTCTATACTTGGACGAATAGCATACTCCTCAGTCATCCTCTTAAAATATTTCCAACCTTCATCTACCAATCCTCCATGGCTACAAGCTGTCAAAACAGCAAGAAATGATCTGGAGTTGGGTTCAATTCCCTGTATCTCCATTTTCTCGAAGAACAGAATGGCATCACGAGCATGACCATGCAATGCATACGCCATGATAATCGCTGTCCAAGAAACGGTATCCTTAACCTTAATCCTATCAAATATCCATCTTGCAACCCTTATGTTTCCACACTTTGCATACATGTCCATCAGGGAGCTCAATACAAATACATTATCATCGAAGCTTCTCCTGATGATACAGCCATGGAGCTGTTTGCCCAAACAGAGTGTTGTCAGATGGGCACAAGCTGGAACGATGCTTGAAAATGAAACAGCCACAGGTTCTATATTAGCCCTCAACATCTCCCTAAAAAAAATTAATCCATCATCAAATCTTCCATTCTGGACACACACTGCAATCATTGAATTCCAAAAAACGCTGTCCTTGTGAGGAGATAGTCTGAAAACCTTGTATGAATCTTCCAACTGCATGCAATTTGCATACATATCGATCAAACTACTACCGATGAATACATCTTTGTCAAAACCGTGTCTAATTGCATATCCGTGGATTTCTTTTCCCTTCATGATATCCACATATTGTGCAAAGATTGGAAGAATGGTAGATAAAGTGTAGGAATTAGGCTTCAAGTTCTCCTTTCCCATATCCATCATTGTAAACAGAGCTTCCCCGTACCTCCCATTTTGCACATGCCCTCCTATAACCGTGTTCCATGAGACAACGTCTCGAACTGGCATGATTTCGAAAACTTTCTTCACACTATCCGTAGGAAAAGCTCCCTTCTTTCTTCTCTGTATTAAACTACCACCATCTACTATCTCCCCACCACAGTAATTCGATTGATTCTTCACAGTTTTGTTCAGAGTGGATTTCTCATCAAAGTTTTTCGATTGCTTTTCAGAATTGAGGTTCATCAAGTCACTCATACTTTCTTGACTCAAAATCCCCTTTCTTGCAGAACTATGATCCAACTCATTTCTCACATCATTATTCAAAATGTGAACTTGTTTATCAAAACCCTCAAACCCCTGCTTAGAATCTTGCATAAATTTAACTGAATTCTCATTTCCATCCACATCCCTGTCAAATCCAAACAACCATTTTGGTTCAGAACAACCATCAAACACCTTCCGTGCACTCAAAGACTCCAACCTTGCGTACATATTCATCAACGCATTACCTGTAAAAAGGTCCGTATCCAAACCAAGCCTGATGGCGCAGGCGTGCACAGCTTCACCAAACCTCAAGTCCCCCAGATGGGCAGAGGTTTTCAGCATAGAAGGGAACACATTCTTATCTGGGCATTTCCCGAAAGCCCTCATTTTCTTGAAAAAATCTACGCATTCGTCGAAATTCCCATTGGAAGCACAGCATTTGATGATTGATTTCCAGGCCTTGCTTGGGGGTGGTGAATGGAATGCGTTGAAGAGAGAGAGACACTCTTGTAAGAGGTTGAAGTTGGAGTAAATTGAAAGAATGATTGCAGAGGATTGAGGAAAAGGTATGCCTCCTCCTCCTCTGAGTTTGATCACATGGGCATGGAGTTGTTTAACCTGAGAGCTCGTTCTGATAACAGACGGATTGGTCAAAAGGATTTTAAGGGTCTCGCTAGAATTTTTCATCGATTTTCCAGCTATTCTCTATAATAAACTTACATGTGTATAGATGTTTGATGAAATGCCAAGCTGAAAGTTTTACCTTTATTTGAAAGAAATTTCCCCCCTCGGTTCTGCATTCGTACGTAATTCCGATATTAATTGATCGAGACGAACTGAATAGTCTGAATTTATCAATCTTTTTTAATTCATTTGAATCTGTTTTGCTCAAATATTTTGGCTTGATTTCAATTTTGAGTAAAATAAAAACTGAATACCTCGAACTAAATCGAATTTTTTAGCAAATCATGATTTTTTTTTCCATCTATTTTGCAAACAATTGAGCACACTTCGTATGTTCATTGTTTAATGTAGTAACATTGCATTTATTTTTATTTTTTTTCCATCTATTTTGCAAACAACTAAGTCTAAAATTTTGAAAAATAAAATTGTATTTATTTATTTTAATTAATTGAATAATTATAGAAGAATGTAGACGGATTTACAATGGGTAGTTTTAACATAAATTATGAAGGAAAAATAAAAATTTAAAATGGTTAAGGTTCCAATGTCAATTCTGAGATCTAAAATCTTCTAGATATTTTTTTCTTTCAATTATGTAACTTGTATACAATTTTTTCTTTCTTTTGTATTAATTTAGATTTTTCTGGTAGTGCAAAATGAACAAACTATTATTGAAGTCGATAACACCAATACACCATCCAATCTCCACATAAATACAAGTTCAAGTCTCGGGTATCCGGTCTTGGACCGACTAATCCCGGGGACCAATCCCACAGGACCAATCCCACAAGCCTCGGGTATCCGGTCTTGGACCGACTAATCCCGGGGACCAATCCCACCACCCACTTGCGGGGGTCCCGTTTAAAGTCAGAGTTTTGCACTCTGTATGGACATGGCCCCATAAAAATTGTTTGCACCTGAGAGGGTTCGAACCTGAGACCTAGAGAGAAGCATACTCCTAAGTCCCAAACCCATACCACTAGGCCAAGTCCTTGAGGTTAAAATTAAAACATGATTGAACAAAATAGAAAATAGGTGGTTTGATTAACATGATCTATCTCCACTGTCCACCATAAAACAACTTTTTGATTAATAACATAATGTGGTACAAGCTACACTCAACACTCGAAATGAAAAAATCTCTTCACTTCGCTCGTGATCTCACTCAAAGATAATTGTGATCGTCAACCTTTACAATGACACACTTCAATTGTATTTATACTAGTTTTCTCCTCTAAGTTGATAGCAGTTATCGACACAGCTAGTTAGTTGTCATCATTAGCTACTCGTTCCAACAAATCACGTGCAATTTGATTCAACCGTTTGAAAGTTATGTGTGTTTGAAGTTTGTAACTACATTCAATTAGAAACCTAACTGTCACCTTCGATAGATTCGTATATATCAATATCAACAAAGTCCAACTCAATTGATATAATCCACCTCAAACCAATATAAGACAACTCTGCTGCATGAAAGATCAATTTCGATGAACCTAACCAATTCCTCTGAACTCTTCTCGACTGGAATAACTCACTTGATCGTTTGATTTGGACAACTCAACTGACTTCACTGCGATCCAACTCAATTGACTTTAACTAACTTTTTAATTCATCTGATTTGACATAAGTCATCTCATCTGATTCTTTGGACTTGTCATCTAAATACTAACAACTAATTCACCTTAGGCTTAGCTTTTAACCTCAAATGATCCTCAATGGTTTAATCACAATTGATCTAATTTTGAGATATACCCCTCACATAATTATTGATAAAATCTCAAAAGCTAAAATCTTATAACTAGTACACATTTGTGCAATTTCCTTATTCTTACTTTTTTTTTTCAATTTCATTATTCTCATTTTTTATTTTTTTTAAAAAATAATACTCTGTAATATTCACACTACTTTATCTTTATCATTCAATCATCATTTATTTACTCAATTTAATATTCACTATATTCACTAACAATCACTTTATTTTAACTCTCTAACTTGAGTACGTCTTGTACTCCCCAATAATAAGAAGTATTGTACTTTATTCGTCACATAATAACTTTAACACTTTCCTTTTCGAGACGTTTCACTATAACATTCACACCCTTAAAATGGAAAATTATTTATAAATTTCACCTTCATAATTTCTTCAATTTTACACAAAATGACATTACTGTTGGACACACACACATACAAGTCAACTCATTTATTTACTTTATACATAAATGTTTACAAAATTACCCCTCAAAACTCTACTCATTATTACACTTTCTTAATTTGTGTGTCCACAGTCCACCTACATGTGAAAGTTATTCCGAAACGGAGGGAATGCCATTTTTTTCATTTAAAAATAATAATCATAATTTATTTAAATATTGTCCCAAAAAATGGGCATAATGAATGTAGGGGGGACTAATTTTTTTTATTTTTTTTGGCTCAACATTATGTTCTTTAGCATTTGTATAATTAAATTTGAGTTTGATTAATCAATTTTCAATTCATTATTTTATTAAACGTAAAATAGTGGCATCTATTTAAGTTAGATGTTTTTTCTAAAAATTCTTTTTAAAGAATAAGAAAAATATTATGTAAATTTTATATAACTTAATTAGTAGATGTGAAAAAGAAAAAAAAAACATTTAAAACGGCATATTAGTATACCATTATCATGCTCATTAGCGCCGAGTTAAAAATTGAAATTGAATAAAATAATTTTATTATGAAGATAATTTCATTTTATATCCTATTTCAATTTACATCATAAAGTGTCCAATTTATGTTCAATTTACGCTTGGATAGTTGGATTGGTGCTCTGTAGGTGTAAATTCGAATCTAAGTAACATTACAAATTTAAATGATTATGTGGTTTCAGATTCGATTAATTCGGTGGTCCAATTCCACTATTTACTAGTCAGTTCCATTTAAAGATTTTGCTCTATATAAATAAAAAAGAACATACCCTTGAATTTCAACCACCGGACCAACTTTCTAGGATTAAAACAAATTCGTTGGAGTACTATAAAGCAGTAGTAGCTAGTATAGAATAAAGATTTAATTAAATGGAATCAAAGTATAATTAAGGGCCCGTTTGGCTCAACTTATAAGCTACTTAAAACAGCTTATAAGTTGTTTAAGAGCTTATAAGCTGTATAAATGTGTTTGGTAATTTTTTTTTTTAAACAACTTATAAGTTGTATAAATAAGCTACTTGAAGCTTATAAGCTCCAAAATAAAAAGTAGGACAACCCCAACTTATTTTTTAAAAACTTATAAGATATATGAAAATTACAAAAATATCCCTAATACTTTTAATTATTTACATGAATATTAATACAAAAAATAACAATTTCATTAATCATAATTTTTTTTATTTTCTCTCTCTTCTCTCTCTCTCCTCACGATCTCTCTCCCCCTTTTCTCCCTTCTCTGTCGCGATACTTTTCTCTCAAAACCCTAATCCCCAATCGCACGGTCTCTCTCCACCCTAATCGAACCCTAATCGAACGAGAGAATTGCAGGAGAAGATTTGCAGGAGAAGATTTGCAGGAGAAGGTTTTGATAAAGACAAATAGCACGCTCTCAGTTCCTCTTCTCTTTTGATAAAGACAAATGATTGTGGCGTGTTTGGAGTGGAGCCACATTTGAATCTAGTAACTTCTTCTGGAAAAGTTGTCGCCTGGTCACGAATCGCTGTCAAGAAATCCCAAACCGACACAACTTGGTAATTTTTTTTTTCATTTAATTTCCGTCGTAATTTGTTCTGAGAATCAAATTTGAGAGCTCTAATGATGTGCCAGTTGAACACAATTGGGAATGGGATGAATGGATTCTAATTCGAAGTTTCTACTTTAATTTTTTGTGGAGAATTGATTCGTTAACTGCCAATTTTACATTGTATTTAGGTTTAAAGTTGGAATATACACTACATACTGTATGTGTAGAGAATAAGAATGTGGATACTCTCCTTTGGGCTTTCAACGTACATCTTCTCTTTTATATATTATGTTGACTCTGTTGTGGAATATACACTAGATACTTTTAAAGTTGGAATATACACTACACACTCCTTGTATTTAGGTGTTTGCAAAAAATTATGGTTTTGAGAAAGTGATTTAATTAGTGATTGTGAGAAATTTTGATTAATAGAAGTGTTTGGGAAATTTGTCCAAGTAAAAGTTGAGTGTTTGGTAAAAGGTGAAATATTAGACAACAGAATCAGCTAGAAGCACTCCCTTTCCAGTTTTTAGAAGTAGAAGCATTCAATTTGAAAACACTCAAATTAGCTTTTGCAAAGCAGAAGCTGATTAAATAATCAGCTTTAAGCAGTTGAAAACGCCCCCTTTGTATATAGTGCAGTAATACAGTCATGAATGCATGGACATGGTATATAGATAAATTCTAATGTAAACATAAGTAGGCTATTTTTCATCCTTTACTTTTCATTTTTGGATTTTCCGAAATATGATATTGATGTTAGTTGTCTTCCACTGTTTCTCTGTTTTTTTTTAATGGGTCTTCTTTGCATACCAAAATGGGTTGGCTTTTGATTAGTCAAATTCTGAGTTTAAGAAAGACAACTTTGCACTTTATATAAGTAACATCTATCACCTTCTTCAATCTTGTAAACAAATCTTACATGGAAATGTGAAATTTGCGCTTTATATAAGTAACATCTATCACCTTCTTCAATCTTGTAAACAAATCTTACATGGAAATGTGAAATTGCAATGCTTATGGTTTCTACTTCCTATGGTGTTTACTTATGATGTTCTTTTCTATGCAGAATATCTTTAGCTGCTGCCATTTTTGTGGAGTTTCTGATTTTTTCGTTCTGAGAACCAGATGAACGTTCTTGAGGTGAACAAGACCGATTATGAGAATTGCATCTCTGATCATCCTCTTCACAATTGGACTACTGGGGCTGGACGGGACGTTGTTCCTCTCAACGTCACTAAAACTTATTTAATACTTCAGGGGATTAATAGGTGAATTCGATTAATAGGTGATGGTAATTGTTATTTAGTATTTGAAGAATTTTGTTTAACAAAGTTTATGTGCTTGCGCGTTGTAAAGATTTTTTTTTGTTGAATTTAATATATATTTAGCACTATTTTAATCAAAGTAAATAGTTTTTGTTTTTTTTTAATTATTATTTTAGTTTAGATAAAATAAAAAAATCAAATTTGAATTTATTGAATTTATATTTTAAGATTTTGTTAAGTATTAACAAAAAAAATCCAAATTTAAAAAATTAAAAGATTAGATTTTAAATTGTTTAGTAGTATTTATTAAAAAAAACAAGAATGATAATAAATTCAAAAAAAGTTGCGTTAACAAATTTTGTTTAAAAAAAAAGACTATTTGCATTTTTCGAGAAAAGAAAAAATGAAAAGACTATCTAAAATTATTGCGTTAACAAAGATTTTGTTTAAAAAAATTGCATTAACAAAAACATGGAGTAAACATGTCCTTTTTGGTAATTACAATACTAAAAATAGCTTATAATGCCAAACACATCATTATCTTATAAGATTGTATAAGAACTTATAAGTTCCATTAGCCAAACACTTTTATAACTTATAAGCTACTTAAAAATTACATCTTATAAGTTGTTTTAAAAGCTTATAAGATGTTATAGCTTATAAGCAATTTAAAATAAGTTGAGCCAAACACCCTCTAAGAATGGTATTACCCCTATTTTTGGTTGTTATTTCACAACCTTTCCCCAGGCTAAACAACAGGCTGCCTAATCTTTTTTTGTAAATTAAATAAATAATACTCCATGTAACTTTTTTTTTAAAAGAAAGAGAGCTCCAACAATATTGAGCAGTTACAAGTTTTTGAGCTAACTCTCTAACTCATACAGGAACATCTGCTCCAATTCAAGCTTGGGGATATGGAGAGTCTAGTGCACTCTTGGCCAGCTTGTGCGCCATCATCGTCTTCTTTATAGGCAAGTGATGAATTCCCCATATGCCACCTTCGCTCAAGGTGTCACGCAGCGAGTTAATGGTGGCTTCTTCTGGGCCAAAAAAATTATCCTTCTTGTTACGACATGCCATCACTGTGTCCATAGAATCAGTAAAAATCCTTGTAGGTCCGCATTGCAGATTTCGTACGACTTTAATACCTAGCAGCACTGCTTGGGCTTCTGCGCCAAGCACGGACCCAATTGGTCCGATGCGTTTGCCTCCAGCCGCTATCACCTGTCCGTGGGGATTTAGAATTGCATGGCCTATACTGTATCTACCTTTTTCATCATCAAAACAAGCATCAACAATCAATTTGTTTCCATGGAAGTCATGGTAGTTAAGCGTCTGATCGCGCTGTAATTTTTGCAGGTTTGGTACTGAGAGTGCAGTATTCGCCTCTTGATATTCTGCTATGAATGTTGGGTTTTCGAGGTACGAACAACATGCTCGTAGCAGCGGAAGTTGAAAATTTTGTTCACCAACACAGATTCCTAATATGTCTGTATAACATAATTGAAGGATAATTAAAGCGTTAAATAATCCTTACAGTGATTCGTATGCGAGATCCTCTACTACGGTATCCACGTAATTCTCGTCTACGAACTTGTGATCCAAATTGGAATTCTCTAAAAGAATTCGCTAGGAGAATTCTATATAGAGAACCGGAGAAATATTATGAGTGGTAAAATTGTTACAACTCAAAACCTCTAACCCTAGAGGTATTTATATAGTAAAACAGAAACCCTATCTGTGTACATGGGCTTGAGCCCAATTATATATTTTATCATATTTATGATATATCTAATATATCATCTTATTAATTAAATCTAATTTAATTAAATAAGTTATAATTCTATCAAATAGAATTATTCTATATTTCTCCATAAATTAAATATGTTGATCAAATCAAATAATTAATTCATCTAACTTTAATTCGTAAATTAAGACTACTTGTTATGTGACCCATAGGCCCTCACATATCAAGCGATTAGTCAAACTAACGGTCTTAGCAGAACCCTAGAAAATGAACCAGACAATCTCAATATGTAAGGTACGTTGCGAGGAAATAGCAACAACCTGTAATGTGAGGCTCACAATGATATGATCCTTTTATTCACGAATACTCCGATTAAATCTAGAACATGATGATGTGTCTATTCCAATAATTTAATCACGTTATCTCATTCTACTAATTGATCACAGTGACGCATTTGAACACCATTCCAAATGTGACGTGCATTGGCCAATGACTAACGATCCAATTAGTTATGAGAAGACGAGTATTCTCTCTAAATCTATTTGAGGAATGAATCCTATTCTTGGCTCAACTACCGCGCACATGTACTTTATGGTGTGCCTAACACGTGCCTAATCTACCCCGTTAGGAGTGCAATCGTCGGTCATGGTCAAAGCCCATCACGCCATACATGTCGCGTGTATTGACCTCAAGTCGAAGGACATTACATTGCTCCACAAATCGATATTCCCGTAGACACGTAAATAGAATACACCAAATGGTTTCTCGATTGGGCAAGCCAATACTCTCAAAGTATCCGTGCATCCATCATGAGATACCTAGTATCTCGTAGTTGTGAGAACCACTACATCCTCTAAGGATATTGAAAGTGTGTGGGGGGGTGGTATCTAGTGTTTAAGTAAAAACCAGAACAATGTTACACTGAATGTTGTGACAATTAGTGTAGCATTAACTCTAACAGAATGTGAAAAGTAAACACAGTACACAGCGGAAGTCTAAAACACTAAACACAATAAAGACACAATGGAATAATTTTTAACATAGATTTTATTAATAACAAAACCTATGTTAAGCCTTACGGCGAAAACAATAACTTAGTTTATAAGTTATATACAAAAATGTCGTGTGAAATGTCTCAGCAATTACTTCAACATTCCACAAACAGAAACTACAATCGAGGCAGGTGCCTGAATCTGTAAATAGACTTAAGTGTAAGACACTGTCTAAAGAACTAATCTGATCTATGATTCACTCTCACTCGATACAAGACTAGAACTAAGTACACTGGAAGGTGTGGTATCCCTCGGCGTACGTTAAATGATACAACTACTGGCCATAACTCCTAACTAGGGTTGAACTCTCAAGAAGGTGTTACTCGAATAGTGCATACTTTGAAATGAAAGATTCTGGCGGTATTTATAGAGAAATACTCAGCTTCTAGATCCTTCCATTATGAGATCCTATTTTTTAGGACCTCAACCTCCATGATCTCTCTAGATCTTTCTGCCATCTTCCAGGTCATTCTACAATGCTCTAAACTCTTCTATCACGTTCTGCAACCTTCTGGACTCTTCTATGTTCCAGACTCTTGTAGAACCTTCTGGAATCGTTCCTGAATGTGAGAGCATTTAGTACAACATTTAATGTAACATTTCAGAAAAGACTTAGAATAAATCAAGGAAGTTCAAATTAAGATGTTGTTGATAATGTTAAAGCATTTAAGATTTAACAACATCTACAATCTCCCCCAATTTGACCTTTCGACTACAACACACCTGATGCACATATATTTCTATACATACTCAGTATTATGTATTTAGGTGAGTTGAACTCCAAAGCTAAATACTAGTCAAGACAATACCTGTTGTAACCGTTGGATCAAATCAAAAAGAGATCAAGAATAATTTTACTAAGATCCGTGCCATAAGATCAAAGTAATCTTATTCAAAACCAAAACAAGTATAAACAGTACACTTGTTTACAAAACATATAACTTTTACAAAAAATCAAAGATTAAATCAGAGCATATAAGGGTATATACCAGATTAGTTCTAAGACTTATGTAAGACTCAAAAAATAGACAAACAAAAACAAACAAGGACTAAACAATATAATCAGAGCAAACAAAACAATAAAAAAAAAAAATAAACTAAACAAGGCATATTCATCATGCAGTAAGCAATTAATGATAGGAAAACAAATTAAGCAATAAGCAGTAATCAAATATCATTAGTGCAAACTAATTTAAGCAAGATAAATATAGACAACCTATCAACTAGAAATAGTAAATATTGTATCAGAATAAACAGAATTTTTAACTTAAACATAACAGAATAACAAAAACAAAAGTAGGACTGAAAATAGCATGAATTGCTATAACAATAGCAGCAGCATCAAGGTCCTGCACATGTGCCATCTGTACTTCAGTACTCCCCCTGTCTTGCATCATCTGTTCTAGATATCAGCATAGAGGATTTCCATATCCTCATCATCTTCAGCAGCATCTGCAAACTTGTCTTCATCAGCCTCCTCTGGTTCCTTAATAAAACAAGTTGATGCAAAGAGTGCAACAACATTGTTAGCAGCAGTTCCTCCATTCTCTGTAGCAGCATCAGGTACACCTCCAGCTTCAGGATTCAGCTCTTCAATAACAACTCCAGAAGTTCTAGCTGAAGTGGAAGGTGGTACTCCCCCTATTGTAGTGGGAAGTAGACTGGTCCACTTGTCTTTGATGAATTGGAGTTCATCAATCTGGTCCTGTAGGTGCTGTAACTGCAGTAAAATAAAAGATCTGGGAACAGAGAACATGGTATCAAAATTACCACCAAAGTTCTCAACATCTGGTGCAGCATTAGGTGCAGCTGTGTTCTGTTCAGGTCTCTGTGCTGATGTGGGTTGAGGTTGAGGTTGAGCAGGAGCTGGTCTTTGAGAAGAACTTCCAGGATTGTTCAAGGGCAGATCTTTCACTCTTTCACCAATGAGCAAAGCAGGTGAAATGGTGTATAAAGGAACCTTACCTCTAAGAACTTCAGTCTTCTTAGGGCTAAAACCATGCATCTTCAAGTATGAACAAATAAGCACAGGGTATGGAAGGTTTCCTTTATCGGAAATGTCACCACTATACTTCATCATGTGGTGGAAAATAGTCAATCCCAAATTAAACTTCTTCAAAACTACTATCCTATAAAGCAAGATTGCTTGATCCTTTGTCACTTTGGTAGAGTTGGTGGAAGGTATCCAATTATAAACTATCAATTTATGCAACACAGAATAAAGAGATGTAAGGTCCTTGGCCAACATTCCATTTTTCCATCTAGTCAACAAACCACCAGTCATAGAAGCAGTAACAACATCCAAATCAGGTTCATCATCATCAAGTACTGGTTCTATGCCTAAGAAATCATTAATTAACTCTGGTGTAAATGGAACTGTACTCCCCCTAAACTGTATATTTCCATACCAACGGGAACTCCTCCTACCATTACTCTTCCTCAGACATGCATAAAATTCATATACCCAATCAGAAACAAATGTATCACACAGGTTCAGAGCTTTCATCAACTTTCTATCCTCTAAGAATTGAATTAAATTCTTACTCTCAAAATCAGAAATATGAATTCTCCTTTCCATCAACAATTTCCTCTTAGACAACCTAGTTATCTTATCAACCAATCCATCAATATCAGATTCTACTTCAGTTTCAGAATTACCTTCCTCAGAAGTAGTGTCCTTTGAGCTTGGTTCTTTCACCTCTTCAGAGCTTGATTCCCCTTCCTTTTCAGAGCTTTTGGCTGAAGTTGCACTGCTTGAATCACCTCCATCATCAGGTTCTGGTGCTGGAGCACTTGATTCAGCATGTGAGGCAGCATTCTTCTTCAGGGCTTGCTGTATATCCCTGAGACAAATCTCCATTTCAGAATCAGAATCATGTTCTGGTTCTTCAGGCATTGTTCGAACAACATCAACCTTTGCCTTTCCCTTCCCCTTAGGATCAGCTTTCTTCTTAGTTGGCTTCTCAATCACCACTTCTTCTTCAGATTCAGAGAAGACCTGAATTGGTTCAGCAACATCACCACCTAGCTTCTTCTTCTTCCTCAAAGAGTCTGAGTAATCAACTCGAGTAAAAACTCGACCTGATCGTCTTCTTGGAACTGGGCTCCTCTTTCTCTTCTTCTCTTCAGCATTCCTCTTAAAAGAAATCGGTTCAGAGTCGGATTTCGAGATGTCAAAGTCGGTTTTGTCGGATTCTTCAGCATCCTCCATTTGAGCGTCCTCATTGTCGGATGTCTCCGCATTCGACGGCCCCTTTGACTCAGCAACAGGGGATTCTTCAATCTCCTTTTCAGTCTCCCCCATAGAGGCAGCAGTCGGGGCCTCTGTTTCAACGTTAGGGCTCGGAATTTGGGGCTTTTCGGCTGTGGATGAAGAAGGTACAGTAGTGATCACTTCTTGGGTGCGCAAGTAGTGAGAGATGTCAATGGACATATCACCAATCGTGAGGATGGGTGGATTAGGTGATCTCATCGATTGAGAGAAATTTTCAACCGCCTGGCTCAGCTCGGAGAGTGTAGCTTGGTTTGGGATGTGGATGGTTGTCGGAGTAGCTGGAATGGGTGTGACGGTTGCGGCAGTTGGGGGTGAATTTTCGTGTGAAGCAGCCATGGAAGCAAGTGTATGAAGATTCGAGAGAGATGAAGATGACGGTTGTGAGTTGGGAGAGGTTGGTTTCTGTGAGTTTAATTTCTTGTTTCCTGCCATTTAAACCAAGAATTCGAAAAGCACTACACAAGAATCGAGATAAGCACAAAATGATTTATAACAAAATCTGCAAAACTAATACACAACTTACTCAATTAATTACAAAGATTAGAAAATCATGAAATGGAGTTTATATAGAGAAGACTTAGTAGTTGGAATGTTGTACGTGTGATCAAGGCTTGACTTAAGAAAATTCTAGATAATAGTCGATAATGCTCCACAAATTCAGCCATAAGTAATATCATGGGTGAGTTAGTGGGGTAAAATCCTAATTAATAAATTAAGTCAATAAATTAATTAAATTAAGAAAGTTCCAGAATTAATCAAAAATAAAAATGCGTAAAATCTGAAATAAAACAAGTGGTTAGTATAATTATAAATAAATAAAATAAATTCCCACAATTAATTAAATAATTACAACTTATAAAAATATAATTGAATCATGTAATGTTGTGCTCAAGGATTTAACATACACCTCAACATTGGTTTTTCACAGGTTTTACCTATCCAATGTAGCCAATTTTTCAGCATTTTTCTTTTCATTGCATTTCTTCTTTTTGTGCTACAGCATCTAATTCGTATTGATCCATTGTTCCTGTAGAGTACATCGTAGCAGCGAACTCCGTGCCCCATACTTACTTAATGGAATACGAACCTCTTGATGTTTTTACCAAATTCACCTTTTGAAAAGAAAGCATCGTAGTAGCGAACTCCGTGCTCCATAGTTACTCAGTGAATTGGTACATCTTTTAGTATGCTGTAACATTCTCAATTTTTCAAGCTTTTGAGAAGTGTAGTAAATATCTATTTTTGCACAAACAAATTTTAGATTCAAGAATATTTTACAAAGGAATTATTCAACGAAAATAAGAAATAAATCAAATCTATACTAACTATACCACCTTAGGCTGTTGTCTCAAATGCTACCGCATTTGTGACAACATCCTCTCAAGAATTATTCAGATATTACACATACCAAGAGATTTCCTCAAAAATGAGAATCTCTCATGGTCAAGAGCCTTAGTAAAAATATCAGCATTTTGATTTTCAGTAGGCACATATTCCAACTTAACTATGTTCTTCTCCACTAAATCTCTCATAAAATGATGTCTAATGCTAATGTGCTTAGTGAGTGAGTGTTGTACCGGATTTTTAGATATGTTAATAGCACTTGTGTTATCACAGAAAATTGTGAGGATATTGTTTTCAATTCCATAGTCATGAAACATCTTACTTAACCACAATAGCTGTGTGCAACAACTTCCTGCAGCTATGTATTCAGACTCGGCAGTGGATTGAGAAACACAATTTTGTTTCTTGCTATGCCAAGACACAAGATTGTTTCCCATGTAGAAACATCCTCCACTAGTACTCTTTCTGTCATCAATATCTCCAGCCCAATCCGCATCACTGTATCCAATCAATGTGTTGTTGGTGTCCTTAGTGTACCATATCCCTAGTTCACTTGTACCTGAAACATATCTGATAATCCTTTTCACTGCATTCAGGTGAGATTCCTTTGGATTAGCTTGGTACCTAGCACAAACACACACAGTATACATAATGTCAGGTCTACTAGAGGTTAGATAAAGTAAACTACCTATCATGGATCTATACAATGTTGGATCAACATCCTTTCCACCATTGTCTTTGCAAAGTTTCACAGTAGAACCCATAGGTGTTTTCATTACTTTTGAGTTTTCAAGACCAAACCTTTTGACTAAGTTTTTAGCATACTTACCTTGTGAGAAGAAAATACCATCCTTACATTGCTTGATTTGAAGACCTAAAAAATAATTCAAGTCTCCAACCATACTCATCTCAAATGTGGCTGTCATTTCTTCAACAAATATGTTCAGCATTTTATCACAGGTTGAACCAAACACAATGTCATCAACATATATTTGAGCAATTAGTAAACCTTCTCCAGTGTGCTTAATAAACAAAGTTCTATCGGCTTCTCCTCTAATAAATACATACTCTAAAAGAAAGTCCGTAAGCCTACCATACCATGCTCTAGGAGCTTGTTTTAGACCATACAATGCTTTCTTTAGTTTGTACACATGATCCGGGTATTGTGGATCTTCAAAACCTTTAGGCTGTTCTACATATGCTTCTTCATTTAATATGCCATTTAAGAATGCAGCTTTTACATCCATTTGATGTAGTTTAATATCAATAAAACATGCAATTTCTAGTAATAATCTAATAGATTCTATCCTAGCAACGGGTGCAAAAGTTTCATCAAAATCAACTCCTTCAACTTGGGTGTAACCTTGTGCAACTAACCTAGCTTTGTTCCTAACAATGTTTCCAGACTCATCAGTTTTATTCTTATAAATCCACTTTGTTCCAATGACATTAGTATGACTAGGTCTTGGAACAAGTGTCCAAACTTCATTTCTTTCAAACTGATTAAGTTCCTCATGCATAACATTTATCCAATATTCATCAGTTAATGCTTCATTCACACTTTTAGGTTCAATTTCAGAATAGTAACACTCAGCATTCACAACATTGCAAATAGAAGACATGCATATTGTTCTTACCACATCTACCTTATTCGATCTTATTCTTCCTCTTGTTTGCACTCCAACTGTAGCATCGCCTATGATCTGGTCAGTAGGATGAATTTTCCCCATTCTTGAAGAAGGATTCGTTTTGGGAACATACTGATCATTCTGTGGAATTACAACTGACTGTTCTGTAGATGTTGCTCCAGATGTGTTAGCATTTGGTGCAGCATTATCAGACTTCAGTGTATTCTCAGAGTTGTCAGTGACTTGTGATATATCTTCTTCATCTTTATCATCTGTAAGACCTTTATCATCATCAAACACAACATTAACAGATTCTTGAACAGTGTTAGTCCTAAGGTTATAAACTCTATAGGCTTTACTATTTCTAGAATAGCCTAAAAAGAAACCCTTATCACTTTTAGAATCAAACTTGTGAAGTTGATCCCTATCATTCAAAATATAACACACACAACCAAATACATGAAAATATTTCACACTTGGTTTTCTAACATTCAGAATCTCATAAGGTGTTTGATTAGTACCAGATCGAATATAAACTCTATTAATAATATGACATGCTGTATTCAATGCTTCAGCCCAAAATCTTTTAGAAAGACTTTTAGATAAAAGCATAACTCTTGCCATTTCTTGTAAAGTTCTATTCTTTCTTTCAACAATTCCATTTTGTTTTGGAGTTTTAGAAGATGAATATTCTTGCAAGATACCTTTCTTATCACAGAAATCATTAAACATGCTATTCTCAAATTCCCTACCATGATCAGTTCTAATACGGCCAACTTTCAAGTTAAACACATTTTTGAACCTTTTATAGAGAACTTTAAAAGCAGCAAATGTTTCAGATTTATCTCTTAAAAACTCAATCCAAGTATATCTAGAAAAATCATCTACCACAACTAAGGAATATCTCTTACCTCCAATGCTTTCAGTTTCCATAGGACCCATCAAATCCATGTGCAACAATTCAAAACATCGATGTGTAGAACAATGTGACAGCATTCTATGCGGCACTCTTACCTGTTTACCTTTCTGGCATGATCCACATACAGTGGTATTCAGGAAGCTCAGTTTAGGTATTCCTTTGATTGCATCTGATATGATTAGTTTCTTCATTGCCCTGTAATTTACATGTCCTAATCTTTGGTGCCATAAGACATTCTCATCATGTTTTGACAAATTGCATACATTAGTTCCAATAAGATAATAGTTATCTGCAGACCTAGTACCAGTCATTACACAATCATCATCTTCATTAAGAACATAGCAAGACTCTTTGTCAAATTTTACATGCAAATTACCATCACAAAGTTGACTAATACTAATCAGATTAGCAAGTAAGCCATCAACATGCAAAATATTTTTAAGCTTAGGAAAACCTTTAACATTCAAAGTTCCTTTTCCTATTATCTTTCCTTTTGATCCACCACCATATGTAACATTACCACCATTCAAGGTCACATAATCAGATAAGTAGTCTATTTGTCCTGTCATATGTCTAGAACAACCACTATCAAAATACCATAGACCAGGTAAACATGCTTTCAAGGATGTATGAACAACATTACAGGTAACTTTTGGTTTCCATGCAGATTTCACAGAATGTTTCCTAGGATGTGAAGACATTCTAGATGGCATAAACTCAGTTCTCAAATCTTTAAACATTTTCAAGCAGAAGGGACGAATATGACCATATTTAAAGCAATAATGAAAAATATACTTCCTTTCAACCTTGTGAGAATTTGTTTGTGCAGATGTTACACCAGATGTGCTAGCATTTGCCTTCACAAATTTCACAGGTTTTCTAAAATTTTCAGAAATAGAAGCAGTTTCACCATCATAACCTAAACCATAATTATTAGATTTACCTACAGCTATAGCATCATTCACATCAGAAGCACTCTTGTAAAACTTTTTGAAACTTAAAGTAGAGTTGATCAATTTCTCCTTTAGTTTACAAACTTCAAGATCTCTTCTGGTAAATAAGACTTCTAGCTTAGTGATTGTGTCTTTCAGATCCTCATTCTCTTTATTCAAAGAATTCAGAGTGAGTTTCTGAGAGTTCCAATCATCTAACAATTTCTGATATGTCTCATCATCAATCCTTTTTCCTGCATCATCAACAAAACCATTAAAACAGTTCAAATCTGGGTGACTCTGTTTTGATGTTACTGTAGATGTGAAGACATCTGATGCAACATCAGAATCTGTATCATCCAGATCATCATCTGAGGAATCATTATAATCAATTCTGGTAAAATGAGCACTTTCTCTTTCATTAAACTCATCAAGATCATCATTATCAGATTCATCACTCAAGGTAGCACTAAAATTCAGTTTTTGCTTCAGTCTGGTATTGGCACACTCATTTGCATAGTGACCATATCCAGAACATGCATTGCATTGAACTGATTTTCTAAATTCAGGATCATACCTTGGTTTACCTTCACTCTTTGATGGTCTTGGTGTGAATTGAATCTTCCTCCTTTCTGGTTGTGGTGTTGATGTGTTGATTTGGATCTTAGGCTGTATATTTCCTTTAGATTTATGCATAGACTTCTTAAGAAATTTGTTAAAATGCTTTGTAAGAAGGGCAATGTTGTCAGGATTGTTAAGGCATTCATCAATCAATTCTTCATCCGAATCAACCTCAGTAATGATAGGCTGAATCTCAGATTTGATTGATGTCTCTCCTTTAAAAACAACAACTTTCTTATCATCTTTAGTTTCATCAATTTGATTAGTGTTTATTTCATAAGTTCTAAGAATACTTACTAATTCATTTTGACTCATTTTATCAGTATCTTTTGCCTCTTCAATAGCACAAATCTTAGCATCAAATCTTTTAGGAACAGACCTTAATATCTTATGTACTACTCTAACATTAGAAATAGGGTCACCAAGAGAATGTGATTCGTTAATAATCTCACTTAACCTTTCGTTGTAGGATGAAATTGTTTCATCTTCCTTCATTCGGAGATTCTCAAACTTTGTCCCCAACATCCGAAGCTTTGTCCTTCGAACACTATCGGAACCTTCACAATGCTCTTGTAACTTGTCCCATGCATCCTTAGAAGTAGAACAGTTAGATATAATTCTAAACATAGAGGTATCAACAGAAGTAAAAACAGCATTTAAAGCTTTAGAATTGTATCCTGCTGTTGTTATCTCATCGGCTGTCCAATCAACCTCTTTCTTGAGTTGAATTTCACCATCGGCATCTGCTGGATTCTTTGGTACGTCCCAACCTGTAAGAACAGTTCTCCAAGCACGTTCATCAATTGACTTGATGTACATACGCATCTTAGGCTTCCAATAAGCATAATTTGAACCATCTAAAACGGGTGGCCTAAGTGCAGTGGATATGTGATGTGTTTCCATTGCTAACATAAACTAAAACACACTTTAAGCAAGGATCTAAACCTAGTGTCGTCAGGTATCGGCTCTGATACCAACTGAAAGTGTGTGGGGGGTGGTATCTAGTGTTTAAGTAAAAACCAGAACAATGTTACACTGAATGTTGTGACAATTAGTGTAGCATTAACTCTAACAGAATGTGAAAAGTAAACACAGTACACAGCGGAAGTCTAAAACACTAAACACAATAAAGACACAATGGAATAATTTTTAACATAGATTTTATTAATAACAAAACCTATACTAAGCCTTACGGCGAAAACAATAACTTAGTTCCTAAGTTATACACAAAAATGTCGTGTGAAATGTCTCAGCAATTACTTCAACATTCCACAAACAGAAACTACAATCGAGGCAGGTGCCTGAATCTGTAAATAGACTTAAGTGTAAGACACTGTCTAAAGAACTAATCTGATCTATGATTCACTCTCACTCGATACAAGACTAGAACTAAGTACACTGGAAGGTGTGGTATCCCTCGGCGTACGTTAAATGATACAACTACTGGCCATAACTCCTAACTAGGGTTGAACTCTCAAGAAGGTGTTACTCGAATAGTGCATACTTTGAAATGAAAGATTCTGGCGGTATTTATAGAGAAATACTCAGCTTCTAGATCCTTCCATTATGAGATCCTATTTTTTAGGACCTCAACCTCCATGATCTCTCTAGATCTTTCTGCCATCTTCCAGGTCATTCTACAATGCTCTAAACTCTTCTATCACGTTCTGCAACCTTCTGGACTCTTCTATGTTCCAGACTCTTGTAGAACCTTCTGGAATCGTTCCTGAATGTGAGAGCATTTAGTACAACATTTAATGTAACATTTCAGAAAAGACTTAGAATAAATCAAGGAAGGTCAAATTAAGATGTTGTTGATAATGTTAAAGCATTTAAGATTTAACAACATCTACAGATATGATGCAGATCGCACACCAATCTCAATCGCATCATCGATATCCCAATCTCGATGATCCTTGATTGGGGCTACTTTAAGAACCATGATATAGTCAATCGAGATCTCACATCTCAATGACATCATTGGTTCATGGGAACACATATAAGAATAAATGCAAACAATCAAACATAACATTTTATAAGTGTATCACCGAATATTATTACTAAAGTTAATAATACTTAAATAACCGAATATGATCAAGTATAATGTCCTTATAATGATTGTCTCTAGGACATCTATACTAACAATCTCCCACTTGGACTAGAGTCAATCACCCACATGTCTAACATTTAAAACTGTTAAAGTCTTTCGTGTTTACATGAACACCAAGTGTTTGGTGAAACATCTTCCAATTTATTCTCGGTGGGAATTCGTTCAAATTCTATTTCTCATCTTGTCATGATCTCTTAGATCAAATACTAACGCTTAGACACATGCTTGTTTATGTTATTGGATCTTGGTTCCTTTGCTTGTGTAACCGCACCAGTATTGTCCCAATACAACTTTATTGGACGACTGGCACTCGGAACTACCCCTAGTTCTTTCAAGAACTCTAAAATCCAGACAGCCCATTTCGTGGCTTCTGATACAACAATGTACTTAGCTTCAGTTGTTGAATATGCAGAGGTTTCTTGCTTGGAACTATTCCAGCTCACCGTTCCGCTATTGAGTGTAAATGCATTACTTGACTCATCGCAGTCAGACTGAAAACTAGCGTCAGTGAATCCAGTCACTACTAGTTGTGGTTGTCCACCATAGACTAGGAAACATTCCTTAGTTCGTCTAAGATATTTAAGGATGTTCTTAACAGCAATCCATTGAGTTCACCTGAATTCTACTGGTATCTACCAGTAATGCTAATAACGTAGGCCACATCGAGCCTCGTGCAATTCATGACATACATGATTGACCCATTAGCCGATGCATATGAGACATTGTTCATGCACCCGATTTCAACTTTCTCAGAAGGACAATCCTTTCTTGAAAGTTTAATCCATGAATCGCAAGCAGAGAACCTCTCTTAGAGTTCTCCATAGAAAACGCCTTAGCACCTCATCTATGTAGGTGGGTTTTGAGAGCCCCAACATCTTGCTAGATTTATCTCTATAAATCTTTATGCCAAGGATGTAGCACGCTTCACCCAGATCCTTCATCATGAAGATCTCGGACAACTAATCCTTTACGGATTGCATTAGTAGGATCTTCCTTATTTCTGACAAAGTCAAACGATTTGACCACTTCATCAAAACGGATATTCCAACTCCTAGAGGCTTGCTTCAGTCCACCTCTCTGAATTGATATCTAATATCGCTTCAGAATAAGTCGTAGGATCATCTTTGTCCGGGATTTCCACGTCATCATGCTCCTCCAAGAGGAAACAAAATCTGACGGGTAGACGACGATTCCTAGTAGACTTACGGAGTTACGTTTGTGCAAGTTGTACATTCTGATCGTGAGGAGGTTCTTCAACGATGATCTAATCAACGCTTGGAGAATTATCAGGAGCTACGCTTTCTAGCGTGTCCTGAGCAGGAGATTGAACGATGTCTAAATCGTTCTCATTCAGCCTATTCGAGATTTCTTGTGTATGCGAGATATCCCTAATTATTCTCCCGCTGGCTGGAAGACGATCACCTAATGATAGGCTCCCACCATGAGAGTCACTGAATGCTCCCACTGATTCCTTGTCGTGGTTCTCCGACAGGTACTCAGCCTCAGTATTATTTTGTGGTTCTTGAATTTCTTCAAGTTCTATCTTTTTACGACCTTTGTTCCTTAAAGACATAGTCAACAAGGAACGTCGTCTGTCTAGAAACAATAACCTTATGTTTCTCAGGGAGATAGATATAATATCCTCTCGTTTCTTTAGGATATTCCACAAATAACACTTTTCACCTTTTGATTTCAATTTATCAGTGATCATCTTCCTCACATACGCAGGGCAACCCCACGTCTTTTATGTGAGAATGATGGCTTCTTGCCACACCACAACTCGTATGGTGTCCGATTAACTGACTTAAATTGAATCATATTCAGAATATAGATTAAAGTTTGAAGTGCGTAACCCCAAAGAAATGTTGGAAGAGAGGAGAAACTCATCATGGACCTCACCATGTCTAACAGGGTTCGGTTCCTCCTTTCAGGCACACCATTCATCTGCTGTGTTTCGGAAGGTGTCCATTGTGATTTGACTCCATGTAACTTTAAATAATCCAGGAGCTCATGGCTAAGGTATTCACCTCCTCGATCTGATCGAAGAGTTTTAATACTCTTACCAAGTTGTTTCTCTACTTCCACTTTATACTCCTTAAACTTTTCAAAGGCCTCAGATTTGTGTTTCATGAGATACACATATCCATACCTAGAAAGGTCGTCAATAAAAGTTATGCAGTATCCGAAATCATCCCTTGCTAGAGTCGGTAGAGGTCCACATACATCACTGTGAATCAACTCTAACGTTTCTTTGGCTCGTATCCCTTTCCCAGAAAAAGGTTCATTGGTCATCTTTCCTTTGACACAAGATTCGCAATTTGACTCCAAGTCAAATGGGGTTAAGTAGTCCAACTTTCTTAAGGATGATTGCATTCGAAGTGGGAGGCATTCTGAGGATGCTCCTACTCTTATTAGTTTCTCCAATAGTTGCCCTTGTCTACTACTTGGTGTCCGAATCTGCAGGGATTAAACTGCTCATATTCACAACGTTTGCAGGTGTAAAAGTGTCATCCATTAAGTCAGCTGCAAGTGTAGTGTTGCCTAAGCATTACTTGGAGGACTTGCACCCAGAGACGTGGCGCGTTTTCTCGTTGTGCGGGCGGAAATGTGTGCTTACGGCAAACCCTAGGATCATGGTTGAGCCATTCTTGAAAAACTACTTGGGGGTTGATGATGTTTTAGGTACGGAGATTTTGTCGTATAAGGGTGTCGCCACCGGCTTTGTCGGGGGCGGCGGGGTGCTCGTCGGAAAGAACAAGACGGTTGCTCTTCGGAGGGCTTTCGGGATTGAAGAGATGCCGGATATTGGAGTTGGAGATAGAAAGACTGACTTTCCTTTCATGAGACGATGCAAGGTTCTTCACTTTCATCTTTTATTCTAAAATATATTTTGGTTTAATTATAATTTTCTTCTTTCTCATAACTATTTATCTTTTTTTAAATGTTCTCAGAAAACATAAATATATGAATCAAGTCTCAATTATACTCTTTATGTGTATCGATTTCGTTTCAAAGTTGTAAAAATCATCGTATTTTTGGTCATATGTTCGGCACGTGGGTGATCCATTCCGATGAAATTGCAGCCAAAATTGATTCTAGCAACTTTAATTAGGACAAAATTGATACATACAAAAAATAATTGGGATTAGAATCGAACGTTGATCTTTTTTGTGACCATTTTAAAAAGGATGAAAAGTTATGAGACGAAAAAAAGATTATGTCCCTAAAATATTTATCCATGTCTCTAAAATTTTCAGTACTTGGCAATTTTTTTTTTTTGTGGTACATCGCATGATTATTGTGTTTCTACGAAAATTCCCACATTAATTATGCAGTAACACCTCGACGCATCAGTTATGGTGCAATTTTAACCAAATGAAATTCAAACAAACAAATTATTCAACTTTATTTTTGCAAATCATAAAAAAAAAATCGAAAAGTATTAATTGTTCAACCTTTAGTTAAAATTGGGTAAGTCAATTATCAACACACCTCATGGATCAAACATTATCCATAACGCAGGAAAAATACATAGTGCCCCAAAGGACCGGAGTCCGGCCCATGAGACCGGATTCGTTGCCGAAACCGGTGATCTTCCACGACGGCCGATTGGTGCAAAAGCCTACTCCACTGATTGCACTATTTTTTTTTTGATGGAAAGTTAAATACCCATCCCTTTTTTCCCCTCCCCATGACTCGAACCCAGGACCTAAGGCCTAGGTAGTGGTGCTCTAACCACTTGAGCTATCCCACTTTGTCCCACTGATTGCACTATTAATTATCCTTTGGTTCCCAATTGGGCTTGTTCTATCTATTCTTCGTGTTCTCATGGGCTCAATTCTCCCTGTATCAACTCTCTACAAAGTAACAACCTTACTGGGTTGCCCCATTACTATGAAAGGAGCCCCACCCAACGACAGACGGGGCATGCTCTTCGTGTTAAATCACAGAACCGTCGTCGACGGCGTCGTTGTCTCCGCTTGCCTCAACCGCATGACCACCATAATCTCCTACTCCATTTCCAGACTCACTGAATTCTTATCACCCATACAAACATGCAGGCTTACACGGGATCGAACCACGGATGCTAAATTGATCCAACAAATTTTGAACCAAGGAAAGTACCTATTGATGTGCCCCGAAGGTATTGTTCGTCTCTTGTACACCTGTTGCACGTTACAACTGTACAAAACTAATATTTTTCGACCATTTTTTTTATTTTGACCTGTAGATAAAAAAAGAAAAACTTGATTGATTTTAATTTTTTTAGTCAAAATTAAACCAGTTACATGATGCAACTGGAGTACCAAAGTGCAAATCCTATTTAAAAAATATACAACTGTATTCTAATTTTCGTTGGACAAATTTTTTTGGGTTTCTATCACAACATATATTACAATTGTTCTGATTTTCTATAGGTAGGTACCACTTGTAGAGAACCTTACCTGCTTAGGTTTTCGGCATTGTTCGCCGAACTAACTGATCAGATTGTTCCCGTGGTCGTTGACGTTAGAGTGAGCATGTTTCACGGGACGACAGCGCGAGGGTACAAATGGTTGGACCCTTTCTTCTTTTATATGAATCCGAGGCCCGCGTACAAGGTTACACATTCTTGAACAAGCTGTTGCCGGATCAAACATGCAATGCTGGAAAATCAAGCCACGAGGTTGCGAATAATGTTCAGGAAATGATTGCCACAACTTTAGGGGATGTTTCTTTTGGGCTTTTGGTGGTTTTAAAAACCAGATTTTTGAAATCCTGGTTTTTGAAATCCCGATGAATAGTAATATGGGTGTTTCTTTTGGGTTTTGGAATAGTGAAGGATTTAACTTTATGTCAAATCAAGTTGTAAGATTGAATGAGTTTGTATTATTATATTATTGTTTGGTGAGATTATAATGATTAGTTGATTAAATGTATTATATTATTGTATTATTATATTATTATAGTATTATTATATTATTGTTGAAAAAGAATATAATGATTGGAATAATATTATATAGATATAACTTTATGTCAAATCAATATGTTTGATAAGGGTGGTTTTGAGTGGATTTTGAAAACCGGTCTTTAAATCCCGAAGTAAAACGGGTTTTGGATCTTGAAATCCAAAACCTGGTTTTTAAAACCAAAAAGAAACATCCCCTTAGGGTTTAAGTGCACTAATTTTACGAGAAAGGCCAAGTATCGAGCATTAGCTGGGACTGATGGTATCGTTGGCCAAAAACCTACCAAGCTTACCGGCTGATCTCTCATTTCAATTGTGTGTTTCATTTCGTATTTTATGTCTTTAATATGCCAAAGTCTTGTATGTACTCAAGTACACCATGTACTTGAGTAGACTTTTACTAGTCAAATGTTGACCGTTGACCACCGTTGACCGGTCAACGGTCAAACTTTGACTTTTTTTTTTAATTTTTTTTTTTTTTGGTTTTTTTTTCGATTTTTTTTTTCGAATTTTTTTTTTTCGATTTTTTTTTTTTTTGAAAAAGTGTATGTTATTATGACTAAAAAGTGTATCTTTGTTTTTTTTAATGAAAAGTGTATGTTACTATATTGAAAAGTGCAACATTGTTTTTAATGAAAAGTGTATGTTATTATAACTGAAAAGTGTATGATATTATAAATGAAAAATGTTAGTTATATATTAATGAAAAGTGTATGTTATTATAACTGTAAAGTGTATGATCTATTAATGAAAAGTGTGTTTATTTAATGAAAATTGTATGTTATTATAACTACAAAGTGTATGATCTATTAATGAAAAGTGTATGTTATTATAACTAAAAAGTGTATGTTCTATTAATGAAAAGTGTAAGTTATATATTAATGAAAAGTGTATGGTATTATAATTGAAAAGTGTATGATATTATAATTGAAAAGTGTATGATATTATAACTGAAAAGTGTATGCTAATGATACACCTTTTGTTTATTTGTACTTGCACTTTCATAATCTAGAAAAACTGGTGCTAATTTTTTTTTAAAAAAATATTATTAATTTTACACGTTTTATTATTTTTTTACTTGCACTTTTATTACTGTATAAAAAAACAAAAAATTGTTGCGATTTTTTTTACAAATTTTATTATTTATTAATTTATAATGTATAAAAAAACTGTTCCTAATTTTTTTTTAATTATTATTAATTTTACAAATTTTATTATTTATTAATTGCACTTTTTAATGTATAAAAAATTTTACAAATTTTATTATTTATTAATTTATAATGTATAAAAAAACTGTTCCTAATTTTTTTGTTAAAATAAAATAACGAAAATTTTTAGAAGTGGGAATCGAACCTGTTTTTTTTACAAATTTTATTATTTATTAATTTATATGGGAATCGAACCTATTAATTTTTTTGTTAAAATAAAATAACGAAAATTTATAGAAGTGGGAATCGAACCTGTTTTTTTTACAAAATTTATTAATTTATATGGGAATCGAACCTATTAATTTTTTTGTTAAAATAAAATAACGAAAATTTATAGAAGTGGGAATCGAACCTGTTTTTTTTACAAATTTTATTATTTATTAATTTATATGGAATCGAACCTGTTTTTTTTACAAATTTTATTATTTATTAATTTATATTAAAACTGTTAAAATAAAATAACAAAATATTATGCTAGAAGGGGGAATCGAAGACAGGTTGTTAAGGAAATCCCAGGACAACCATTAGACTACAATGAGTTTTGTTGAATGTTTTATTATTTATCATATATATAATATATATTTCCTATATAGCTGGACTCAAGTACACCGTGTACTTGAGTACACAGCAGCCCTACCCCTTTAATATACACGATCATGTGTACATTAAAGATAATTAAATAAAATTGAGTCAACGCTTATTGGCGCTTAGTTGAGAATTCTTCAATTGAAATGGGAATTTGAAATGAACATATTGTACCCCATTACTCAATTTAATTAACGATAAAATAACCCATTCTCCAAAGTTCTCAACTTTCTCATGCAGAGGCTCAAACGGGTCCTTTCTTCAACTTAGTGAAATAGAGTAAGAAAATCATTATATGTGTTGAACTATAGAATGAAAAACATAAATGGTTAAAGAACATTATATAGAAGACTAGTTAGGGCGCACCTCAATAATAATTGAGGTGTTAACCCAGGTTGAAGTGCTTTAATTCTAGTAAAAATGGAAGTATAATTCAATGATATCACTTTTAACTTTTGAATGTGAAC
The DNA here is from genome assembly GCA_963675135.1 of Galeopsis tetrahit. Taxonomy (NCBI): domain Eukaryota; kingdom Viridiplantae; phylum Streptophyta; class Magnoliopsida; order Lamiales; family Lamiaceae; genus Galeopsis; species Galeopsis tetrahit. Next base: position 27,936,294 of record OY776125.1, on the reverse strand, counting down.
GTGTATAAGAATGTTGGTGGTGCTCAAAGGCATTGGGTAGTACATTGCAAACCCATAGGGGAGGTTCTGTTTTCACATGGAAAAGTCATAAAATGGGAGGTTCTGTTTTCACATGGAAAAGTCATAAAATGTATTATAGCAGTGTCTTATTAAGAATAGAAACAAAGTATTTAAGTGAAAGAAGTTAATCTTAATATCTTCATAAACTACCATCTACTACTTTACTCATTGTCTAGGCCTCAAGAATTTTAACTTTTTTTTTAGACCTCGGACTTCTAAAACTATACAAAGTGCAGCTCCATTTGTATTGTTTCACTATGTTCTTTTGATGTCATTTTAAGGACAAGGAAGACACCACTCGCCAAAACTCTAGCACGTTTCGTGAATGTTTCCTTTATAATAGCTGATGCAATTACGCTTACTCAGGCAAGTTGTTCTTTTCTATGTGGTAGTGGATTGATTGTCATGCCGTGCCACTTTTATGGAATCAATTTAAAGGGGACTCAAATGCCATCTTTAGTTAAACCCTTCTTTTTTTGGAAGAGCAAATTTTATTGAGAGGGTATAAAAAATACTCAAAAAACAAATTACAAACAACAAAAAGTAGAGTAACAACAGAAGAAAGTTAAAACCTAAGCAGCCCCTGCCTAATTACAAACCACATAAGAAGTAATTTGTAGGCAGCCCCTAAACTAATACAAACATCAGAAAAAATAAAAATCCAAGCAACCACTATCTAATACAAAGCGTAGGTTCCTTCGTTCATTCATCAAAGGTATTTCAATGGTTAATAGAGTGACTATGTTTTTATGGACCAAATTTGGACAATATATAGACAAATTATGAGATCAAAAGCATTTTAACTCTCAATTAAGTTGTAGACAGTAATATATAAGTTCTCAGATTATTCATAATTAATTTTATTAAATCTCTACTCTTTAAAGAACATATTAAAACCTTTTTTTTATCTTTTGGGTTTGCAGGATGCAATTTTTTTGATATGGTAGTCTGAACAGGAGGGAAAAAAACTGAGATTAACCCTTGTCACTAATATCATCCAAGGCCTACAATTTGTAAGCAATCTAATTTAATTTAATCACACATTATAATTAATTAATTATGTGTTTTTCCTTATCTCTATATGCTTGTTTGTTTACATAAACAAGTATAGATTGAAAAGGAAAGTTAGTGTCTTTCTCTTATCTCTGCAAATGGAAAATGTTAGCTTCAGTTGGTGAGCAAAATAATGAAGCTTTCATTTTAATTACATACTAATACTAATTACTGAATTAATTACATATATGTAAGGATAAAGTACAAGCCATATGTTGATTTATAGTCTTAAGAGCCATACTATCACAAGCTATCAATCTATCATGAAATAACCAATGTCAACATATTAACTTTCAACTCTTATATTATGGCTGGTTTTGAAAGTTAAGTAGCAGAAAAAATACATACTGTGATGAAAACAGCAGGATGTAAGCCATATTAGACTCAACAATCTAACAAAAAATCAATATACCACCACACTCATTTTTTTCCATATTAGACACACAGTAAATGGTAACATATAATTCAAGAGCTTCTTCTAAATAGAAATCTAGGCTAAACATAAGGTTCTTAACACCGAAGAATTCAGAAATTGAACAACATAGGGTACCTGATGTTCTAGAAATAGTTCCTTCAATTGAGAAGGAAGGTCCTATAAATGAATCAGTTGTACAATAATATCAGCAATTAAGACACAGTTGTCAAAAGAATAAACAGTACTACTGAACAAAACAAACAAGTAAATCAACGACCATGGCTTTTTTTTTTTTAACAATAATCAATCATAACCACTTATATATTTGTAAAATATATGTATCCATAGATAAATCCTAGATAGTAGACCTTTGTTATTTATCTTTTCTTCCTTTTTCAAAAGAGAATACTAATCGATTCTATAGGGAAAAATAAGGGAACCATCCTCTCTATCCTATTGTGAGAAAAAGAGATGGAAAGTGTAAAGAAGCAACACGACGAAAAAGTGTACAGTACAATTTTTCTCTACCAACAATTTATCAAACAGTTGGTACGCGCATATAAATACCAAAACTGCAGTAGCCTAGCCCCTCCCCCTTCATTAACATCTTTCTTTAGCTATAAAAGAAAATCAAAACTGCAGTAGCCCAGCCTCTCCCCCTTCGTTAACATCTTTCTTTAGCTATAAAAGAAAATCAAAATTTGAAGAAAATAGAAACATAAACACTAAATAATAAGAAAAACAAAAATCAAAATGTAAGAAGAATTACCACAACAAAGTAATACTTTTTTTAAAAATAAAAGCCTCAAAGTTAAATTCCCCCATATTTTCATCTTAACTTCAAATTGCAGAGGATGCGTAGAGTACTCTAACTTGAATGTGACAATCAAACTAATAATTCAATAAACCAAAAAAATTAAAATATGAAGAATACACAAACCTCTTCAATAGTAACTTTGCAGGCCACGCCGAGACTGATATGATCAAAGGGCGAAATTGACTTAGCAGTGTGAGTTACTTGTGTCAGAGGCGGAGGGTTTCACAGATGGAAAGGAAGGCGTACCGACAGGAGTAAGATAATAATGAAGATGGTGTGGAGAAGATAATGCGATAAAAAAAAAATTTAACAGTCAAGGGAGACAGGTGTCATGGTGCATGTGTTTCAACCTGTTTTTTTAGCAACCGGGTACCGGCGAGTTACTGGCCCATTTTAGAGTTAAGCCTCTTTATAGATAGTAATAGATATAAGCCATAGAATTTTGAATTAAACAAGAACTCATAAACAAAGTAAACACCACTGATTCAGTACATTTAAGTAATGTAAGAGTAACAGTCACAGTCACGCAGAAAGTGCTAAATTGAATCACACATTACTTCTAGAACAAGCTGAATACCGATATCGGGAAAGGCATGGCCAAGTTCTTTGTCTCAAAGAAGCGCCATATCCTGTTTCCAAATAATCTCACAAGTCATTTTTCACTCGTCCTCCCTCTCCGGTGGGAGACCACATGGCAAAAGCATTTTCTGTAAATGCATTTGAAAACCATTAGAATTAGATATATTGATGCTATGAGATAGTTCCTCCAAAATATCAAACAAACAGAGAAATACAAGCACATACGCATCTAGAACTTCAAAAGTTTTGATTAATTTTTTAAACAAGTGATTTATCATTGTAGTTAAGGGCGCAAGGCAGAAGAGGGGTCCTAATGCCTGAGGTGCAAGGCGCACCTCTTGTCCTTTTTCACTGAACATCATTTGACATATATTGTCGTACAAAATAAAGTTCAGTACCAGTGTACAACATAAAATCACATAATAATACCCAAAACTCAAGTGACGAACATTAGAACATAAGTAAAACATGATACAAATACTAAAGTTGTGAAGTTAAGTGTTCATTAACACACAAAAAACATCAAATGTAGCAAAGACAACAATAAATAATAGTTTAGTTCTCATTTTGATCACACACACACACACACACACAAAAAAAAAAAAAAGTGCTGCAACGGAGAGAAGATTCACAAAGAAAAAAAAGGGGGAAAAGAACCTATTATATAGGGGCAGCAGTGTTGTCTCTCAATTTCTTCTTTGTTTACCAACTTTTTTCTTAAGCCCTAGGAGTAAATTCAACACCATTTTCTTGTTTATGATTTGCCCTTTTTTCAAAAAATGGTTCTTCATTTCAAAACTTGTACACAAACCACATTTTGGGGTGAAGAAAATGTGTAAAGTAGAAGAGGGGCATCGAGGTGCATCACAAAAGGCGCACTGAGGATCCAAGGTGTGGGGGGTAATAAACTAGTATCTGGAAATGTGTGTGTAACAATTGATAGTAATGTGAAATTAAATAATAGTAAAAGATAGTAGTTTACAAATCACAATGCAAATTTCAGAGAGATATGAGATCTATGATTTGATTATGCAATCTAGGGGCTGAAACTTGTACGTAAGAGAAGCCAGAATATTGATTTCAATTTCTAGGGAGGGAGGCTGCCATTCAATGTAGAAGATATTGATATGCGTTTGTGTTCATTGACAATCTCAAGAATGCATGACACAGCAGATATCATCTACACAGTAAATATAAGACACAATACAAGAGTTTTTCAGTTTGATTAAATATGAACAATGCTCCCATAATATGGAGTATATATATATCAATTGCAGCAAGTTTACAAAATCTGCCAAATCCAACCAACTCGCTAGTGCACACCGCCCATGGTTCAAGTGAAATTTCTTGACCTTTTCCGTGAATATTAGGTACAATAAAATGAATCAAAAAGTTGATCTGTGAATTTTCACATTCATTTACCTCTATTCACAGTAGAAGTACAAGCTGAAACATCAAACAGTACATTCGACATTTACACTCACTTCCTTCCACCAAAAGACCATAACTACTGACCAAGGCATGAAGCCAATATAATTTCCAAGTTTCAGCTAACTAATAAAGTGTTTTGGGTCAATACAGCAAAATAGTATGTTCAATTCTTCATCCTATATACTGGAAAAAAACATGTTTAAGCGATTGGCACTGTTGTAACCCGTGCAAAGTGGAGGTTGAAACTGATGCAAAGGAACCGAAACCATGACATTAAAGTTCATCTGTCTAGAAGGTAGAAACTAAAAATATATAAGAAATCAGAACATTATGCTTGCTGACCTAGACACAACTTAGTTCAGAAAAAGCAAAACAAAACACAAAACCACACAAAACAAGCATTGATGATTAATATCAATTAAGTGCCCACAAAATAAAAAGGAAACGTGGAAACTAAAAAAAATGGGGTAAAGTTAAAACCTGCATAAAATTGTAGCGTTCCCTTCCAATGGATTCATTCTCTGCGACAGCAAAGTAGGCCAGAACCGGATAATGCCCAATATACGAAGCATAACTATCTCGGTGGATATTCACTGCCCATTCACTAGAAAATTGAAAAATTAAACGAAGAGCAGAGGAATTTCTTCAGAAATCGCAACTGAAAAATCTAATTAACCGGCGAACCTCAGAATTAAGTTAGGGAACTTACAATCGGGTCAAATCGGCATGCCCTGTACCCACATATTTAGCTTGCAAATGTTCGAGCTGGGAGTTTATATTAAATCTATCGCTCGCCTGCATCATATCAGCAACCGAAAAACGGTCTGAGTAACAAAATTTTACCTTTGGAGATATGATTAAAAGAGAATGGAAGAAAATAATAAATATAAAAAGGGAGATGATTAGGGTTTCCGGCGGGGTTCAATTCGATTTTACCTGCATGTTGAAGTTGAATTCGAGTCGGGGAGAAGGAGAAACAGAGGGCGAGATAGAAATAGAAAAATAAAAACGTTATTTCACAAATAAATCGTTGCTGAAGTAAGGTGGGTGGAGTGAGTTGCAGGTGTGCGTGCGCGGCGGAGCTGTTGCAGGTGTGCGTGCGCGGCGGAGCTGTTGCAGGTGTGCGACGGCGTGCGCGTGCGTGGCGGGCCGTGGCTGGGTGGAGAGGCCGTGAATGGGCCGGCGACTGAAGAGAAGAAGAAGAAATTGGGCGGCTGAGTGTGGGTGTACCCAATATTAAAAGGAAAATTAGGGTTTTGATTCTTTTGAAAAAAAAAAAAAAAGGGTATTTTGGGTTTTTCAATGTGGGTGTCCTCATTAGTCATTCCAGGTTGGGTGTACTAAGCCAGTGGGTGTGCTCAATAACTTCGTGTGTGTGTGTATAACCGTGGCCTTAATTTTTCCATTTGGCCCAGCAACATTTTTTTTAAGGGTCTGACTATTTACACCTCCATTTCGGTTTAGAACACTCCCCCAATTGATGCACTCCCCCTAAAATTTGTCAGGATAGATGCACCCCCTTGAATTATCTTAAATACCCTTTTGTCCCAAAAACCTATTTACTAAACACACCCTACCCCAAAACCCTAATTTTCCCTCTCTCTTCCTCTCTTCTTTTCTGCTTTCCCCTTTCCCACCTCCACCACCGACGTTTCTTCCCCCTCCACCACTCCCATCCCCCATCGCCGACCACCAACCTCCCTCCCCCTCCACCACCCCCATCGCCGGCCACCAACCTCCCTCCCCCTCCACCACCCCCATCGCCCGTGCCCTCCCTCCTCCCTCCCCCTCCACCACCCCTGCCCTCCCCCTCCCTCACCCTCCACTCACCCCTTGGCCTCGCAGAAACAAAAGAATATATATCTACTTAATTTATATTTTTTTCAAATTTTTTTATTTAAAATTGGTTTTTAGATATTTTCTCTCTCTCTTCATTCAAAAGTACTCCTCAAAAGTTTTCACACTTTCTTTTTTTATATATCTCCCAAAAGTTTGCATATCTTTGACTTGTCAAATCATACCTTTTTATTCACTTAGTTCAATTTTTTTATTCAAATTATTTTTATTTATATTTTATGAATATATTGAACATTTTATAGAATTTTGTTGATTTTATTTTTAATTTTGCTGAATTTTTTTTTATCGTTGAATTTTTTTATGATATTATTTTGTTGAATTTTTTTTTCAAAAGTTCTAAGTGGAGTATTTTTTTTTAGTTCAATTTTCTTTATTCAAATCTCCATAATTTGTATTTTTTACATAATTAAATATTGAATATTGAACCCTTAATATCAATATATATTGAATATAATAAAAAATATTGAATATCAACATCACATATATATTGAATATTGAATATCGACATATATATTGAATATAATAAAATGTTGAACCCTTCAATTTTTCATGACCACATAAAAAAATTTCTACAGCAACAAGAATCCAAACAAAAAAATATCAACTCACAAAAGTGGATTCCGGAATTTGACTTTGCCAAAAAACAAGATAATTTCTAACTTTCCACCTAAATTTTAATCTTGATTCTTGAAAGAATTTCAAGAATTTAAAAATTCTGAAACTGCAAAACAACATAAAAACAGGACATATGAGACCAAATAAGCTCCTGAATTCAGAATATATATATATATATGTATATATATCCCAATTCAAAATATTCGCATTCAATACGCTTACGAGACAACAATTAAACTTCAAGAGTTGCATTTTAACTTATTATTCTTGAAACAGAATCACAAGTAAAACAATGGATCTCAAACTAAGAAACTTAGATCTGCTGAGGGAAATTTCATAGTTTTCCATTTAATCCGAATGCCACAATTCATCGAATAAATTCAAAACATTAAACATAAAATCTGAAAAGATGTCAAAATTTAGAATACTGCAAAATTAATTTACTAAATCAGAAGACATTTTGTATGTGTATAGCAACTTAAGAGAGTATTCCATGAGCTACTTGCTTATACTCCTCGCCTATTCACTTCCCTCCCTTACCATAACTGTCTCGCAACGTGACAGTCCGATTAAACACAAGGCACGGCCAATTTAACATCTATTTCAAAAGGCATGACCAATTCACCATCTATTTCCACCATAACCACCAAAATCTCAGCAAACCAACATCTATTTCAAAAGGCACGACCAATTCACCGAACATATATGTATATGTGAGCTTATACACAATAGTCGCACTCTCACACTTCAGTTTCTTCAAATCTACATATACCACAGCAAAAATATATCAACATAAGGAAACTGACAAAAAAACATTTATATGACATTTGTTCCCTATAATTTGCAGGTTTTTGTTGGTAGCAGTAATGCACATTCCCTGCTACTCGATTTATCTATTGGTTGTGAGAGTAGAACATTTCTTACTATCAAGGTGGTTCCCTCATTTGTATCAGTTATAGCCCATAAGATTTGAGAGCAACAACATTATTCCACGAAAATCATACGGTTCGTCTTTGGAAGAAAATTGATTTGGACAAGTATGGAAGGATCAACGAAATCCCTTCTTTCTACCAGAAAGATATGAGAAAAACAAGAAATGTGAAAATATTGAAATCCCAAAAAGTGGTTTTATTTTTTCATGTGGAGTTTTGTTACTGAAACATGTACACCAATAAAGCTAAATTTAATAAAGAAAAATTTTAAAAAAAATTGAGAGGAGTACCTGCTCTGCAAGAAGTGGGAGGATCTTTCTGCAAATCCTTGAGCTCCTTCAAGATCTGCTTCGAAGAAAATAAAAACTGGGAAAAGACAATAGAAACTCACTAAGTCAACTCAGTGTGTCAACACCCCCAAAAAAACCCTAGATCTACGCCGCCATCACGCGAGCGGGGCAGATCGGAGAAGCCGAGCCCCTTGACGGAGATTCAGGCTCTGCAACGACGGCGGAAGGCACCACTCAAAACGGCCGCCATTTTTTTCGACGAGTTGCGAAAACGTTCGATGAAGGAGAGAAACTCCGGTGAGCAGCGCCCGCGCCACCTCCGCCGTCTAAAAACACCCAAGCCACACCCTCCTCTTCCTCATATTTGCGGATCTTGTGTGTGTGTCTTTTTCCAATTTCAGATCTTCTGTGTGTGTGTGTGTTTTTTTCCCATCGGGAAATGTGAGAGAAATGAGAGAAACAAATATGGAGTATTTGAAGATGAGACGGAGAAAGAAAGAGAGAGAAGATAATGCGGATGAAACGAAAATCAATAACCTATTAAATAAGGGGTAGAAACGACCATTTACCTGGAATTTTGTATTACCAAGTGGAAGATTTTTTAAAAAAAATTCGTGTGTATCTTCAGACACTTAGGGGGCATATTTTGTATGCTGGGGTTAATAATCTCTTTTTTTAAAGCCCAATAAAATTCTTAAAATATAATCTTAATTAATATTTCAAGTGTACATTAATTATTCATGGAGTCCCACAAAAATTTGCACACTTGTCATATTTAGATGTTCCATACCAATTTGCACACTACATAAAAGAAAATATTTTCAGAACCCCCATCCTCAAAATATACTCATATTTAATTATTTTTTCACACTCAATCTACTTTTTACTATACTTTATTTATAAAAGTTTATAAAATTAACCTTCAAAACATCATTCATTATACTTTTTCTCACACATTTCTTAAAATGTGTGTCACTCCAAGGGTGCAAATTCCATTGGAATGGAGGAAGTATTATTTAAAAAAATATCCATTGTAACAAATGTTATCATTTAATAGAGTGTCCTCACCTCCCTTAGTTGCATAAGTTTTGCTTCTATATTTGCAGTTTAAGTTGAACTGGACCTCTCAATTTTACTTCATGTTGTCTCATTTAATCATTTTGACCCATTTTAATTTGTTATGAACATTATCCTTAATAAGTATTATGGTATAATATTAGTTGAAAAAATTTATAGTATTATCATATAGGATATAATATTAATTCACATACAATATATTATTAGTTTATATTCATGTATAAACTCCAATGTCTTCCAGTTTCGATGTATAAAATGATTTGATATAAACTCTAAGCTTAAAAAATATATAGTATTAGTTCACATAAAATATAGTATTAGTTCACCTATGATATAGTATTAATTCATATACAATATAGTATTAGTTCACTTATAGTATTATTTTCTGCAATTAGAAGTAAATTGACAAACATATGAAAATAAATTTACAAAAGACAACATTTGACACTCCCACCATAAAATACACCAAACGCTACATGATTGGTTAGCTTGCATCTACAAACTTGAAACACTTTTAAGCCATTCATTTCAAACTAAATACAAATTTAGCAAAAAATAGAAAAAATATTTATCTTCTTTTGGCACGAGCATTCAAGAGCTTCACGAGGTTATTAGTGGACAAATCAAGGAGAGCATCAAGATCAACGTCCATGAAGTTGAACTTCTTGAAAGTTCTCTTCGATTGTCTCGTCGCTACCTCTAGATCGAAATCTGTATGCAAATATACAAAACAAACACGATAATGACATAATTATACACAAGAAATGTAAGAGACAATAATTTGTTTGTTTGTGAACTAATATGATATTGTATATAAACTAATAATATATTGTATTTAAACTAATACTATACTGTATGTGAACTAATACTATATTGTTGGTGAACTAATGCTATACTATACTGCTGGGCCTATTACCAAAAGAATAATAAATAATAGCTCTTAATATACTTGAACAATCTAGGCAGAGTCGAACTATACATCATGTGAACTAATACTATACAATGTATGAACAAATACTATAATGTTTTTGATCTAATATTATACTAGAAATTGGAGAAGTGTATGACAAACTTAAAGTTGTTCACTTCTACAATTATATCAGGAACTTGATTTGATAAAACAAAGTCAGGAATATTAAATAAATTATCGTAAAATATTAACAGGGTGGATAATGTGAGGACCTGCTTGCTCATGAAGGTATTCAAGGCCTTTAGTTGGACCAAAAACTATTTTCACACATAGTGCCCATGAAATAACAAAACCATCTTCCCTTCCCGCAAAATCTACAGAAGAGAGAAAATAAAATTATGCTCATCGCAACTTTCGAAAAGTTAGACAATAAAATGTAATGAATCAAGATAGATATAAATTAAAAGTACAAACATGATATAAATACTAAGTTAGAGGATTGACGAGACTCTAGACACCAAATGGTTAATTGTCGAACTAGTAGGGCATGAATCACTTAATGACAGTTTATTAGTTAGCTACTTGGTATATCTAGCATTGCCCCAAATATTATTGACTCCAAAATAATAAGTTGTTCAATAAAAAAAAGATCAGAAAGGTGGTGTGTTAAGGCAACAACATTCACAGTAGAAAAGAAGATTGGAATTTTCAGCTCAAATAGTTAAATAATTTACTTTACCTTTACTCAGTTGTTTTTATCATTTCAATTGAATTTAACCCTTTTTCCAAACATAGGAGATACTAATATTTATTTTTGTTCAGTATTTGGGTAGTATATATGATCAAAAAATGATGATTTCTTATTGTGATACACTATATCCCAAAAACCTAATTGGAGCATTACTTTCATTTTGTTGAGAAAAACTTTATTTTCATTCTTTTGCATATTGCACAACATAAATAAAATTTTATTCAGTTCTTATCAGATTATATTATTAATTAGCTTTTAAAATTTTCTACAACTTTATCAGTCAATTGAGTTGAACTCTCAACTTTGCAAAACAAATTAGAATATATAGAAGAAGAATACATGAGAGGTTTGTAGGTTGAAAACAATAGAATTTCTATTAGTGGTGCCCAAAACCATGAGAGTATGGAATACACTACACGCAATAATGTGAAATTCCTTTTTCCTATTAACAACTTCACCACCAAATTTCATGCTGTGATCTTCTTTCATTGTTAACTTTTCAATAAAAGAAAGCAAGTAATTTAACCCAAATATTAAACTTTATACAGAATGTTGCCCAACAAAATAAAAGCAGAAATTGAAGCTTCAAATTTAGCATTCAGATGCTTTTAATCTAACTTAGTCATATAAATATCCTCTAAGGGCACGTTTGGTCTCTATGATTATTTATTTAGGATAAATGTATGATACGATAAACTAGTAAGATAGGATAATTACGTGTTTGGTTTCTTAGTAAACTCCACAAGATAATGGTAGCTAGGATTTGAGTTGAATGTTATGATAAATGACCATATTGGTTAATAAATTTAAGTTCATTTTTACCCAAAATCACAAAAACTCATACAAATGTCTATCAATTTTAGACATAAATCAAACAGAATATATTTACCCATAACAATTTTCACACTTTTTTTTTCTTTTCAAAACATGTCACAATAACTTTTACACCCTTAAAATGAAAAACTCTTTATAAACTCCACAATATCATCAATTTTACACAAATGTAATTATTTTTTATTCACACATACACAAAGTGTGTTCATTTACCTATAAAATTTATTATGAGATGGAGGGAATACAATAAATGCAAAAAATACTAACAAAAATTAAACAAACAACAAAACATTCCCTTTTTTTTATCAGTAAAGGGAATAATTCTTATTAAGAAAATTTATGGTATAAGAAATACCCATCACAGTAGTTTACAATTCAATCAACTTTACATATAAAGTAATCTCTAATTTTTTTTTCTAATCTAAAATCGATTATATTTTCAGTATCTTCCTTATTGGGCTGCAGATCCAATCAGCATAGCTTGTTGTACAAAAAAATAGTAATTTTTTTTCACTCCCCAGCTCCACATGAATGATTTTTTGTCCATCTATGATCTTTTTAAAGAAAACTTGTTCTTTGTCGAAGATGTTTTATTCCTCGCCTTTCACAGCAGCCATACGGTACATTCACTACAAGAAAATGCACTTTTCGTAACGAAAAATTTGGTTACAAAAAGTCATTTTTAGGTTACAAAAAACTTTTGTAACGAAACATTTCGTTACAAAAGTTGGTCTTGTAAAACTCGTTGCAAAAAGTTTTTGTAACGAAAAAAAATCGCTTTCGTTACCAATACAATGGTAACGACACCTCTTTTGGTTACTAAAACCTTGGTAACGGTAACAAAAGACTCGCTACAAAATGTTTTATTCAAAATATCAATCTCGTTACAAATAAATTGTTACATAAAATCATATATTTAATATTAATATAATGATTTGTTACTAATATTTTATAATATTTTACAATTCATTTAATTTCAAGAATAAATAATGAATAGAACTAAGTCATATGGTTTATTTACAAATTACACTATACGGACATTTGGGAAATTTAAAAAACAGAGGATCATAATACAATAATTTTATTTCAAAAAAATAATAAAATCTCCAATGGAATTCAGAAACAAAATATGTCTAAAAATGTTTTAAACAAGTATTCAAAAATGTATTTGAACACTATGTACCTAATCATTTACATAAAAAAAAACTATATACTTGAAATCTTTACTGGTCTTCTTGTCTACGTACCATTTCCATTAGATTGTCATGGTGTACCAGTCCAGTTTTGTTGACAATGAAGAAATTGCCAAAGCATGTGGTTGCCCTCTACTTCCACTAACAAGCCACATAAAAGGAACAACTCCAGTTTCAGTACTTTAACATCAAGAGCTTAGCTGATACACTTTTCATTTACTTGACATATCCTATAAAAATATTGCACTACAGAGGCTAGAAGGCTGCAGAATGTTGGCTGAAGGAACCAGAACAATTATAAAACTGGGATTGGAGAAAGTCTCTGTTTCACGAGAGCCGGGATTTCCATTTTCAGGACTATTTTCTGTACCACAATTTCAACAAGAAACAGAGCTTTTAAGAAATTATTTAAAGCAGATATGGGTAGAAACTAGCTGACAACTATTGAGTATGGCTAATCGTTCTACACTAAAGGAAGTTCACGAAACAACATTACCTGGGCAAGGACCATTAGCAATAGCAACAACCTTGTAGGCCATGTCAACTTTGCCAACATCATCATGTCCAATTTTTACGTAGTAATGATGGGTTTTAGTTGCATAGAAAGATCAGACTAAGGAACATGATAAAGCAACAATATGAAAATCACAACTAATTGAGTTCAACAAAAAATATGATTCTTTTCAGAATAATTTAATTTTTTTCCTAATTATGTAAGATATATTTTACATTATTTAACATTTAGGGCTCATCATAGTCTCTGTTTCTACAACAATTCTCAAGGCAGAGAGAAGTTTGATTTACCATGATTCCCAACAAATTGAATTATTAATTTGTATAAGTGAAATAATGAACAAGAATTAAAAAAACAACATGAGAACATTACAACACTAAGGATTAGAAAACTGAGAGCATGCACACTCGCTTCAGATTCACGGTGATAAATATGAAGAAATGAGCAAAATAAATATACGCCAACAAGACAATTTACTTTCATGAATGTTCCATTTATAAAACTAGTAACCTCCCTACTTAAATCCACAACTTCTTTTACTAAGGATACGCCAAATCGCACCATATCAGAATTTGTATCTCTAAATTATGTCCTGGCATCCAAATATTTTATCTACTCAACTATGATTCTATTACGACCTGTAATGACTCTGGAAGAACTATAGATTACAAAAAATACAGAGAAGGAAGACAAAACAGTAATTGACCATGAGAGAATATACTCTTCAGCAATTCCTCTGCATAACATGTTTGTGCAGATAATTCAATAGAAAGATAAGAAAAATGACGATCATGATCAGGTAGGTTGTAACCCTTTTAATTCTCTAATAATATATATATGTATATATATATATACATGGATATAAGCCTCGTTTGTATTCATTTAAAAATAAATAAATAAATAAATCTCATCGAACTATGTTTCCTGGACCTCACTTTCTACTTAATTGCAAGTCTCTATGAAAAGAGAGAAAAAGAGATGAGTTGCCTACAGAGCCAACAAGAATATGGTCACAAGAATTATTAAATATTAAAAGAGTAGGGTAACAGGTTGTGAATTGTGATGGCAACAAGTTTTTTTAACCAAAAATAGAAAAAGTGAAAACACTCCAGTGAACACTCAAGAATCATGAGGCAACTCACAGAAGATCTTTCCTGAAATGGCTTTGATATACAATCCATGCCACTAATGAAGCATTTGTTCCATGTTCCTAAACACACATTCCCCTGCCCTTCTCTCTCTCTCATGTCCACGAGTTTTCAAGTTATGCAAGTCCACACTTTAGTAGCTTATCAACTATTGTCTTCATCAACTATTCATCTTTATTATTTAGTGAGCTTAATCAGGGGGTAAACCAACACAACATCTAATTTTCTTGAGCATTAATGTGTAGAAAATATAAATTTGAAATGAAACATTCATATATCAACAGACAAAAGATAATGAAAGTTGAAATTCAACTACTAGAACAAATACATACTTGAGAAACCAATACGTGCTTGGGTAAGTGAACCTTTCTGTCTTCACCAAGCTGCACGTAGTAACTATTCACTTGATGGATATGGACGTTCCTAGCACTACTGCAATACTTGCTAAATCTAGTCCAATTACCTCATAGAAGGCATTTCCATTCAGTTGTTCCAGCGGACACATTATTGAGTTCAACCTCCATATCAGTAGTAAAACTATAATCTGTCACCTCAGAAAAATAATTAGAGAAAAAATGGATACCATAAGACCACGACATTCTGGGAATTTTTATTATTACGTATTTTCTTATCTTTTAGCAGCTTAATAGTATAGTGTTCATCAGTTCTATATTTTGCCTAATTTTTCCTATGTTAGATGGCATTTATCCTATGTCATATTGAAAATTAGTTCTCAATTTAATTGGTTTTCAGGAGATTTTCATTAAGTGATTAAATGCAGGTGAGGCCTGAAGTCAGACCAGAAAATTATAGCATATACAAATTGAGAGAAGAGTTCTTGTTTTCATATATACGAACAAGTCAATCTAACCATGGAGCTGAAGCTTCACACTATATATACCCTCAAAAGTAGCATCAGTATTTTCCCTCTCAATTTACACTTGATAGACTATTTATCAATTATCCTTTTGTGAAAATAAGATTCCTTTTTTTACTCCCTGAAATAGGAAAAGTGTAAAAAGGAAAAGGATGGCAAAAGATTGAAATCAATAAGTAAGCAGGAGGCGGCATCAACTGAACAAGAAAGTGGTTATTGGTGAATTCTAAATCCTTATACATGTCTAACTACATTACTCTATGAAATCAATATTTTTTAATGTTGAGTTCTTAACCAATTTTGGCTTAAACAAAATCGGAAGAGGTACATTTGGTCAAACAGTATATTTGCAACTTCATTTGAATTAAACGGAATCGCGATAAGAAATTCAGATATAGCACACAGATTAATTAACCTAAAAAATTGATAGGGGGAATAGACTTATCGGTCGTGATGAAGAGGCGATTTTCTATTCCGCACACTTGTGACCGCGGCCAAGGGGCTTCTTCTTCTTATTCGGCTTCGCTACCTTCGGCGATTATCTTCTAACATTTCCAGCACGAGCCAATCGCGTCAGAATAGAGGGCATGGTGGCGAAAGAGGGGGGGGTGAGGCGCGATGGAGGAAAGATCGGCAAGAGCATCGCGGGAGAAGGGGGCGAAGGCGCGAGGTGGAGGGGAATTAGGGATTCAGAATTCTCTCTCCAATAGAAAATGAGGAAACGTGACAATGAAAATCCATTTACATTATTATTGGTCTAATAATAAATTGTGTATACTATTTGTAACAACATTATATTATTTGTAACAACAAATACTTCTTGTAATTTAAAATGTTACTTTTTATAACAAATCTAAATTTTTTGTTACAATAGATCAATTTTTCGTAACCATTTAAATATTGGTTACAAATATATTGGTTACAAGAAATGCATTTTGTTGTAGTGATTCTCAGATGTTCACAACTACTGCTCTCCCCTTGTTTCCATTTAGAAAGTCATTGAAATTCTTGTTATTCGTTATTCCAATTAATTGTGTCATGCAATTGCAAATACCAAGTTATTCAACCGAGCTTCAATTGGTATATAACCAATCCCCTGAACATATATAAAGTACAACAAACTCCTACTGCATCCTAGAATAAAGAAAACTATGGAAATGAGTTATCTATTGTTCCACTTGCCTAGATAAATTTAGGTAATGCAAAGAGCACCAAGAAAATTAGACAGACTCAACTCACAGCCATAAAAGGAAAACAAGAAAGTCAAAATGGACCATATTTACTTACTACACTTCTTGCATACCTTAAAATGAGCATGGAGTGTGAGCAAAATATCATTTAATTGAGTTTCTTGGCTTAGTAAAATTTGATCCAAATCCAGAACTGAAAGGGCACGAGAGGGGAAAAATGACAGATTTGTAAAAAAAAATAAGAACAAGAATGCACAAGTGGGAAAAAACAAGGTATGCAAATAATATGTAATAATTCGATGGCCTACTTTAGATCAATATGTACATCAGACATATATGCACATGTGTTCATGAGATGCTTTTACACGAACAGATGTGAACATAAAAAGCACAAAATTTGTTTCATTACATTAAATCATTTGGAATGAGTACATGACAACAATTATCTTACAATTGCCAGAACAAGTAACCATTGCATCCTATTATTTGTAGAGACAAGTGAAAATGTTATGACAAAAAAATTGCTACTTGGTAATTGAGCACATTATAAATGGAATGTTTAGATATACAGAAAATCAGGGTTACAAAATTGAAGATCAATGCAAAAGATGTGAGGACTTGGAATAAGTAAATAGCCACTGATTACCAAAAAAAAAAAAAAAAAGGTGTGCAAACAATAAAATCCAAAAATCAAGATATGCAAACAACAAAATGCAGAAAATCCTATAATTTGTGTATATTCATACGAGAAAAGAAACAACATATTCAAATGTTACAGATTTGAAAAACGCATGTTACAGATTTGAAAAACACCATACAAATGTTACACGAATTTCTGAATCAACACGAGAAAAAATCGTTGAATCGAACACGGACTCAAGTACCTTCCTCCTGCGGTAAAAACTCTAAGTTCGAATACACACATATATAAAATAAAAAACAACATAAGAGAACCCATAACCTGCGACCAACGCGCATAGGGAGAGAAACGAACGGACGAAGCTTTCTTGAGTCATGTTGTTCCTCGAATCGTGTTCTGAAATCGGCGTAAACAAGTTCACTTCCAGAATCGCATAGAGTCGTCGTTAACCGCCCAAATCCGCAAAGCAAAACCCTAAAAAAATTTAGGAAAAAGTGTGAAAAATATGAGATGGGAGAAAGACGATGAGAGTTGACAAGAAGAGAGAGTGAAGCGAGAGGGAGAGTGAAGTGAGAGAGGAGATGAACAAGAAACCATAAATCGCCGTTCACCTACCTCGTCGCCAGAGAGCCGCATCCGTACACAAAGACGAAAATTATGGAGTGGAAAGGTTAGGGTTTGTTTTATATACCCAGGGGTATTTTAGGAATAAGGGTGTCAATCGGCTCCCTCTTTTTGCCCAGATAGACAATCTCCTCCATTTTGGGCAGATATAAATACTCCCTCCGTCCCATACTTGAAGGCACATTTTACCATTTTGGGCGTCCCATACTTGAAGGCACATTACCTAAAATAGCAAAAACACTTTTAAACACTCCCCTTAAAACATCACAATATTACAACAAATGCCACTACTTTATTACACTAAAAAGTAACTTTATTATTATTTATAAAGTTAAAAAGTCTTTACTATCCCCACTTTATCTTACACAATATTAATAAACAATTCATTCATTAAAACCCGTGCCCAATTGGTTTGAGCCTTCAAGTATGGAACTGAGGGAGTATATAATATCGCCTACTATCTTCAATTAATCGCAGGCCAAGGCAAAACACGTTGGCCCAAAAAATGGCAACCAAACTCAAGATTAGGCCCCTAATCTTATGCACCAAACGTGCCCTAAAAAGATTATTGACTTAAGCTTACTCTTTGTGGGATGGAACGTGGCAGGCGGCGCTCTGTATCACAAAAATTAAGAAAAAAATATTAGAGTTATGCAACGATTTTACCAATCCATCAATTAATTAAATAGAAAGAATCATAACCAACATACTTTTCCATGGATTTAAGCCACATTGGTGTCCTTCATAGCAAGCCCTTTAAATCAGAGATACATGACATAATTGACTAAGAGACTTCCATTTTTTTTTTGAATTACATTAAATACCCATCCCTTTTCCCCTCCCCATGACTCGAACCCAGGATCTAAGACCTAGGTAGTGGTGTTCTAACCACTTGAGCTATCCCACTTTGTCATTGAGAGACTTCCATATGTTGTTTCGCATAACTGCACACAAAATTCCACACTAACAAATCACAATAAAAACAATCTAACAAGTATAAGCATTACAGGGATTGTATAGACTGAAACCTTCGGCTTCGGCGATGGAGATGGTACAAAGACGAAATTGATCTCTCAACAACTCACTTGACGATTCTTCTTATCCTTCTCCTTGGGTTGCGCCTCTCGTCATTTGCCCTCAATTGATCGTGGATTGGTGTTTAGGAACAGAAAATCTCGAATTTTAATTTTACATTCTAGGGCGAACTCGATTGATTGATTGATTGAGATGAGAAGTTGGGAAAATAAATTATGTGCGGGGATTGAGAGAGGAGTACGTTCTTTGCCATGGTTAGTTAATGGAGGTACCTCTTTCCTCCCTACTCTCTAGAATGTTCTTGAGCGGCACAAATGATAGTTATCTTTCCTCAAACCCAAATTTTAACCCGTAGCTGTATATCCGAACCATTTAGATATTGGATCTACATACAGGTAGGGTTGTAAACGAATCGAATTGAAGCGATTACCACACTATTCGATTCGTATTCGTGAAAGTATTCAAATATTCGTATTCGTATTCGTTTATTTTTCGAATAATAAATTCGATTCAATATTCGATTCGAGTGATTATTCGATATATATTATTCGATTCGGTTCGAGTATTCGATTCGAAAAATGGAAAATTGATTTTTTTTTTAACATGTGTTTGGGTTAATTAGCCCAAAAATATAGACAAAAAACTGGGTTATTAATAATTGACGGTTCCAATATTACGGCCCAAAGAATATAGATAGAACAATGGGCAAATCCAATTCAGGCCCAAAGAAGAACCCTAATTCTAATTTTGTGCCCTACCTACTAACTTACGCGTACACAGTAGAGAAGGGGGAGGGGGGAGAGAGCTTGACAACGACGATGGCGGTACAGACGCGACGGCGATAGCGATGACGGTACAGACGCGACGGCGATGGCGGTACAGACGCGACGGCGATAGCGATGACGGTACAGACGCGACGGCGATGGCGGTACAGATGACGGGAGTGAGCGGCGTGAGATGAAACTCTGAGTGGATCCACGCAAACATTTAAGAAATTACACCTACATAATATGTTGATAGAATCACAACTTCGATGTGTGCGTGTGTGTGAGCGTGAGGAACGGGGATAGAGGTGGTGACTAGTGGTCGACTGGCCGTGAACGGAGGTGGAAGACCGGTGGCAAGCTGCGGGACGGAGAGAAGGAGGGTCGCGTTGCAGAGGGTAAAGGGAGTTTGGAATTAGAGAAACTAAAATTGAAATTGAATTAAGGTAGGTTTTGCGTATATGCGTGAATTGGGCTTGTGGGTTGTACGTGGGCATGTTGCTACTGCATTGATTATTGAATAGTTCTACACAAATTATTAGTAATTAAATAAATAAATATAATTTTAATTTATTAAATAACTTAAGTATATTATACATATATAATATATATTTATATAAATCGAATCGAATACTTACGAATATCGAATCGAATATCATAATTTTGTATTTGTATTCGTTTATTAATCGAATCAAAAAAAATATTTGTATTCGAATTCGAATCATAAAATTTCGAATACGAATATCAAAATTCGAATACGAATACCGAATCGAGTAAAATTATTTGATTTGTTTACAACCCTACATACAGGTAACTGGAACATAAAAAAGTAATTGCCTTTTTTTTTTTAAGCAAAGGCATTTTTTTTTTTTTTTGAAAAAAAGCAAAGGCAATTCATTTCAGCGCAAATTGCCTATTCTTTTCGTTTGTACCAAGTAGGGATTTTCTTATAACTTAATTGTATATGTTGAATAATATTGGGATTTGCCACATTAGTTTTATTTAAAAAATAATATTCTCCCCGCTCAATTTTGTAAGTATTTTTTTTGTTATGTAATTTAATTATTCTCATTTTTTAAAGTATGAGTATTATTTATATTATTTTATTTTCATTTTGCAATTTGCAATTTTTTTATTTATTCAAACTATCATTTACTTTATTAATAAAAAATATTTTATTTATAAGTAGATCCACCATAACTTATCATATTCTTAAATATATTTATTTTATACATAAATTAATTAATATTTATTAAAATTTATATTAAAAAAATAAGCATAATGAATTTAAACGGAATAAGTATTTATTTAACCTTTTGAAAATGTAAAAACTTTTAAGACGAAAAAGAATATTATGTTTAATAACGTCAAACATATTTCCCTTTTCAATGTTGCCTTTGAAACATAGCCAAAACCATTGACTTAGTGTCTTTATGTATCATTGTAGGCTATAGCCATTCTCTTTGAATAATATATATATAAAATCTTCTCTCAAGTAACTAACATGTTGTTTGTTTGTCAATTTCTTCATTTTTCTAGCACGGTTATAACAATATCGATTTAGAACCTGAAAAATAAGAAACAATCAATTTTAGACCGTGTCAATTAAGATTATGTTTGACATCTTACAGTTTATATCCTTATTTATTTATATACGTTATTATTATTTTTATTACTACTTTCTTTCTTAATTTTTCCACTTGCATGAAATTAATATTCCATGTTTTAAGTTGTGTTTCATAATAATATTATTTGAAATCATAAACTCAAATCAGATTTGACAAAGGCAGAACTTGATATGAAACCAAAACCTTGAATTCTGAAATCCAAAAGCAAACTTGCCTTCTAAACTCTTTTAAATTGAATTGCTCAATGTAGAATATTCGCTACATTCACAAATCAACCTGAGAATCCCCTCCTCATTTTAACTATAAAAAACAAAAAATGGAAAAACGAAACGAAAAACTCGGCTTCCGAATATTGATCAGTGTACGAAACAATGCTTCAATTTTTCTGAAAATTGTCGTGTTCACATTCATACTATCAACAATGAATTGGTTTCTACAGCTTCTTCACAACAAATGAAAAACAATTACACATCCTCTATGTACAATCACAAGGGTATGATTTACAGTTACACAATCTGAGTAAAGATTTTTTTTGCACTACAATCTGAGTAAAGATAAATACATGTAACTGGAAAACTGCTCTCATCGTGAATACTTACAGTCTTCTAAGCACACATGCAGAAACACAATGCAAATCAACCTATTCACTTCTGTTGTACGTGCTTTTGAATGGATGATCTGGATGTGGGCTTTCGTAAGCACTAAACAAACATATATAATGATCGGGGTTTATTACGTGTTAATACGGATTAGTGTGATGATCTTTGATCTTATCGAAGAACAAATGAAGAACACAAGAAGTAGCTTCTTGGAAAAGCTAAAGCTTTGAGCTTGGGAGTGTTTATTGCTTAGGGTTTAGGTTTTGGTAGGAAAATGTTACTTGAATCTTACAAATGAGCCTTCTAGGCATTATATACTAGTTTCTTGGGCTGCCCGGCCTTTACACGTGGCACACTACCACAGGACCTGAGTTTCTCCCTGAAAAGGTGATGGGACGGCGCATTTAATGCTAAACCGCCTCTGGTGGTCGTCCTCACCGAGATGCCGAGGAGCTGGACCACGGTGCTCGCCGGAGGACCTGGTCGTCCGGTCATCTTCATGGATGGTGGTCGCACAAGCCGTGCCGACCACGCTCTGTGCTTTCTCCCAAGGCTCTAAACACTTGTCTTTTCTAGCTAGCTCTATATGTGCTCGCCAACATCTTTAGGCGAGCACTTAATTATATTAAATACATTACATTTATTACATTTTCTTCATATTGTTGACTAGTCGTCGCACGACTTGGTTGACTAGTCGTCGCCACGCAAGTTGGTGACTAGGATTGACTTGTCAAATATTGACTTCTTTGACTGGGTATAACATTTGCCCCCTTGTCGCTTTTCTTCGTGTTCGTAGAATAGTAAGGCAGGCAGTGTGATCGTCTTCTTGGAAGGCGGACTTGTCCTCGACAAACAAATCAAATTCGAATCTTGATAACGAAAGTTGGAGGCGGTCGCCTCGTTTCTCACGTCGAGTACGCTTTTCGAAGCGTTTTGATAACGAATGGATGTGACATGTGTTAGGCGCGTGGTCGGTGCCCGAAAATTTGAATTGTGCGCGTGGGCGCGTGCCGACCTCAAAGGTCGCGCGTGACGCCCACTTTCTCGCCTCGATTTCGGGGATGACCCCAGAACTTTGGGAAATTTTCAAATTTGACCCCGTTTTTTGCACATTGGTCCCCGAATAGTTTTGCCTATAAATAGGACCTCACTTCTCTTGAAATCACTTTTCTCACTCTTTGCATTTACGAACTCCTTCTCGAGCCTTCTTCCAAGCAAGTTCTTCGAGATTTTCCGGCGACTTTGGGTGGTTTTCGATCGGCAAAAGGTAATAACTCACATTTTTTTCTTTAGAACTCTCATTTTCCCCCCATTTCTATAGAAAAAATGGAAGTTGGTGGTGGCTCCGGTGGTGGCTCACCGCCGTTGGTTGGTGGTGCTGGTCCTTCCGGCGAGGGTGCTTGTTGGGACCTGGTAGAGAGGGTGGTCTCCTCGGATTCTGGCGTGCATTTGCCCTACCCCCTTAGTGTAGGAATCCCTAACGTTCCGTCTGACAGTTGGGGCGAAATGCTAGAGGTGGTCGTCGTAGCGATTGCCAATGAGACCGATGAGTCCGAAAGGGAAGATGTCGGCAATGATGCCGAGGACGATGTCGAGGAGGTCAACTCAGATCTGGGCGACCAGGATTTAGATGTGGAAACGGGCGAGCAGATTGACCCGGCCCGAGTCGAAGATACCTTGATGAACACTCTTCGCGAGGAGCATCAAGAGATTGCTCGCTACGCGGCGAGCATCAAAGATATTCTGAGTGGGCGAGAGGAACTGGATGGGGACGAGCTCTCGAGGGAGACATATTATCAATATACTTGCGAGTACCTGCTTAGAGAGATTCCTCGCACATACCGAGAAGCATACGAGTCGGAGTATGCAGCCAGCGAATATGCGAGCACCGTCTCCGCGAACCAGTTAGCAAATTCTCGGAGAAGAACCAACTGCCTCAAGATGTTTGCTTCTTCGTTCCGCGAGAAGATGAGAGGGTCGACCAGCCTCCTGAAGGAATGGTCGCCGTAAACAATGGCATGACGGAGGCCGGGCTGAGGTTTCCACTGCACCCCGGAATCACTAACTTCTTACACTTTCTTGGGGTAGCACCTTCTCAAGTGTTGCCGAACGGATGGTCAAACATAATCGGACTCCTCACAGTATTCGGTCTGGAGGCCGCCGAGAACGGTTGTCGGCATACTTGGCTCAGTCCTCGAGAGATCAACTATCTCCTTCAGTCGGCCGAAGCTGGAAGGAAGGTTGGCAAGGGCTGGTATTATGTGAAGGCTCGCGATCGCTTCAAGTTGGTTGAAGGGGTTCCCAATAAAATTCGTGATTGGAAAACCAACTGGTGGTGGGTTGCCGGGGACTGGAAAAGTGTTGTGAGGCCCGATGGATCCTCTGATCGCATTCCCATTACCACCGACTATCGAAGGATTCGTGGTAAGTCTTTTGATTTGTGCTCGCTCTTGTCTATACTGAATAACTCCTCATTTTTGTAAGTGAAACTGTTCGCGGGAAGACCGCCGAGCACCGTCTATCGCCCTTATTCCAATATCACATCTTTTGCGTCGCTCGTCGTCGCTACTTGGAGAGATCTTGCTGCTTTCTGAACCGGGAGTGTATGCGAGAGCGAGCAGGCCTTCGAGTACCTCCTCACCACATCACACGGGAATTTCCTCCAGGTATCAAAATATTTCTAAGTCTTGAATGAATCTTTTCTTCTCAAAAAGCTGACCTTTCATTTTTAGTAGTGGTTCCTGCGAAAGTAATCACCTATCTTCCTCCGACCGTCGAGCTTGAAGAAGTGATGGTGAACAAAACCCTGCGTGCTGCGATGGTCAGTCGCGAGCGCGACATCTTCGAGGGCACCAACAAACGGAAAGATCGGGCGGAGACCACGGAGGCTCCCCCAAGAAAACTGCTAAAGTCGCCCAAGGGGGTCATCGCCCTCCTACCGCCAAAAAGAGGATCTCTCCGAGGAGATCTCCGCCGAGGGGGAATTCGCCACCCCCCAAAAAGCCATCACCTGCTCGCAAGACCAAGCGTCCGCGAGACGAGCTCGTTGGCCGAGCAGAGGGCCCCCGAGGACAACACCTTACTCGGTTGGAATGCCGATCGGGTTTCTAAGTAAGCCTTTCTCAATAAATGCCTTTGAATATTTGAAGTATCCTTTTCTGATTCTTTGTTCTTTATTAGGATTGTCGAGCACCCGTGTCCCGATCCCTTCAATGAAGATCTTCTCAACTATTACCGGTCGCGAGATTCGACCGACGACGACGTGCTGGACCAGGTCGCGATCAGGGCAATGAAGAACTTGCCCCGATCGCTAACTAAAAGATACGTCGAGGAGGTCGACTGTCAAAATTCTGCCGAAAATGCGAGACTGATCGCCGTCGGCGCTAGTCGCCTATCTTACGCGGCCGAGCAACTTTCCCTTCAAATCCACGATCTTCGGAAAGGCAATGAGGAGAAAGATGTGGCGATCTCCCAACTGACCAAGGCTAACACTGGTCTTGAGAAAAAGGTGGCCGACTCTGATGCCCAACTTGCAGCTGTTCGGAAGAAAGATCAAGAGGATCTTCAACTGATCGAAGATCTCCGTGCTCGCCTCAAAGTTGCCGAGGACGAGAAAAGAGCGATGTCCAGCGAGCTCGCTGCTGCTCGCGAAGAGGCGACCACTCTGCACTCCCGTCCCACATCTGCTGAGGACGATTTAGCCACTCTTCGGCGGGAGCTGATCGCCGTGAAGAAAGAGCGAGACGACAAAGCTTACCTCGCTGAATCTGGGGCTACTTATGCGGTAGCGCTCATTGCCCACGAGCTTGTCTGACACTTCAAAGAAGTTCATCCAGAAGTGGACGTGGCCGAGTTTGGCAGTTTTATTGACAATCTTCTCGTCGAAGAAGAACCTGCAGAAGGCTCCGTCCTCCCTCTGCTCGACCTGATGAGCATGGGCCTCATGTTTCCTCGCCTCCTGGCGATTCCGGTCTATTTTGAGAGTCCGCCTCAACTCCCACCGATCCAACAGGGCGAGTAGAGTGCTCCTACCGAGGTGGTGGCTGCTAACGAGCACGATGCTCCAGAGGTTGGAGATCAACCATAAATTTGCTCGACGACTTCTCTTTTCTTTTGTTTTGTAACTGCTCGGCCACTAGGGCCTTTTTGTAGTGTTCGGCCTTAGAGGCCTTTTTTGTAATCTTAGCCTATAAGGCTTTTTTAATATAAATGAAATTTTTGCTTATGATGTGTTCGTTTATTTTGAGTGATCGTCCTCGTCACTGCTTTTCAACTTAAGTGATTATTTTTTGCAAGCATTTTTTCAAAGTACTTGTCTTTTTAGTTTAGACCTTTCATTGGTCTGTGCTCGTATGTTTAGATAGTGATCATCGTCGTCACTGTTTTTTGCAAGCATCTTTCAAACCGAGTACTTGTCTTTTAGAGTTAACCATTCGTCGGTTGAACTCTTTCCTTAGTTGGCTACGCAGAGCCTCATCTAAAAATTCTAAAATTTATCTAACACTTTTGATGAAATTTAAAACTTGACATGTATTGAAACGATACTAGATACAAACTATACAAATGTGCAAAATTGAAACTTATTGATAATATTTCTTCAACTTGACCGTGTTCCATGGGTACTTCCTCGGCTTGCCTTCGAGATCTTCTAGCTCGTACGATCCGTTTGAGTGCGTGCGCGTTACACGGTACGGGCCCTCTCAAGTCGGGCCAAGTATGCCAATGGACTGTTCCGTCGCCCATCGAAGTACGAGCTGGCCGATAGTAAATTGGCGAGCACGTACTTTGGTGTTGTAGTAGCATTCTGACCTTTGTTTGTAGACCACATTCTTCTCGTCCGCTGTTAGTCTTCGCTCTTCAAGGAAGTCTAAATTGGAGAGTTGTGCATCATTATTCAACTGCTCGTCATAGTTTGCCACTCGGAAAGTGGCGACCTGTCCTTCAGCTGGTATGACAGCTTCTGTTCCGAACGCGAGCGCGAACGGAGTTTCACCTGTGGAGTTTCTCGTGGTCGTCCGATATGCCCACAGAACCATGTGCAGCTCGTCGGCCCACTTGCCCTTTAATCCTTCCAGCTTTGCCTTCAGTGTATGCTTGATGATCTTATTTATGGCCTCTACTTGACCATTCGATTGTGGATGATAGGGCGTTGAAAATAGCTTCTTGATGTTCCATTTCGAGCAGAAATCTAGCATGTCTTGACTGGTGAATTGTCGTCCGTTGTCCGTCACGATAGCTCGTGGTAGGCCAAACTTGCAGATGATGTTTTTCCAGATGAAATTTGTCATTTGAGCTGACGTGATGGTCTTTAGTGCCTTTGCTTCTGTTCACTTGGTGAAGTAGTCGACTGCTACGACTACGAAAGTTACTCCCCCGATGCCAGGCGGGAAAGGTCCGATGATGTCGATGCCCCATTTCGCGAAGGTCCAGGAGTTATAGACGGAGATGAGCTCGTCTGGTGGTGAGTGTATGGCGGGAGCAAAAGCTTGGCATCTCTTGCACGTCTGGGCGTAATGAATTGCATCCTTCTTCAGTGTTAGCCAAAAGTAGCCTTGTCTTATGATTTTTAAAGCGAGTGCTTGCCCCCTGTATGATTTCCACACACTCCTTCGTGGATTTCGTGCATGACGATCTTCGCTTCATCTTCTCCGAGGAATTTCAATAAAGGCATTGAAAAACCTCGTTTGTACAGCTGGTCGTCGATGATGGTGTACCTGGCGGACCTGGGTTGCAGTCTGGTCGCCTTAAATTTGTCGTCCGGGAGCTCGCCGGTCTTGATGTACTTGGTGATCGGCGACCTCCAGTCCTCGTCGCTGGTCGCTTCAACCTGCAAAATTTGACCTCTGCTCACTGATGGGAAAGAAATTTTAGTGATCGTCGCTTTTGAAAATATTACC